>JAZKJV010009169.1:600000-978569 GCA_037367405.1 Ottelia alismoides
CTCATAAATTAAATGCATTCATATGTTTATATCGCATAATTAACATCCATGTACTTGTAAATAATTTGTATAAATTAGCATTACATTTGGCGTTCACGTTCATCGGTGCATTTTCACGTAACTTCATCCATTTTTAGTTAATTCATGCAAACACTAAATGACATGAAACTGACTCCATTGTATATATATTACTAACCTTAATGAAAAATCCAAATCATAATTCCATGATAAAAACCTGCAAAAATTGATATATTTCGCATACAACGTCCAATTTCATTCAACTCACTTTTGAATTAATACACATTTAATTATCTACAAATCAAGATCAAATTCAAAAAAAATCAAAGTCTATTGTAAAAATCGGATGTTGGGGTCTAACTATATATTATACATATTCAATGATTTTGATCTATTATTTCATGTATATATTTCAATCTTTTTTATTATTTTCTTTTTCATTTCTTTATTTTGCTTCATGATCTAACTAGTTGCATAAAACTCAAAATCCAAAAAAATACAGAAAAATAAATAAAAAGACATATCCTGACTTGAAAACACTGACCAACCATCTGTATATATCCCACATTTTTAAATTAATAAAATATCAAAAAATAGCATTTGTATCCATTGCAGTATTTCACATCATGTTTGATTTTTGTATACATTACTCATGCACAGAAAATCAAATAAAATTATTAAACTAAAAAATGATATTTTATATACATAAAATATCATAAAAAATCATATCTTGCATTATTTAATCCATTAATATATGAGTCCTTCGTGAACATGGTAGAGTGCTTTTAGATGAACATTTTTCATGTTGAGCATTTTTGCATTTGAGACCACTTACTATGTTTAATCTATTTATTTCTATATTAATTCCATTGGTCAACATTGTGGTCGAACCCGCATATGCATGTCAGTCCCTAATTGGTCCACCTTAGTGCCTCCAGGTCAAACTAATCAACCCTCTCTGGCCCCCATGCACACTCTATCTGGGTCGTTGGAACAACTTGATCCAATGGCCATTTCCACTCTCGCATCCTCCCTTCTCTCCTCACACTCTTCTCACGTGACTGCTTGCCAACTGTTGGATATCGTGTGATCCAACGGTGGTTGTGTCATCTTCTTCCTCTTGAATCCCTCCTCCCAACACTACCTTGCCCCATCCCCCTGTTCCTCCTTGGCTGAATCGAGATGCTGCCTCTCTACAACCACCATCCCCTTCCTTCATATCCAACCACCTGCTCCTCCTTATCGCTTCCTTTTATGGCCCTATCTCCTCCCTCGATTCCAACAAACGAAACCACCTAACCCAATGCTCAATGACCGAAATCGATGCCCCATGATTTGTTAGACTCCACACCATCACCGACTCTTCCCTTTATCCGTTTTAACTCTTTATCCTAATCATCGAGAGCCCATGTCTCTATCTCTCCCCTTTCCTCCTCTCTCCATAAAAACCGATCGTCGATATACGTTGAAGCTTTTATACATTATCCTTTATTCTTTAACGAGAGACTTGAGAGAGAGAGAGAGATTATAGGTTGGTGACAGCAACTTATCGACTCCGACGACACCTTTTCCCAAGCATGATCCACGACCAACGATAGTTGTGTTGTTGTGTCTTTCATCGATGATGAATCCCCATTTCATCACCTTTATTCGATCAATGTGACCTTAAAAACCTAGATAATGCATATAAATATCCTTAATATACATAAATTAGCAGTCATTCGTGTACAGATTGTGTGTAAGATATTATTTTTAATGCCAAATTTATAGAATAAAGAAAAGAAAAGAAAATAAATAAAATACTAAAAGAATTTTATGACCTTAAACCACGAGACCTACGCATCTTGATGACTAGGTCGACAAGGAATAAAGTATGGGAGATAAGGGCCAATCATTCAAGAAAAAACTCATTTATTAATTCATTATTTATTCATTTTTGGAATCTATTTTATTTTCACTTTTTATACCTTAAATAAAGAAACTTTGTACATGAAAGTTGTAGATAATGATATATAGGAAAATATAAAATTGATTTTATACGTAAATAATATATAATACACAAGTTATACTCTGAATAAGATTCCAAAATCTCAACTTCCCAGACTCATATCTCTCAAATAAGAACTTAAAATATATCAAAATCCGATTTAATTGTATATGACTTTTAATAAGCTATTTAATGAAGTCAGTTTCGTTTTTTTGAAGTTAATGTGTGAAAGTTAGGTTTTGGACCCCTGTTGTACAATATACCAGAATAAAATATTCATTTTATTTATTCTATATTATATTTTTATATTTTGCAATTTTATAAATATTACTTATAGTATATGTACATAGTAAAACTAGAATAAAACCATGAATAAGGCATTAAAATAAAATACTTATATAAAAGGTATAGAGGAATATATAATGTGCATACATATATATATCCTAATTTATTTAAGTTTATATATCACATCATAAAAATATAAATAAAAATATATTTATGTTTATAAAATTAAGTTATAATTATCTTAAATAATATAATAAATTAATAAAATAAAAAAATAGAAAATAAAATTAAAATACACAAAACATAGATTAATATACATGTATATAAACCCTAAAAATAAGTTGTAATTAATAATATCTAAAAAATAAATAAAAAAATCTTAATAAAATAGTATATAAAATAATAAAAAAATTTATTTTATAACTTTATTTTAATAAAATCATTTGCTAATTATTATGGATTTTCCAAATCACTTCTGGTCGGATTTTTCTGGTTTGTCCATGTGGACCAACGAGGGCGCGTCAAGGGTTGACCAAGGTCAATTCCTCTGACATCTAGTTGTGTCGTGTTAGATGTGGTTTTGAATCATCTTCGCGCTTTTTTCCAAGTCGATGCGAGCATCGAATTGGTTAGATTGCTTCACGTCTTTTTCTCCTCAATCTCTGGTGATTCACGCCTAGGCTTTACCTTGAGGATTGGATCACTGGGGTACCTGATCTCCATTGTTCTTTGGAGCCCATTCATCGCCTCTACTTAAACTTGGCCTTCTTTTTCTGATTGTATCGAATAAATAAGATAACAAGAAGAATGTGACACCTATCTTAGAATTCAAGCAAGCATGGAATATGACATCAACCATATGCACTATAAAAGGAATATGGGCATAAACATGTTTATCTATTTTAAACTACAAAAGAAATTTATGCATATTCAAGTATTTTCTTATTAACAAATTCAATCGATCCTAAGAAGCAATATCATTTGGGATTCACATATTAGCAATAAATAAAAGATTTATAAATCATTATTTTGTAGGAAACCTGGAAATGTCAAGTGGATTACTAATCTTGGATGCTCACATGACATGAATTGAAAGTTCAAAGTCTCCATCAAGTTGCATAATGATGTCCTAAAATAGGAACACATTTCTTAGAAATATCCTAAAATAGTTTTGTAATTTTGCTATGGCAATTGATTTAAAGTACAACCTCTTGATGCTAATAAGATTGGTGACATGTGGGCATAATTAGAGAAACTTCAAATAAGATAGTTTTCAAATAAATGGAAATGAAACTTATGCATTGAATTTTTAATAAAACATTCTTCCTAAGTTTTTAAATTCTACTAATGAAGAGATATCACTTTGGCATCAGGATTATATCACTTAAATATAAGATTGTTAAGTAAATTAATTAAGTAAACTAATTAAGAACGATTTTTAAATAAAAGCATTTAATATTTAATCAAACACTCTCTCGACCTTTTGCACCTAAATTATTTGACCTCACCCAAAGCAAGAATATGCTTGGATCTTTGTTGTATTTTGAATTTGTCAAAAAAATGATAATTTTTTGTTATTTTTAGACTTGCAAGGTCGAACTTTTTGAAGAATTCACTCAATTCTTGTCATAGTCTTGTCTACTCTACTTGCATGGATACTTATGATATCATGTTGTTTCATATTACGAGCATGTATAGACATTATTCATATGATTGAACGAGTGCGACTGTTTGTCTTGTTCTTCATTGGATGACGTAACAATCTGGTAGGATCCGGATCAACATAGGATCGAGTTGTTACAAATGGAATGTCTTGAATAGTATTGGAGGTTTGTCTGAGTATACCATGTAGAACCACAACCCTTGTTTATTGTTCCAAATCATTGGGTGTCTATAAACTTCAGATTTCGGTAGATGCATAGCCTGGACCAATCCTTGACTTGGAAGCTAAGTGATGAAATAAATTAGAAAGGTATATAAATCATGTAAAGGTTATGATTGTAAGAAAAAGAAAAATATTTTCAAATATTATTCTTGCACTCCTTTAATTTCCTTGCTTCACTCATGAGCACTTTACTTGTTCATTACCTATATTTTCTGAAAATCGAAAAGGCACGACAAGCTATTCTGATTGTTGTACTTTTGTCCACACTACTTCCTTTAAACTTTTGATATACATGTAAATATAAACCTCTGGGATTGTTTATTTACATAATGCTCTATTTTGCATACTTTTCTAGAAAAATCAATTTAATCGTACTTTGCAGCATATTTCTTATTTTTAAATTTTTGAATATTAGGCATTTCATTTTGAACAATGTTATTGTTGAATATCTTGATCAAAATTGAAATATGTTACGACAATGTGGTCATCACGATTAACTAGGTTTGTAGATGAGTAACCTAACATCGACTACTTAGTAATCCATGAGTGTAAGTTCTTTTATTTAGTCGTGTGTTCTTAAAAGAAAGGAATATTTAGGAGAAAAATGAGAAAAAAAGGCTAAAAAGAATAATCTAGCTAGTATATGTGTACATCTCTTCATATATATGTTTTCTAAAGTGTGATTATTTTCCTTAGATTAATATCCCCAAGTTAGGTGCTAGGTAGTATGTTGTAAATGTACAATTAACCGGAGGAACATAATCGCACAAATAAAATAATCATATGCACAAAACACGTTATATTTTTTTCTTTAAATATAAATAGAAAGGAAAACATGATTCTTTTTTATTTGGTTGAAGGACATCATCTAATTATCTTGGGATGAGGGAACTTTATACTGGAACATGCTATCTCAAATAAGTGGTGACAATGAATATTTACATTTCAATAATTTTAGGACCCTATTTAAATTATATGAAAGTATGAGGCCCTTCACGTAAATTACCCAAAAAGAAAGCCCTAAAAACCACGAGACACATGGCGTCGTCACAAAAGCAAAACCCAACAGTTTCCTTTCAACCCCTTCGATCGTCTCCCCAAGAGGAAGCTCCGGTCTTCTTAGATCACTCCAGCACAAACATGAGAGGGAGCCGTAATGCTATCCTACCACCACCTTCGTCTCCTCCAAATGTGCACATATCACCACCAAAGCTTCCACCTTTTCTTCATGTTGGGGGACGGGTGGTCTCGCCCGCAAACATTCCCGCTCCTCCACCCACATGTCCAACTCCACCCACATCTCAAAGCTGACGTCAAGATCGAGGTGGTTTCCATGTTTGCCAAAGAGGGTTGGACCCCACCTTCTCCCGTGCTCTCCCTCTGTCCCCCCTTCCTATGCGTATATGGGGGGTGTGATGTCGAGGGAGCCGTCGTTTTCGTACCCAGAGGACAGTGGCCTGGTGCAAACGTGAAGGGGCAATAGATTGGATTTAAAGGCAAAAACCGGAGATTTAATTTGTGTGTCACTTCCTATAATCTGCTATTTTGGGTTTCCGTGAACCATCTTTTCCAGAGGGCACCTTTCGGTAACAGGAGCTCACTGCCAACACATCTGGGCATTAAAACTCTCGCCTGGCCTTCTTGTTTTCCCACACAGAGGAGAGAAGCGCTTATTTGGAGCTGGTGGAAGGAAGGAAGCGAAAGACTCTCGCATTGGCTCCATCACCCCTTCTGCTGCAGCTGCAAACGGTGGTGGGTGCAGAGAGTGCAGACGCCTATCTGGGAAGCGTGAAGGCGGAGGACTGGAGAGTGGCTACAACTGGCTGTGGTGTTGGCTATTTTTTTCGTGAGCTTCTGCTCTCCTTGTTTGCTTGTGGGTTTGTGCAGAGAGCGATGGGGACTGGAAAGGAGGGTTTTTGGGTCTCCTCCGCTGACACGAACAGATGGATGAAGGAGCCATGGAGAGGTGAAGCTGCAGCTGAGATTTCTTCTTCTTCTTTGTTGCTTTGCATTACGCTTCCTCTGGCACTTGTTCTTGTTGCTCTTGCGGTTGTTTAAAAGAGTGGAATGGTGACGACGGTGGAGTTGTAGTGGTGGAGGTGTGAGGTGATATTGGGCGCAATAGGCTCAATCAGATTTGCTGCTGCTGCTTCTTCTTCTTCTGTTCAAACATGAATATATGCACACTTGCTGTTACATTCTTGTTTGCTTTGTTCTTCTTTGATGCGATCAGTGTGCATGGTTTTTGGATGCGGTTTAGTTGCAGCAGGTGCTTTCTATTAGAAAGTTTCTAATTAACTTTGTTGGATCTCTGTTCTTTTTTCCTTGCGTGGGAAAAGTTTCTGGATATATCGGACCTGACTAGACTTTCTCGAAAAAAAAAGGGTTCTCTGTTAACATGAACTTTTTAATTAGATTGGGGCATTATATATTTGCAGATCTAGTATGGTGTTCAGATGTCAATCGTGGTTTGATTGGCCTACCTCTCTCCGTTTGGGTTTGTGGCCATCGAATACATTTTCAACAGCTCAATGTGTTCTTTTCGGTCATGTCATCCTTTCTGTTCATGCGGTACAGTGTGTTATACGTACATATAGTCTTTTCTGTAATTGTTCAAATTACCCTGAATAGGAAATCTGCTACTGACTCTAGTTTGATTTTTAATTTTAGATTAATGATGTTCGTATCAGTTTACTACATCAATTACAAGACATGATTTCCATGAATAATGTTCAAAGTGTTGTGGGACAAAGAGAATAGCTATGCTGGGTGGTACATACAGAGTTGATCTGGAGGGTCTGATCCTCAGCGGTTACCACGGAAGCGGTGCCTCGTGCGGGCGGCATGCTCACGAGCGGTAAACCGCAGTGTTCTCCTTTTAGATTGAATGCCTTCTACATAACTTCATTGCTTCCTTTATCTACAAATCAGGCAATCCCATTGCATGTAGAAATAGGTAGATCACTCCTATTGTTCTTTTGTACTCTTAGGGCTCGTTTGGTTACTGGGTATCCCGGTGTATCCCTCCAATCCTGGGTTGGAAATCTATCACAAGTTAAGGTGATATCACATCACATTCCTTATTCCAACCCTCATAATCATCCAAACATCTACTATTCATAAGTGGACATCCCAACCCATCTTAAGTTCTTAACCCAGTAACTAAACTGGCCCTTAAGCTCCTTCTCAAAAGTTAGAAGGCATGATTTCTGAATATTCACCTTTAATTCCGTGATCACCCTAAACAAGTCCATGAAAATCCGCACCTTCATAGCTTCATCAAGACCTCCCTCTGCAACAAGATAGTGTCATTATGCGTATTATAATAATGGGATATCCTAAATCGCCATGGTTAATTAGTGTGAATTGTTGTTATAGTTGGGCAATTAACGATGGATCAAAAAATCACTTTAATTATAAATATGAAATCAATGTGATAAGCGGTTAATTTTTATTTTACTTGAATAAAACTCAAGGTGAACATATGGAAGTAACTACATGCTCAGGGCTAAATTTAAATAATTTTAAAGCATATGTTTTCATAGAAGCATTTTTTGAATTTTTTTAGATGCAATTATGAGATGTAATGCACATGCACTTATTAATTTAGATCATGAAATGGGTGGAAGATAGTTTTGCATTCACATGCACTTATTAATTTGGACTAAAAATCAGATTCTCGTGTTTAATTAGTTCCCCTGGGAATCAAACACAGACTGAGTATTTCCTACTTAAGTGTTTATTTGATATTCCACTGTTAAGTATTTTAGAAGGGGATACCTGTAGGATTGTCATTTCTCTTTTTGTTTTAATGGATGCACAATCAACTACCATATTAGCACGTATAAGAAGAAGAAAAAAATAATTATAATGATTGAATTGACATTAAAAAAGATAAAAAAATACACTTGTTAAACATAAAAGATATCAATGTATTTAAATTATATCAATCACTCAAAAATCCAAAAAGACTCACATTTCTCGAATCAAGTGATATATCTATGGATATATAAGGTATACAATACATAAAAGTAAATAAAAATATATAAAAGTACAAATTCAATAGATTAAAATACCTAACGTGTGTGTAGATGTGTATGTTGATGGTTTGTGTGAAATACATGTAAAACACTTGTAACCTTTATACATAAAATTATAAAAGCATGATTACTTATTTATCAGATAAAAATCAACCTTGTATTCTTCATAATTACTCCACAATTGTGTGAACTGACTAACTCTTACACATGACTCTATTTCCCATTTATTGGCCTTTAAACATAGATGGAATTCGTAAAAAATATACCATTTTTATTTTTCATCCCTCTTTCCCCTTCGCCCCAAATGTCTCGACACCACTCCAAAAGGAAGACGATCATCTATTGTAATGGGTATTACAGAAGAGGTGCTTTAATGACAAAAGAAATTACAATTTCGATTTCCAATATCCAAACTTATGGGTGACATCTTCGACTAATGTTCCACATATGCTCCAAATTTTGCTCAAATCCGGGGCATTTGCTATTTTATAATTGTATTGCATCCACCTTCTCTAATCGCCGCCCTCCTTCCCTTCAAAACCACTCTCCTCGACTCCATTCCACCCCATCCACCATGATTGGTAGCCTAGCCCTCCCCTACCTCTTGTGAGTGAAGCGTGGAGGAGCGATGATGGCAACTCACTTTGGTGTCATCCCTTGGTCACCCCAACCATGACACAACCTTAACCATGGCCGTAAAGTTGCATGGATCGACTGACCAGGTCCAACAAAGACCAAAGGATCACCCATGTCCTCAGCCTAAGCCCTCGTGCCACCATTCTCTTCATCATATCCTCCAGGTAGTTTATATATGCTTTTATTTGTTTTCTCTTTTATTTTATTCGATGCGCACAGTCATGTCCTCCTTCGATTGACTGGACCCTACGCTTCGCCACGGATCCTTGATCCATGCTGGAGCCCTAGTAACTTCTCCGTCCATCAGAACTCCCCTTTACACCAGATCTTTCGTCTCTGGCGGAGCTGGAGATGAACACATCTAGGGCACCACCTTCATCATCCCATAGCCCTCCATTCCACCACGTACACTTCGGCTATACTCCCCTCTAACCATCTTGCATGTACTCTTCATTATTGATCGGACTTTGGGTTCCGCACCTCCGAGTTCATCCGAGCTTCATCGCAATGGCCCTGTGAACCTTTCTGGATCTTCAACATGTACGGAGCAACATGGTGGAGCTATGGTAGCCTCGCTGGAGCTCCATATGTGACGCTATTGTACGACGGAGGAAGAGGTAGCAGACACTACATGTGTCGTTGTATGGTTCCCTCCTGGTGTCCATCTAACGGCTGTGGACCAGCCACATTATCTGTCCGAAGCGCAAAGGCTCCAAGGGATCAAGCTTCGCCAAAGTCGCCTCGAGCCACTTGTAGGGGCCCAAGCCTCCACCCGAGCTTCCACCCACGTGCGATGCATGTGTCGATCCAGTAATTTTGCAACGATGCTCTGCAACTTCTCCAAATTTACAGACGAGTCCAGGCATTTGTGCCTCACGTGTCAGTGTTGGGTTAATTGTGTAAGGTCCTTATAATTTTCAAATATTACAAAATTCCCCTCAGGGGGCATGTTTGTAATATTTTGTAATTTTTCCCTGTGTTTTCCTTTTATTTATCTCTGAACACTTTAAGGTATATCTCGAGCATATGAACTCATATTTCAGTTATTTCAATTTCATTATTTTTCTTGTTTAATTCTCTATCTAGTGGCATAGATTATTCACTGATTGGACGCTTCAAACAAAGTGATTAATTTGATATATATGTATAGTATCTCCTTCATCACCGATTTAAATGCTATTTGTTTTTTTGTGATTTTTCAGTTGGTTATTGAAATTGAATTTAATTGTTATGCTCGTTTTATTGATTATTCAGGGCATATTTGTGCTTGTGTAAATGTTTGCATGGCATTGCATCGCATTGCATTATGTTGCATTTTGTCATCTCGTTAAATTACATAA
Source organism: Ottelia alismoides (assembly GCA_037367405.1). Lineage (NCBI taxonomy): Eukaryota > Viridiplantae > Streptophyta > Magnoliopsida > Alismatales > Hydrocharitaceae > Ottelia > Ottelia alismoides. Next base: position 610,192 of record JAZKJV010009169.1, read on the forward strand.
AATTAAAGAAAAATACATCATGTCTTGTAGAATGTTCTGCGTTGTCTTAGGTTACTTAGGTAGATGATTAATCACTTATTCAAGATTTTAGAATTATGAAGGTAGCTCGTGTCCTTGAGTTCGACCTTGGTACACTTACTAAGTTAAATTATCCACATATTTTGAAGTGTGATTCCTATATGGATCATTTTTGCCTCCTATACTATGTTAAAACATGACTCTTAGAGCATTGAAAAAGTGGTACATCATGCATCGGCGACGTCAAACTAATCTCCTCTTATCCAGTGATCAGGGAGTGAGTTCCGTGGACTATGACAACAGTTCTCCATGGAGGAACATCTCTATAAGTTGTAAGATGATCCCTATGTCCACACAAGTGATGTGTCGCCCATAATCCATTCTCTAATATCAGGTTCATGACATGAGGTAAAAACATGAATGCTACCTGAGGTACTAGCACCGGCAGAAGCAACAATATCTGAATCGCTCCTTGGAATATGTGAGGAGGCACTGAGACTAGCAGGAGGCATAACGTCCCTCAATCGAAAAACATGGTCATCATATCTCTAATCTGAAGAAGGAGCTACAGGAGAGTCAACCTGTTCCGCTGCACGAGCTGATACCGAGAAGCCATTCTTGGAGTAGCATGTATCCTTGTGTGATTAGGGCGATGACATAAGTACATGGCTGATGAATACGACCTCCTATATCACAAGGTCCATGGCCACGGAATTGTGAAGAGTCCCCTCTATCGCGGGAGGTTTCCATCATAGAAGATGACTAAGAAAAGGCAGATGACGAGACAATAATCCTGTTAAGTTTGTGGAAATCTTCCTCCATGGGAGGAATCGTAGCATCTGCATGCAAGTGTCTGTGAACGAGCAGCCCCGTACTATGGGTCAAGTACTACTAAGAATACATAAACCATTGTGGAATTCCTGTAAGTCTTATGGTACTCAGGAGTGGATGTAAGAGACATAAACTTGTAGAGCTTCTCAAACATTCCACGCAGGGACGTGTATAGAGGATGCAAGGGTTGTCCGTTCTTCCTGATAGTAAAGATGTTGTGCTGGAGCTACAGAATCTTCGTCTCATTCCTTGCCATGAATAAGTAGCTGCAAGAATATCTCACATCGCCTTAGCGGTGGGCTAATATAATACATCGTTGATGATCTTTATCGTCTGTGCATAAGCATCATCTACTTCCCACGAGGTGTGGACACCGATTTTCTTAAGCGACTCTTCGTTGGTAAGAATATATTTCTTACCCGTGGACTTCAGGAGACTCATGAATTGCATGGCCCAAAGTTCGTATTTCATTCCGCACATCTTGACAATTGGTGTTACACCTTTGAAAGCGTCTGTGGCAGGAACATCAACTTGTTCTTTAACATATTGTCGGGTTAAGGAAAAACTAGGGTTTACCATCAATGTTAATTCTCACAGAGATTCCTTTCTTCATACACATATGGTGATTTTGGCACATTGAAAAAGAAATGTTGTTTTTTGTCTCATTTTTGTGGCCATTTTGAAAATGTTGTAGTTGAAGAATGTCAATGGAGCATTGTTGACACTTGCATATGTAAGGCGTACTCCAGATATGCAGTTGAATGGTTGAACCTCATCTTCCATGGAAGCTTGATAAAGCACATCAAAACAGTTTTTGTGGTGAGAAAAGAAAAATTACTTGAGGATCCTTGGTTGTTACTCAAGGCAAGAAATGTTGATATATCTTGAATCATAACCATCTGACCTAGATTGAAAAAAACATCTTATGCACCCCCTACCATACCATATCCCAACAAGACGAGGGTCTCACTGGATCGTTTGTATTAGGGACATGTCTGTACATGAGTGGTATAAAACTCTCCTAGGGTTAGGTCTCTTCGCATATTATTGAAACAGGTCGTTGTCGTCCACGGACGTAACCCACTATTGAACCTTGTAAACCCATGTGTCTTCGTGTTTGCGTGATTGATCGTGTTTGTACGTACTTCTGTGATTTGCAACAAGAAGTTTAGCAACAATCTTTACATTATGCATACATCAACTTCTATAGGTGTTCACTTGTGATGCACGATACTAACTCTATATTGTTGCATGGAGGAGTGTATCATATAAAGGAGAAAGGGGTTGCAATGATTTGCATGGAAGTTAACACAGTGTTACACCATGTAATAGTAACATTTATTCGGAGTTCTCGGTGTAATTCACAAGTATGGAGGGTTATGCACGTAATAATGAAACTATACATGTGTAAAAATCTCTAAGCGATTTGATATGTTTTAATTTTTTTTCTACGAATTAAAAGTCTTTACCTATCAAAAGTTTCGAGCTTTCATGGGTAGTAAGTTGTAACAACTTAACTTCCACAATTGACATCCAACTATATACACGCATGCTTATATGTATACATATAAACATATTTTTAACCTTAAAACTACAGCACATCGGATTTGAGTGAAACTATGTCATTCATATTCGATTCCTTTATATAAATGAATTTTTTAATTATATTTACGCTTGATTCATTTATTTTGAAATCAAATATCTCATCAAAATTTTTAGGAATTTGAATAGACCACACTCTAAAATTATATCTTATAACCTACTTGCCTGAAAGGTGTTTGCTTGTTAGGAAATACAACTCTTAACAAGTTTGGCGTACCCTCCTTATACCTATACATATAATACCTTTCTCGTAAAGGATTATCAACGGGAACCTAAAGAGTAGTCTGATGGTAGTTCAGCGTGTTTCAACCTTGAAGGACATGGGTTCGAATATCAAGGAGATGCTTCGGATCCCAAAATTATAGGACCTGCCATTAAAAAAGGGATCGTGAAAACATGCTTGAATTATGTTCAAGCGGTAAAAATATGTTCAACATCCATGTACACTGCAAAACATACGTATGGTCGAGAGATCAAATAAATTAGCAAGGTGTTTACATTATCAATAAATCACTTGGGTGGAAGCAGTTGTGTTGTGTTGGGAATCGGATGCCATATCACCTTATTATTCCCATTACCGCAACGAGACATCAGAGATAAACTTGATTAGAGGGCAATTAAGAAAGCGTGAGCCGACTCAGCACTCCCTCTTTAGCCTTTTGATCCACCTCCCATGCACATGGGTGCCAGCGTCTTGGGACGGCTTCCACTCCAGCTATATAAACTCCATCACATTCCTCACACTTCATTGCAAGCATGGCTCGTTTGAGAACCTTGGCTCTCAAGGCAATCGTTGTCATCCCGCTCGTTGCTCTCGCGGTGACGATGGTTGAGTGTGGTTGGCATGCAAGGAAGAACTTGGGTCTGGGTCTTGATTTGGGAGGTGGGGTGAGCGTCGGTTCAAGCGTTGGTGTTGGGCTTGGCCTTGGTCGTGATGGTGTTGTCTCTGGTTCGAGCTCGGGTTCTGGAGCTAATTGCCATGTTGATTGTGGGGCAAGTGGGTCAGGTCATGGAGAAGGTTTTCGTCGAGGGGAAGGAAATGGTCAAGGTGGTGGTCTAGGTGTAGGCTCAAGCTTAGGCTTTGGTCAAGGAAGTGATCGAGGTGGCGGAGAAGGTTGGGGCCAACATGGTGGTGAAGGAAATGGCCACGATCATGGCTCGGGGTTAGGCTATGGGCCTGTTTTTGATCAAGGAAGTGGTGAAGGCTATGGCCAAGGTCATGGTCAAGTTGGCTCAAGAGACGGCTTTGGACGAGGAAGTGGCGAAGGATACGGCCAGGGTCATGGTCAAGGGGTAGGTTTGGGGGCTGGCTTTGGGCGAGGAGGGAGTGTTGGTTATGACCAAGGCTATGGTCAGGAGGCAGGTTTCGGAGCTGGCTTTGGCCAAGGTCATGGTCAAGGAGTAGGCTCGGGATCAGGCTTCGGTCAAGGAAGCAGTGAAGGCTTTGGTCAGGGTCATGGTCAAGGAGTAGGCTCGGGGTCAGGCTTCGGTCAAGGAAGCGGTGAAGGCTTTGGTCATGGTCATGGTCAAGGAGTAGGCTCGGGCTCAGGCTTCGGTCAAGGAAGCGGTGAAGGCTTTGGTCAGGGTCATGGTCAAGGAGTAGGCTCGGGATCAGGCTTCGGTCAAGGAAGCGGTGAAGGCTTTGGTCAGGGTCATGGTCAAGGAGTAGGCTCGGGATCAGGCTTTGGTCAAGGAAACGGTGAAGGCTTTGACCAGGGTCATGGTCAAGGAGTAGGCTCGAGATCAGGCTTCGGTCAAGGAAGTGGTGAGGGTTATAGTCAAGGCCATGGTCTAGGAGTAGGCTCGGGATCAAGCTTAGGTCAAGGAAGCGGTGAAGGCTTTGGCCAGGATCATGGTCAAGGAGTAGGCTCGGGATCAGGCTTTAGTCAAGGAAGCGGTGAAGGCTTTGGCCAGGGTCATGGTCAAGGAGTAGGCTTGGGGTCGGGCTTAGGACAAGGAAGTGGTGAGGGCTATGGCCAGGGAAGTGGTGATGGATCTGGGCAAGGAGTGGGCTCGGGGTTCGGTTTCGGTCAAGGTAGCGGTGGAGGGTTCGGTTCCACAACGTACAAATGGGCGCCTTATGGAGGAGGCTTCGACTTCGGCTCGCGAAGCAAAGTCATTGGAGGTGGTGGCCATTAAGAATTAGGTGATTTATCGTTCGCCGCGTTTTATGTGCTATGCATGCCTGAGATCAATGTACTCCGTGATCATGTGTTAGAATATGCATGTCATCTGTTTCTTGGAATAATTAGATCCAAATGTGTTCATCTTTTCTTAAGTGTGTGTGGTGAATCCCCACAAAGCTCTGTGACCTTCGGTATTGTGTGTTTACTCTGCAGTGTATGACAACTGAAGAGCTTTCCATGTGATTTTCCTTCTTTTTCAATGAAATGAAGACATTTGGCCATCGGTAATTACATGCAAAAAAAATGCGAATATCCCATTTGAATGTGGCGAAACTTGATCTCAAAGTGACCTTCACGTATCGTGTTTTTAATTGTACATGATTTGTGCCAAGACGACTCGATTTATCTCATCGTGGTATTTTAATCTTTTGTGATCATGAGGTGCAGATCCTATGTTGTAAGTCATTTTAAAGTAGTGTAGTAGTGTTTGTTTCTGTTGTAATATTTCTTATTATTTTATGCAATCGATTCCAAAAATCCGACCGTATATGTTGAATCTTTGAATAATGTCTACAAACCTGCCAAACTTCGCTCAAATTCGGTGTAATTTGCTATTTTTATTTTAGCAGTAAACATGAAGTCAACATTCACCACAAGGAAAATAAGTTGTGCCTACAGAACTATGCCCACGGATATTGGGTTTGTGGCTACATAATTTGGCTCTGATCACGACACGTCGTGACCAGTAACCATAGCTACAAGTCTCGTCACGAGAGTTCTCTAACCATGAATATGTCGTGGCCACTACAAGTGACCACAGAACTTGTCGTGGTCATAACTCTTGTATGAAGATTTTGACCACGGATTGTAGCTACAAAAAACTAGTGGCCACGGAATTATCGTGACCATAAGTTTTCGTAACCACAATCCGTGATCACAACTCATTTTTCTTTTAGTGGTTTAAACACACCAACTTAAATCTCATTTAAGAACGGATTAGAACCATTGACCATTACAATAAATAAAAAATTATACCTGATTTGAACGAAATTTGGCAGGTTTATAGAAAAATTAATCAAATATTCAATCCATACGGTTGTATTTTTAGTCGATTTCGCAGAAAAAGAAGAAGATCACAACAGACTCTTATATATGATTAGTTACAATAGAGGATTTGCTAACCTGTGATGACATCGCCGCAACAGTTTGTCATTTCTTGAAGGGTCATATTGTTAGGAAATGTCAAATAACGGTTATCAAATGTAGTCAATTAAAGGGGTGTAGGGGAGGCTCTTTTCTAACAAGCCCATTACATAAGAAGTATCTTAACATATCCTATCATTTGTCAAATAACTGGGTTAGCTCAAACTTTGTCGGTATAAAAATGGTGAAGCCTTCTCCCGCTATAATAAATATGATCAGCTAAATAGATTCTTGTTCAAATCCATGTTGAAAGATCTGACTATTTTTTCCGCTAGTTGTCGACTACTTAACGCAACTATGCGAGAAAGGATTTGACAAATATATAAATTTCAATAACATATCGTGTAGTTATAGAAATACATTCAATACTTTCGAATACAATATATGTGTATAAATTTTTTAATATACAAACATCCTAACCTACAAATGTTAAAAATAATAAACAATGTCATTAATTAAGAAGTATCCTAACATACAAACATATTGTCATCCAAACATCTTGGAATCTTTATTAACGTCGTAACATAAGAATCATGGTATGATAATTGCAACTTAAGAACGATCCCAATATAATCACAAAGAAAAAACAACCCTCGGTAGAATTGAATTCAAAAATAAATATGATTACCACAATGTATCGGTAAACTGGTATTGATCATAGTCGTTACATTTGGAAAGTTTTTAAAATAAAGATAAGACTTGCCTACATATAATTTAATCTACATCTCAAAAAACGGTTGATGATTTACATGAATGCGGCCATAAGCGTCATCTACTTAATGAACAACTCAATCTATATCACAACTATTTGATCACTAAGAAATTTATATGTTTTAGTTCTCAATTATTTACATTTACCTATATAAAACATAAAAATGATTTTAAAAAAGGTGGTATATTAATCAAATAGAAAATACTTACAAGGTCGGAATGTAAATGATTTATATTTTCTGCCAATTCCAAGGGTAGACTTGGAATTCTTATTTCAATTAATCGTATTTCAATTTATGCATCGAGCACATACACATACACTCGCTCATATCTTAATAGTGTTTCTCTCTTTCCACTTGATCATCTCCCTCCCTTTCCCGACACATCCTCTTCTCTATCTTCATTGTTAGTCATCTCTTCTTCTGCATAGGGATGAAAACGAATACGGATATATCTGAATATCCGCTTATCGTATTCGAAAAATTACTGTATATGGATATCAGTATCCGAATATTAATCAAATACGGATCAAATATGGATATGAGTTGTAAAAATTATCTGATTACGAACACAGATATGGTAATGACTTGAATATCCGGATCCATATATCCGAATACATCATTTAATATCAGTTTATATATTAGTTAATACAATAGAAACCACAACCCTATGTTATTACATTAGTATTATATAATACAATATATTAATGATCTTGACAAGTTTCCGTTTGTTTGTAGATGGACATGAACAAAAGTTATGAAATCCTATCATCTTTTTTTGCTTCTGGACAAGAACACAGGTCATCTCGATGCTCCCTTTTGTATGATGCAACTTATTTACTTTTCAGTGACAATTTTTAAAATCATCACGAACTTTGACAAAAAATTAATCCGCATTTGTACGTGGTCTTTATTCTGTCCGTATTAAGATTCCATGTTTATTGGATCCATATTTGGATTTACTCTTTATTCAATTCATATTGGATTGACTCTTTATCCGATCTGTATTCGGGTCTGCTCTTTATTCGATCCATATTTGAAATCGATAAATATCTGATTCGAATTTGTATCCGTATTTTTAACGATATGGTTTCCTTAATGCATATCTGAATTATATCCGTATTCATATTCGATGAAAAATGAACCGAATATGGATATGAAAATATGCATATCCAATCCATATCCGATCCATTTTCATCCCCACTGGACCACTAGATTCTATTTTCTCTCTCCTGGTGAACCTAGTGGTCTAGACTCTCATGCTCTCACAGGTATTTAAAATGACTAAAATGACAATCATTTGCTAGTGGTATAGTGTGGAGGAGAAATAACTAATTCCTATGAATGCAATATCAATTTTCGAAGAATTCTATATCAAAATATACTTTAAAAACATAACTTCGTGCACTAAAAAATTACGTTATAATTAACATCAATTTTTTTTGATGAAATAAACATTGAACCTTATATGTTAATGTATAACATTGTAAATTTATTTATGATAGTTTTTATTTATAATAATTTAGTTTGTAAGTTTCAATTAGAATTTTTATCCACAAACGCATAGAAAGTTAACAAATTTGTCGGTAGAGAGCGGGAAAGTGGGAAGAGAGAGATAATGGGCAAGAAGAGATCATGGGGAGAGGAAGGCATAGGGGGAGATAGGGTTGCTAATCGAATAAAATATAATAAATGGATCTATGTTCAAGAACAGTTTGTTAAGAAAAATCAAATATTCGAGTTCATTTAAATATAATTCGGTAGTATAAGTTCAAGCTCGGGTTCGTTTGGAAAACGAATCTTGGAATTCAGTTTTGATAGTGGTTCATTAACTATTTGATTTAAGTCAACCTCGTTAAAATGAATTTGTTCAATAGTTCGATAAACATTTATAAGAATAGGAATGATTCAAACTAAAAACGAAATAAAACCCCCTATTAATATCCCAATTTTAGCGAATCGAAAACCTAATCGAATTCAAACATTTATTACATGATGTTATGTTATGTTCATGTTCAATTCATGAAGCTTTTCTAACCAAAAGTTCAAGTTTATGTTCAATGTGTTTTATAACAAACTAACTATTTTTTGAACAAATTTTTTGTTTTCCCTTAGTCTCTTCCTTCCATAAAAAAGAATGGCCCGTCTAGATGGGACAAGATAGCCGAGCCAGATGAAATCTAAACAAATATAAATATATACAGTTCCATAGCGGTCTTGGTTGGAGGTGCCATGTAGCGAAGATTGGAGAGGGAGGGAAGGGACCTCTCTTTAGTATATAGCATATATTTTTCAAAAGAGTTTTGTCAGAATACATAGTTTCATGGGAAAAAAAAGGAGAAAAACACATTTAATGAAAAAGAGGTGAAATGAACAAAATGGCATATATCACACAAGGACCTTTGTGTTCTGAAAATAAACTAGAGTTGACATTGTATTACAATTTCTTGCTAGAAGAGGGAAAAGAAACAAAAGGATAGTTACAATCGAATACAAATAACCATCGTACGAACACATGTAAATCATTATATAATATGCAGAATGTTTAAATATTCACGTAAAAGATAATATTTACAAATCTTGCAATGTTTATATAATGAATCATTAATATATAATGTAAATCAATATCTAAACTGTGAAAAATAAAAAAGCCCGATTGTGACATGTAAAAATCTTCACGTCAGACGAGAATCATCTGTTATTCAAGGGGATGGATGAAGTAGGAGTCATGAACATATTTGACATATGAGGTTATATAAGGTTAAGAACATTTTTTTTGTTTAATTCAACTGGGAACAAATGGATTTTTTTACAATATCAACAAAATATTCATATATATATTAGAATGGTATATATGAGAGATACAAGGATGAATATATATAACGATATTTTTCAAAAAAAATAAAAAAACATGGAATTGGGCAACTCATTAATCTCTTTTTTTAAACATCTTCCAATCTAAAAAAAGAAAAAGGAAAACAAAATGGAGAGGGTACAGGGGAGCTCTATTGCAATACGAGCTCCACTCCCGCCATTGCCGTTCCTCTCCATGGTCGCCTCAGTGCCAGTGGTCTCTCTCTTGTGTCCTCCCCCTTCCACTCCCCGTCACCTCCTCCCCGCAGCTACGGCTTACCCTTCCACTGCAGAAACCCTAAACCCCTCCTCCTCCTCCATCCTCCTCCTCCCCCGCCGCCTCTCGCGGTCCCGTAGCGTCGGCCGGGCTAGGGCTTCGGCGTGGGACGAGAAACCCTACGAGGTGTCGCCCGGGGGGAGGGTATCGTATCTCGACGAGCAGGACGTGGTCACCTTCCTTGACCCTCCCAAGGAGCTCATCCCGCTCGATCCCGCCTCCTACAACCCCGCTGCGTACCTCTGGTGAGGGGAAGAGGGGATGTGCCGAAGTTTATTTGGATAAATTTGCTTTTGTTTGCTCTGTTTTTGTTCATTTTCTCATGCTTGTTTCGGAATTTTTAGTATTCGAACTGACGCCATCTATCCACGCGAACAGAGGAAGTATCGGTTGTGTGCTAACGTTAATCCGTGATATCACAAATGATCGTTTTGCAGTACTAAATTAGGCCGTTTTGATAGTACGTTCTCCCGTCAGTTTCTTATGGTGCGAGGCTGGGAGCAATGTAATAGGTAGAGTGCAAGAGAGGTTATGGACTTTCAGCACAATAGGATTACTGCTTTTTTATGGTGTGGACTTGATAATCAAATTTTGATCCTGACTTCATATTATAGGTGTCATTCAAACGGAAAGTTAAAATCTAGTTAGATGGAATTACACTGCGTCAATGGGAATTGGGGGCATAGGCGGGTGTAGGGGTGTCTATCGAGTTCAACGAGCCGACTTGGCCTCAACTCGGACTCGAACTCGATAAGAAACCTAAGGCTCGAACTCAGGCTCGATAAGGATCGATTCTGGACCACCAACTCGAACTCGAACTCGTCGAGTTCGAGTTGTCTCACGAGCCTCTTATCGAGCCACGAGTTTCTGAGCTAGCTCACGAGCCTCAAAATGAGCTGGCTCACAAGCCTCTTATCGAGTCATGAGTTTCTGAGCTGGCTCATGAGCCTCAAAATGAGCAGGCTCATGAACCTCTTAATGAGTCATTGTTCCATTTTATACATTAAATTATGCAAATGATATTTGTAATTTTGATTTTTTATACTCTTTTCTGTAGCTTTTTGGACAAGAAAAATGTTAACCTCTATTTTATATCAAACTCAATGTGGAAGTTTCGGTATATATGTTTTTAATTTTTTATTAAGAGGGAAAACGAGTTATCGAGTCGAGTTTCCGAGTTGAACAATGCCCAGCTCAGACTCGACTTGATAAGATAACGAGCCATAAAACCCAACTCGGGCTCGTACTCATTAAGGTTTCGAGTCTGGCTCGCAAACCCTTAACGAGCCGAGCCCGAGTTCAGCTCATCGAGCTCGAGCTTTCCTGACAACCCTAGGCGAGTGTATCATTTTACCTCTATGTATGGATACCACCGAACCCTCGAAACTGACTCAGTGAAAAGGAGTGATCACCAACCGAAGAATGAAAAAAGATTACGGAGAACAGTACTATACCGTCAAAGAATCCTGGTCAATAAACATGAGAAATAAGCAAGATGCAATGAGGATAAAACAAAACCATGAATAATATATTAGACCCATATAGACGTTCATAAATCTAAATAGCCCCCCAATTGAAATAAAAAAGGTAAACAGTAAGCACCCAATTAGGTTCTTATCATACCTTCCCAAGAAAATCCAACAATAGAATATTCTGTATATATTAATAAAAGGGGACTTTTATACTTTTATAGTTACACTTTGGCTCCTCTATAATTCTGATTATACACAAATCTTTGGATAATGACCAACCACTACATGCCATATCCTTATCTTAATTTCCGTTTTATTCTTTTCCGTTATGTTTACGGTTGCCATTAAGAAATGGCAAATATGCACCTAAGCATCAATCTCATTTGCAAATCACGTCCTCCGCTTCTCCATTATCACTCCACCCTGCCTCCACCTCCATCTACAAGTTCTTCATCACCTTTCTTCCTCCTCCCCTGCACTGCTGCCTCCGCCACCACTTCCAGATTTGCTGCTGTCGCACCAACAAACATGTTCTTGATGCCCTCAAGGTGACCCTTTTGTCTCTCTGGGAGCATGTCCTCCTCACCACAAGGTATTCTACAACAATTTCCTCTAGAAGCTATTTTGCAGGATGCCTTGTATGGGCCCTGGGGGCAAGTAAGTTCACAATTGTAATATACGTGACTACTTTGAAAAAGTCAAGATCTACGTCAAGTTCATGCCTTTGGATCGACTTCTCGTCAAGCGGCCACCATCGTGTTCCAGGTCAACGAGGTGCCTTACAGTCATATTGTCCCTTGCCATTAGTGGAAACCCACCTTTTGTAATCGAGGTTATGATTTTCCCTGAGATAGTCCTTAATAATACGCAACCTCTACCTAGGAGAACCCATGACCTTTAAGTTCGAGCGAGCGAGTAATAAATGGATTTGGGATCTCGAATATTAGGTGATATTGGCATTTATAAGTGGTGGAAAGGGGATAGAAGTGAGGCAAAAGGGATAGTTGCCTTCGGAGACACATGGTGGAGTTCTCCACAGACCAACCTACGTTTGGAGCATAGAAACAACTGTACTAAGGGCCTGTTTGGTTGCTAGGTTGGACTGGGTTGGGTTGGGGTACCCCTGTGAATAGTAAACTGTGAGGAGGATTGAGAGAGTTGGAAGGGGGTTGGAAGGAGGGGTACACCGGTGTACCCCAACCCAACCCAGTCCAACCCAGCAACCAAACATGCCCTAAGAGGTGGAGATCTCTGTACACCAACTTGCAGAGTAAAGAGGTGGTGCCGTTGGTGGTGGCGATGGGGATTAGGGGAGGTCGGGATGGGGGTGGGGTGGAAGAGGAGAGTTATGTGGTGAATTTTAAAAATAGAATAAAATAGACATCAAAGGTCAGATTAGTCTAGTTAAATTAACTACCGTGAGTGGTTGAATTATTGATCCTACTAGATGGATATGGGTGTAAACAAAAGTCGTTATCTAGTGGTTTGTGTGCAATTTGGAATTATGGAGGGTTCATTGTTTAGTTATGAAGCTATAGGGGGGCATAAGGGAAAAATCACTTAACACGATATCCAATTAACTTACCTCTGCTCTAAATTGTCATATATCTTCTTGTAAGAAACCATGAAAGGACCATGAAAAGCTATGATCAATAGCTTTGAGCACACTTAGTAGAGTGAAGGCATCAATGAATGGAGATTTTGTAGAGGTTCATTGGAATTTACAACACTGGCGCCCTACATCACTTTTGTCACCATTGATTGGCAAAACATGGGCTTACTCATAGCTGACAAGGTTGGGGTGCTCTCTTACCATACATTATCATCTTCTTTCTTTAACTGGACTATACTTTTCTAATATTGCTTTACTTTCGGAAGATGAAAGGTTGAGGATAGAAAGATTTGAAGTTACTGCATAATTTATCTAATGAGTCGGCCATGCCATGATTTGAACATTAAAGTTAGCTTTTGTCATCTGGCAGGGGAGGAGAGGGAGGGTAGGGCGATGTCAAGCCGTAGTAGGCTTGTCATCCATAGTAGCAAGCAAGCAGGAAATCCACAACTTAAAAAATATTAGAAATTAGGTAAGCAGGTTCCCACCTGACTGTTGGTGATAGCAACCTAATCTCAAGTACATTTATTCATAGCATGGGAAAAAGTTTCATTTCACCTTGTTGGTATCCCATCCTTCACTCTATCCAGCTGCTTCATAGCCTGCAATGCCTTTTGTCGTGTGCCATCCTTACTTTCTTGAATATTTTCCTTAATCATATATGTTATTTTTAACTAGACTATGATCTTTCTCTCTACACCTTACTTTACATGGAAATGTCCATTTGGCCACTCCTTATTAGGTTGTCCTAGACCTTTGCATGAGAGCTGGTGGGGCCACGACTTTTGGAATGTTGGCTGCATGCTGTCCCCTTTTTATTGTTGTGTGCCTTCTCATCATCGAAGGGTTCGGATGTGGCTTTAACATAATGAGTCCAGTTGCCATATGAAAGCTGCATCAACTCTCATCATATGCCTCTCGATTATTCATAGGTTAAGATGTAGGTGAGTGGTTAATGCAGATTGTTCTTTTGAATGTCAGATGGAGACCTAATTGAGAGAGAACTTCCTTAAAGGTCAGGTTTAACCCCACCGAGCATAGCTTACCTTCCCAATAGCATGTAGACCTCCAGAGGGTTTCCCCCTAAGTGGGAGGACACCATAGCATCAAATGTCATTATGTCACTGACTTTCTGCATATTTTATTGAAATTTTGACTTCACTAGCCCATCGATTCATATTCCCATTTACCTTTGATTTACCAGATTTCCTGTTCGGACAGTTGAGACCTTTGCGAAAAGTTTTAGGAGCCATCATGTAGGAGGAATAGTATTGGTTTGCCTTTGCAAAAGTCTGAGGATCTTTGCAAGGCTTTGCTTGTGTCTAGCTAGTAGCTTCCCCTTGTGGAGACTTGGGGGTAATGGATGTTGGATCACCTCTGCAGGGGTTCCTGAACCTCTGCAAGGCTACTCTTTGCTTAGTTGTAGTATACAACTTCTCAGGGGTCTGAAGACCTCTGGTGGGTCGTTCCTTAAGAGGAACTGTGCTGGATACCATCTGCAGAAGTCCACAGATCTCTGTAAGCTTGCCTCCACAATAGTTTTGGTAGATCTTACCTCTCACGGGGTTCAGATATCTGTAAGAGGAATTCCTTATTGGAACTGTGCTGGATATCTTATGCAATGGTTTGCTGGCCCGCGTATTGTTACCCCGGTGTCTCTTTTAAGCCTCATTTTTTGGATGTCTCTTTCGGGCCTTTTATCCTTCCAGAAGTGAAGGACGTGTTTAGGGGGATCTTTTTATTTCAACATGAAATCAACATACCCCTGTCCATGTAAGGGTCCATGCATACGATCCTTGGTTATTTGGCCTTGCAATCCAACTCAAGAAAAGATACTTATGGGCCTCTGGGATATAACCATCATGCGTGAAGTTTTTGCTCCATCGTTAATATGTATATCTTGGTCTTGCATATCTTTCCACTTGATTTCAAAGGCAATTTAGTTCTTTTCAAAGTAAAAGCAGTTTTCTTTTCATTATCTTGCTGGAATTTATGTGATGATTTTTTCCTGTTCATGTTTATTTACAAATGCTGCATTTATGTGTGATGTGTTACTATTGAAAAATGATGTGATTGGTTAGTTGACCAGCAACTAATTCAGTTAATTTATAGGAAGAAAATTGGAGATATCCCAGAGGAGAGGCGACACAGGTTGCTGTTTTTAGTGAAAGACAGGTTCTCATTTGTGAGCTTGGCTATTGAATGCATTCTTTAAACTTTTCTTATGATGGGGTTTACCATTTTTGAATTAGGCCGGTTAATCATCCATGTGTCAGTCATATGAGTAGTGTCATAGAAGTATTTTTTCTAGAAAAGTAGATCTAATTGACGAACACCACCACCTCCACCACTACAGAAGCTCCTTCTCTTGGGAAAAACCGTTAGTTGAACTTGAATTCAGCTTCCAATGGTAGCATGGTTCAGAAGGGGTGCTAGATTGATGCAACTTTTTTGTCAGAGCAGCATATAAGCCCATATGGTTCTGAAATTTATGCACTAGCCTTGGTCAATACAGACATTTCATTTGCAATCTGCTTTACTGATTCGTGATCCAGAAATGGCCTTGCAATAAGGCCCTCCCCTTGATACATTCTTTTCTTTTCTTGATTGAATTAGCGTTGACATTTCAGAGGCAGTCATTGTTATTTACCAATCAAACGAAAGACATTCAACCTAATAGCCACCGCATAGTTTTACTTCCATTTCAACGAAAATGAAAACCAAGCTTAGTTCGAGTTTGGGCTTCAAGTTTGGCTCAGTCTTTGTTTGACACTTGTATTTTTTTCTTCTCCCACGTGCAAAAGATCTTTCACCTCAATCTCTTTGAAACATGGAGAGATGAGAGAGAGTGAACATGGCAATGAGAAGAGGTAGATGTACATTCGAGAGAAAGGTTGAAAAGTCGACATCCGAGGGAAATGGAAGGTCGGGAGGTGAAACAAGTGGTGAGAGCCACCAAGATGAGGGAGGGATTTGGAAAATTCTGGTGTGGAGGATCAGCAACCCTTCGGTGAGTCCTCACAGAGAAGGACATTTTGCCTCCTCGAGGAATGAGAAGTCTTGATAGGATCTTTGTTGCTTATTGTGTGGTTGCCTTGATCACTTTTGGCGTGAATTTATGGATATGCAATTTTGACCAATTTTAGGGACTAAAATGCAACAGAGTCCAAAAATTATAAAACTTGGCTGAGAGGTGAATCATGATGAGATAGTTGTACTGTATTTTTTTTGGAATTTTAAGATGCTAGATGAATACTTTATGAATTAATGAATGCATATAGTGAGATTTTAAATAATTAAATATCATAAATATAATTTATTTATTTTCAGGAAATAAAATTATTCAAGATATATACTTAGGTGATCTATCTCAGAAGAATCCCAAATCCTAAAAAATGCTGAATTTAGTACTTATTAACAATTAATTACTAAAATACACAATGATTTTTATTGAGCAAAATATGCATGCAGATGTGATTCTTTTTGGGTACATTGTAAAACACAGTCAATTAATAATATCCATGAATTTTTGGCAATTTTTGGAGCTATAGTTAATTTATTATGAATTTCTAAGTATAGATTGAGCAAAATATGCAAATTTTCACAAGAATATGAATTATTAATTAACTACATATAATAAAAATATCATGAGCATACCACAATGTAAAGAATTAACTGAAGAACACAATGCTATTTTTAGAATAATTAAATGATATAATGTAGCAGTTCAAAATAAATAGAGAATACATGGTTCTATGTGCAGATTACAATAAATAAATTAAAATAGAAAAGTGCTGAGAGGGGCTAAAGTTGAATTACCAGGCCCTCTGAGGGCTGAGATGCAAGATTTCCAAAGGAGCACGTGCCTCGTACGCGCCCTCTGGTGGCTGGAGCTAGAGGCGAATGGGTGCTTCTGGAGTAGGTCTTCAGCAAAATGTCAGCGGTCACGTGCTATGCACGTGACCCTTGAGCGCGGGGATGTGACTGTAGATATGCAGACCTTCAAGGGCTTCTGTGCAAATCACTCCTGTCCCCACGTGCTCGGTACGTGAGCTTGGAGATGAGGACGAGGGAGGTGCTGGGCTGTGTCGGCGGGCGGTGGGAGGGCTCTGATGGCCGGATGTCGAAGGAATGGAGGAGCCTCCTGGCTGGCGCTATTGCTGTGCCTGGGGCTCCAGGCAGTTGAAATCGGTGGAGCAAAGCCGTGTTGATGCAGGACTGAAGGCGGATGAGGCAATGAGGGATGTCGATGATGATGTCGTTGGTATCGATGGAGATGGACTACGGTGGGGGATGGATTCGCCTGATGGTGGAGGGCTGGAGGCACCTCTTCTGGTGCTCGCTTCAAGGGATCGATGACTGAGTCCCGAAGTTCGAAGATCTCGCCGACGGGGTCTTCGCCAGGGATGTTGGCTTCTGTCACCAACCAACTCCCAGGGTCGCTCGTATAGTGGCTATGGCGGATACCTCGAGTCGTTGGAGGTGTAGGGGCTTAAATATGAGTCAGTTTTGGTCAACCAGCGAGGGAATAAGACGAGGGTGGCCGGCAGTTGCGAAGGTTTGGTGGTGAGAGATGGGGGGCAGTTGGATGAGGCGCGCACGAGAGGAGGCGGAGGTTGCGGAGGCACGAAACAAGCAGATTGGGAGAGGGAGAGGAGCAGTGGGCGGCATGTGACCAGCACATGCAGTGGTTTTAAATTATTTTATTTGTTTATTTTATAAAAACGGAGTAAAAATAAGGTCAAAAATGAGTGACACGTGACAACTCCAGAAAAATCGAAATAAAAAGGAAAAGAAAAAAATAAAAAAGAAATAGCAAACGACCTCGTATAAAAAATTTTCTTCACGAAAGTTGCTCGTCTCAACGAGATTTACAATTTTCATGAAAAGACCAAAAGCAAAAGAAGTAATTTGCATAAGGTAATTTTTTGGGGTACTCTACGTATATAGAACACCGATGTTATGGGGTTTTGTAATTTTTTTCTCTTTTTTAGTTAAGATAAAAATCCATAAAAATACGATAAAATAGAGGACACATATATACACATTAATCTATTTTTTTATTTTTAATTAGTAAGAAAATAGGAAAATAAAATAAAATGGAAAAAGTTAGATATTTGTACAAACTCTCAAGGGACACTTTGGGCCTGTTTGGTTGCAGGGTTGGGAAGGGTTGGGTTGATCCAACCCTTCCCAACCCTCCAACCAAACAACCCAATCCTCCTCATAGTTTACTATTCACAGGGGTACCCCTGCCCAGCCCAACCCTGCCCAACCCTGCAACCAAACAAACTCGGTCAGTTTCTTTGATTTAATCTTATTTTAGATTTTGATTTTGGTGTATTTTAATAAAACTTTCGTTAAAGAATATAAATGAAAAAGAAAATAAAAGAAAAAGGGTGAAGTATGTACATAAAATAACATGTCAAAAACCGCCAAAATATACAATGCGCAAAAGAGGCTCAAAACCCAACTTTCTCATATGAGCTCTGATTTTTATGAAATTGGTCTTGTTTTGAAGGTCTTTGATTGTATATTACTTTAAACATGAATAGACCTAAATCGGACACTGTATGAGGAAGATATTCGCGTTTTAGTCTGTCTATTATGAAATTATGGTTTTGTCTCATGAGCCAATTATTTGAGTTAATAATTTTTTTGTATTTTTCCTTTAATCTTGTTAGTAATATGTATACAACAGAGGTAGTTTGAACTTTGAGATCAATCGGAGTTAACATGAATTAGTTAAAAATGCATGAAGTTGGATGAAAAATGTGAAGATGGTTATGAATGCAATTATGCATGCTAAAATGCAGATCTTAATTCTAAGTGCGTGGATGGTAAAAATGCAGAATAAATGAAGAAATGCATCTAATTACTTAGGGACAAAGCTCTGTTTTCTACTTTTAGTGTGTTGAATCACGGATTCATTAAGCAACAACTCCAACAATGTCAATTCCAACTGCTGGACAACAACTGCTGCAGTATTCGAACCACCATTTGGAGAAGCAACCACTCCAATGGCCTCCAACTGCTGATCAGATGGAAGGAGGGGTTGGGGCTTCCATCGACTAGAAAATTAAGAGAGATTTGGCTTCTTTTGGGGAAAACAGAAAGGAGATATTGGGTTGGTATTGATAAGGGAAGAGGGAGTATTTGGTTTTTGACAAGTGGTGGGGTTTTGGCCAAGTGGAGAGACCCAGGATAACAATTGTTGTTTCGTAAAAAAATAATTTATTTATTTATTTTTGTTTATTTCTTCTGTCTTCTCATTTGGAATACCGAAGTCACCTGCATTTTCACCTCGAGTCTCAGATTCTGATGTACAATAGCTCGTTTTGACTGTCTCTGAATGACGATCAAAATGAGTATAATATTCATATACTTCGGATCGAAGATGAATTACCGAAATTTCCGAGATACGGTCTTGGTTGCAACTAATTTTTGTGATTTTAAATTATCAAACGATCTTCGATCGACGAATGATTGATTTCGTTGGTCTTATTTTATCGAATCAGATTTTTTGGTGGCCTTGGTTTTTTTTGTGGTTCGAGTTCCGCGTCGCGGCTTTTTCAATGGCACATGTTACGATGCCATCAACTTTTGGTCGATTGCAACTGAACGAACTTCGTTCTATGATTTACAGATATATATGAGTTTATTCAATATTAATTGAAAATTAAATGATATTGCAGACTCTTAATCGGGTCAAGTTTGATTTATTCGGATCCGGATGTCATAGTTAAAAGGTAATTAAATTGTTTATGACCTCTTATTATATGCGAATTTTAGCGTTCTTGTGGGGCTGTTTTTCAGTGCGATAGTGTAAGATTTTGATCGCCCTTATCCACCGTGCCTTGGCCTTTGGTTTCCTTGATTTGCAGAGGCTAGAATGTATGCTCGTAAGTAGAGAAGGTGTTGTAGTTCGAAGATGGAGCTCCCAATGACATTCTATCCTCGATCCTAAGTTTGTCCCTAATCCCAACTGAAATCTATTGGACTAAGAACACGCTCAAGACTGAGGAGCTCATACTTAATTAAAGAAGAAGCTAAGAAGCTCAATAGAGTTCAAAGTTAAGGAACTTCAGTTCAAGCTTAAGGCAGGATCTCAAGCTTAAGAAGAAGACACGGTCTTTTCTTCTATTGAGTCGTGCATTTTTTAATTATCTTAGAATGTAAAAGATGTCAAGTATCATGCGTATTGTATTCCAACCTTTTGACTTTGACTTTCAGGTCAAAAAGTCTGGCTGATCGATCAACCTTGTTTCCTGATTGATCATTATATGAATTATGATGACTATATTCTGATCAATCATTTTTGATCACTGATTGATCAACTTTTGACTCTGATCGATCATCTATATCCACAGGATCTATCATTTGATCTTGATCGATCTTCATTTGTATCTTGATTGATCATATTCCATTTTAGGAAGATTTTTGAAGGCGATTTCATTCTCCATTTGTTCACAATGGCTACTTTTGCAACTCCAACGTATGTGAGGACTCTAGCCCTATAAATAGGACCACATACCTCACTTCTACAATACACAACAAGAGTAACAAGTTTTCTTCTCTCCGCTTTCCACTCTATACTATGAGAGAAAGATCGAAGAGCTATATTTCTACTTTGTTCTTTATGCTTACATCTCAGAGGCTTTGCGATTAATCTTACGAGCTCACTTCTCGCTCTATAAAATCGTTTTAATTTTGCCTCATATTATTCATTGTATATTTTACTTTGGGGTTATTATATATATTACATATATGTAATACGATTGAGTTGATCATGTAATTACTAATTAACTCATGTTGTAATACTGTTGGATTGCTTGCGTAATCAACTCAGGTTAGTGGAAGACATACGTTGGTTATGTTGAAAGCTCGAGTCGGGAGACTCAGGTTGTGGATTTTATCCAGGAGGGTTTCCATGTTAAATATTGTGCACATGTGGATTGATTGCTTATCTTGTGATTAAAAACGCTACGTAACCTCTGCTTATTTCTGTTTATTATTTGCAATGATCCATGTTGTACTGACCAGTCCACCTGCACTCATCAACCAATGTTCGGGAAAACCAACAATTTCCACTCGATGCTTCTTTGAAGGAGCCGAGAGGAGAATCACTCATAAAAGTCACTACTGGGAGGAGTTTCATTTGAGGAGATAACATTGGGAGGAGACTTGAGCCTGAAATAGATGCTCAGTGAAGACGACTGGTAGACAATAATGGGTTAGAGTGCTGATATTCATCCATCATATATTCTAAAACGATAGTATGAGATGATCCCAAGCAATAGTAATAAAAGTCCATCCGAAGTAGTTGATGCCGAGCATCAAAATAGAGTGATCATCTCCCATATGAAAATTCTTCTTCTTGTTGCAGTGCACAGTCGACGGTCTTTTATCTACCGTATGTAAAGAATGCGTTTCTCTATGGTGGTCTTAATGAGATTGTTTATATGTAGAAACTACTTAGGTTCGACCTTGAGGACTATTATCTTCACCAAGCCCTATGGCATTTTTTCGGAACGTAAGGGGGCGAGGCACCTTTAAGTGGTGCTCACCCAAAATAAACTCCTTTTATTGCTCAAAGTTTAGTTACATATTTACGGTCCAATTGATACGTAGATTCCTCGATAAAGCTTCAATGTTCTCTGCACAATATCTCGAACCCTTGAAGGTCGTCGCATTCCTTGATAGCCAAATGGACCGACAAGTCTTAAAAATTCTGATGCGATTCATCTTTGATGCAGCGTGATCCTAAATTATAGGGCCTCATTTATTTAATTAGTTAATCGCCAATTTTATTTACGTTTTTAGGTTGTCGAAATTGTTTAATTAAATAATTGAGATCACATGTGATCTCAACATTTATTTCGTAGATTTTAATTGCAATTTTGGTCAATTAATTAGTTAGAGTCTAATTAGAGTAATTAGAGGTAAATTGGAAGTTGTCAGATTCCAATTAGGATAAAGTTGGTTGTCAATTTTGATTTGTTTACTATTTTTGTAAACCCATCTCTCCTATATAAAGAGAGGGTAGCCCATTGTTTTTAGGCAGTCAAGTGATAATTAAAATTGAGATTTTTATCTCTATCCCTCTTTCTCTCTTCTCCCTCCGCGGTCTTCGCGTTCTTCTTCACCCCTCGTTACCGACGAGTTTTTCTCCTTCTCAACCTCTCCTTTTCTCCACCGATATTCCACCGCCCAATTATTTTAATTTTATCGTCGACGCCGGAAGCCGTTTGCATCATTTGGTACCAGAGC
The DNA here is from genome assembly GCA_037367405.1 of Ottelia alismoides. NCBI lineage: Eukaryota > Viridiplantae > Streptophyta > Magnoliopsida > Alismatales > Hydrocharitaceae > Ottelia > Ottelia alismoides. The sequence goes on from JAZKJV010009169.1 coordinate 632,166, forward strand.
ATGGCTTTCAGAACGTCCCCACGATCTGACGATCCGTCCCGATACTCGCGCCGACATACAGCAAGGGACCATCGCTCGTCTGATAGAAAACGACGAGCCAACGACTACGACAAGGAGACCGAGCGCATGGTACGTGATTTGCAGAACAACTTCCGATCAATGTCATCCATGTTTCGGGATTTCATGGCCAATTTTGAGGCCTACCGTGACGCCCAATCGAAGCCGTCAACCACCGACGCCGCTACCGCGAGTTTTGACGAAGAAAACATCGCGAAAGAAGACCAAACGGTTGCTGTCCAGATCATTTTAGAAGAAAAAATCAATGAATCGGCCGCTGTCCAGCACTTTCCAGAACCAAATCCGTCGCCGGAATCGGCCCCGCTGCCCCCTCCAACCATCCCGGCGCCACCCCAACCTTCCCAGGTACCTCCCGCCTCTCTCCCCGGCTTCACTGCCCCCTCCCCTTCGACCCGCTACTCGCCAGCCCCCGCACCGTTCCCCTCCAGCCACAACCATCGCCGCGCCTCTTCCCGACTCGGTGGCACCCCCAAATCAGGCCGCCAGCACCCATCGCCGCCGCTACCATTCCCCTCCCCCCCTCTCCCTCACGCCGCTATCTCCCATTCCGCATCCTCTCTCTCCCCGACTCCTCTCTCTATCCCGTGCCCTATTCCCAGCCGCCGCCTTTCCTCTCTCCTCCCCTCCTCCCTCCCGATTCCGCCCCTTCTCCCCGCCTCTCTTCCGATTCCGCCCCCTTCTCCCCTTTCTCTCGATTCCGCCCCTTCTCTTCGCCTCCCTCTGGCGCCGCCTACCCTCCAGCTGCGACCCCACGCACGCGCGGCTCCGCCGACATCAACCACACCCTCCCCGGCACTCCTCACGCCCCCGCGCGAATCCTTGCAGCCACCCTCCTCAACGGACAGCAGCCGCGCAACCAACCTCGCCGGCACCGCGCCTTCCCCGCTCCTCTACGGCGTCCTCCCCGCCGCCTTTTGTTGAAAAAGGAAGGAGCCCTATCGAGATTTGAGGTAGCCGAATCCCTGGAAAAGTGGGATTGGAAAACAAAGGGGGAAAGTTGCATAAATAAGTCCACTAAGTTCTCTATTTACAGGAAGGTCCAGAGCATTTTGAAAAGAGAGAAAAATAAAGAGGTGCGAAAATTGTGCCCACACCCCTGGCGGCGGAAATATTTAAAAAAAGGGGCTGCTCCTTATCCAAATAGGACTATCATCTTGGGTTTTCCCTATTTAAGGACCCCATGGCTTCATTCCTTAGCCACATCTCCCCTTCTCCTCTCCTTGTGCCATTGCTTCATTATGGCTTCTCCAAGGACCATATTCTCCATGCCACATCAGTTTTTTGAACATCACGGGAAGGAGCCAACAATCAAGACGACGCCGTCGTTCGCACCGCACATGTTCTTCAACCATGACAACCGCGCCTGTCCCGCCCGCACATGGATTCCGCCGTTCGCTCCACATCAATTCTTCCAGAAGACGACGAAATGCGCCGAATCCTCCTCCAAGTCTGCAGATCCCGCAATTCGTCAGGAGCCGAATTTTTTTAAAGCGGTGGAGAGTTGATGCAGCGTGATCCTAAATTATTGGGCCACATTTATTTAATTAGTTAATCGTCAATTTTATTTACGTTTTTAGGTTGTCGAAATTGTTTAATTAAATAATTGAGATCACATGTGATCTCAACATTTATTTCGTAGATTTTAATTGCAATTTTGATCAATTAATTAGTTAGAGTCTAATTAGAGTAATTAGAGGTTAATTGAAAGTTGTCAGAGTCCAATTAGGATAAAGTTGGTTGTCAATTTTGATTTGTTTACTATTTTTGTAAACCCATCTCTTCTATATAAAGAGAGGGTAGCCCATTGTTTTTAGGCAGTCAAGTGATAATTAAAATTGAGATTTTTATCTCTATCCCTCTTTCTCTCTTCTCCCTCCGCGGTCTTCGCGTTCTTCTTCTTCACCCCTCGTTACCGACGAGTTTTTCTCCTTCTCAACCTCTCCTTTTCTCCACCGATATTCCACCGCCCAATTATTTTAATTTTATCGTCGACGCCGGAAGCCGTTTGCATCAATCTTTGTACGATATAAATGGACGCTAAGGGACCATTCGTTTGGCGGGTTATCCATTAAAACCCCGGGTCTTGAAGGAAAAACTACGGGTTTCCATCCTGGTTTTCATACAAAACCCCCATTTCCACCCTGGTGGGGTCTTACAACCATATTTTATTCCCTCCCTTGTGGGCCTCGCTCGAAAACCACTCTCTCTTATTTAATACATCAACTAAATCATTTCTCTTTCATCCCTTCCAATAAAAACATATAGTATAACATCTTATCTTCTTAAAATTATAAGTAGTCAACTTCTAATCACTTTTCCAAACTTCAATGCAATCACATCACAACAAACCCTCTCAACAACAAACCCTTCATACAAACACCAAAACATAAAAAAATGATTATTCATTGGATAACCCACTTTTTCAAAGGGTTACCCGCCTGGGATTTCCCAAAAGCCGCCAAATTAGACGCATCAAGCTAAGTGATCTTCTGTAGATCCCACATCTCTTTCACTTCATGGTACTTGAAAAATGTGATCGATATCCTCTTCCTCCCATCTGCAAATTTAACACGTGTCGTCCACATTTAGTATCACATGTACGCGGAGTTTTTTTGTCATGAGACTCTCGCGTCAACATAGCCAAGCAAAAATCTTAATCTTCAACAATATTTTTGTTTTCCAAATTAAACTGCAATCCCTAACCACATATGAGTCGTGCATCCAACCTCTCCATCAAACGACGGTAAATATCTTTGATGGAAAAGCGACCACCTAATTTCCAATGATCTCTACCACAGATAGGACCTCGTATTGCTCGAGGCATCTCCAACAACACACCAGGTTCCGATAAGTGGGACGAAAATTGAGGTACCCAAGCTCCCATGTCGTAATTAGACCAGGACCAGGCTTCAACCACCGAGATATGCTTGTCTGCCGCCAACCCACAAAGCTTTGGAAAATTGACACAAAGCGGGTTGCCCCCTCACCACGCATCAATCCAGAAATGAAATTTGGTGATGTTCCCTAATACCGGTTGCAGAAGGGGCTCAAGATCGCATTTAGTCGTATATAAATTCTTCTAAAAAATGGATTGACCTCATAGATTCCTCCTCGACACCGTTTGTGGCCCTAGTAAATAGATCATAAGAGAGTGCAAACCAAGTTCTCACTCGGACTCCAGATGCACATTACCCACTTAGATAGTACGACTTTGTTCATTTTACACAACCTTAGAACTCCTAAACCACTACGTTTACAAGGTCTAGCCACCACGTCTCAATAGACGAAGGTAACTTCCCGCTTATCACGCTTGAACGACGACCACAATAATTTTCTCATGATGCCCTCCAGTCTGTGTCTAATTTTCTCGGGGAGCTTGAATATAGACAAGTAGAACAAGGTTATCGCCGAATCCGTCTTGAGGAGCACATGCCTCTCCCCCGAGATAGCATTCTCGCCTTCTATCCTGCGAATTTGTTTTCAAATTTTTTCAATAAACGGAAACCATTGCTTCACTTTAGGCTTACCAAACGTAAGGGGAATTCCCAGATATTTCACCAACAAGGAACGTTCAGAAGTGTCAAGAAAGGTGGAGCATAGTTAAGCCTTAGAAGCTCCCATACCAAAGGGGATAGATACTGATTTGACAGTATTCTTTGGCCAGAGAAGTTGCCAAAAATATCCATGAGAGCAGCAACCGCTTTCACCTCCCACGACCCACCCTCAGTGAAAAGGATGGTGTCATCTGCGCATTGTAAAAGTGGAATGGAGATGTTGCCCCGGGAATAATCCTCGGCAACACCATTTTGCATTGTCAATCTGGAGATAATATTCAAAGAGTTAACCCGATCACGAACAACATAGGGGTAAGGGGATACCATTGCCGAACCCCACATCGGGGTTGGAAAAATCCCTCACGTGTCTTTCCATTGACTACCACCGAAAAAGAGGATGCTGTAATGCAACATTTCATCCAGGTAATCCATACATGAGGGAACTCTCTTCTATTCCTGGCCTTCCACAAGAAACTCTAATCTAAGCCATTGTACGCTTTAGCAAAATCAATTTTCCAGAGAAAATCAGAAGTCTTGTTCCTATTCCAACAAATATTTCCATAGCCATAATCATTGAATCACCCATGAATCTACCTGGGACAAAGGCCGTCTGAAGTTGACTATAATTTATCGCAAGACTCTTTTTAGCTGGTTCACAAGGATCTTTGCCATAATCAAATACACTCCATGTGAACGGGTGATGGGCATGTAGTCTTCCACTCTGTCCCATCGAACATTTAGGAATTAGAATAAACAAGGCTCTGTTAATACGTTCGAAACCAACACAAGCAATCCACAACTAATCCAGAACTCGAAGATCAGTTCCAAAATGTCTGATTTCACAATTTTCGAAAATACCTTGAAGAATACGTGATATCCGTCTGGGCTTGGGGCAACATCCTCATTAAGATAAAAAATTTCCTGCCACACGTCTTGTTCATTGAACTCCCTAATTAGGTTATCAGCTTGAGGCGGTACCCATTTGCCTAACCATCTCCATGGTAAGTTGTCTACTTCCCTACTAGCACGTTAAAAGAATTCTGCCAGGGCTTTTCCAAGTTGGTTATCTCGCTAACCACCTCATTCCATTTCTCATTTCCTTAATGAGGATTCTCCTTCTTTTGCCACTGACCAAGGCATGGACAATGTTGTACTTACGTCACCCTGCTTATCCAGGTCGCCTATGATCACTGTCTCCAATCCATAACTGACTTCTTATCCTGTTCATGTACTATGTCCTCCCGAGTTGCTCTGGTAAGTACCTCTTCTTGCACAAGGGGCCATGAGTCCTTCAACATGTCTAATTTGTCAACCTCAGCCCGAGCCTCCGCCTTTCTTTTGGAATTTGTCCCTACAATTTTTGACTCGGAGCAACATCAATTCTTCTTTACGTTTTCTCAATTTGGATTCTACTCATTTTAATGTTGGGTCCTCACAATGACCACATCATTTGGCAGGTAGCCAACTCCTTAAAACCATGTTCACTGAGCCACGATTGCTCAAATTTGAAGTAGATAGACACGTGTGTATCCTCCCCTAAGCACCACAACAACGGTGTATGGTCAGAATGAGTTTTAGAATTTTTGGAGCATCTCATGCGAAGCCAAAAATATGTCAATACGAGATCAAGTAGACATATTTCTCCATGTATATTTGCAGTTACTCGCATCGAAGATTTCTAGCTGCAAGTTTCCCAGAGTTTCCAAGGGCGTAGTTTCAAAAACAACGACCTAGGGCGTAGATTGTTGATATGGTTACTAAAAAGGCCAGTGTTGCAGAAGACGGTATTCGGTATTCAGTCGGAGGGGTCACTGAATAGAGAATAACATGTATTCGGGCGACTATTCAGAATTATTCGGTTTTGTATTTTTTTAATTATTTTTAATATAAAAATGATTCTTAATACATATATTCTTATATATTTATACATATATTATCATCAATCAACAAGAATCCAACAAAAAAGTATCCATTAACGACATACATATACAAAGCTTTGACATTTTTGGTAATATCATGACAGATGATAACTCTTGAGAATTTAAAAAAAATAAAAAAAAATAAATTTTTTTTCCAGCATTTAAGTATCATTCGACCGAATACTTGGCCCGTCGGCCGAATAATCGGACCGACTATTCGGTTTGGCCGACTAGAGGTTAGTTAGTCGGGGACCCCCCGCTCCTCATTGTCGAAAAGAATAGTCGGCCTAGTCGGCCGACTATTGCAACACTGAAAAAGACAATAGTTTATTGTTGAAAATAGTGCCCTAGGGTGTAGTTTCAAAAAGCAGGCCCTAGTGTGTAGTTTCAAAAACCGAGCCCTAGGACGTAGATTGTTTATATGATTACTATTAAGGCAATAGTTTAGTGTTAAAAATAGAGCCTGAGGATGTATTAAAAGGTTGCTTGCTAAAAAGGCAATATGTGGTTAAAAGCAGAGCCATAGGGTGTAGTTTCAATAGATCTCACACGTGTTAGAGAGCAATGGCTTTGTTAGATCATCCTCAAAGCCCTCATTGTTCACTAAGATAGGTGGATGCAAAATGCGTATAGTGGTCTTTGTCAATGGCATAATCCTAACAGGAGATGACGAACTGGGGATGAAAGTAGTGAAACATATACTGGATGACCACTTTGTGATGAAGGACACACAACTTTTGAGATACTTCCTTTGTATAGAGATAGCTCACAACCGCAAAGGATTTGTTCTAATATAGAGGATGCATACTATTGATCTCTTGTAGGATGTGAGCATGCTAGGTTCCAGACCAACTCAGATTATTATGGATCCTGACGTTCAACTGTATAAGGATGATAAACTAATTGATAAGGGGCTATATTGTTGGTTGGTCGGGAATTTCCTATATCTTACTATCATTATATTTGGTATTTGAAAAAAAAATCCCTCAATGATTGGGAAGCTTATTCATATCATGAGCAAGCCTATACATGCCTAATGAGATGCATCCATGATTTTCTTGAGGTATATTGGCACTGCTCTTGGGCGGGGGCTATTATTTATAGCAAGGTCATCACTGGACATTATGACATATTGTCATGTGGATTATCTAGGGTGCCTTGCAGATAAGAAGTCACCACCGATTTCTGCACATGTAGTGGGCAAACTGATTATCCGATGAGCAAGAAACAAGTTGCAATATCTTGCTCAAGGGGATAAAGTGTTCACATGGCAATGGCTCGGGCAGCTGCTCGATATCATATCGGTCCGCCCAAGAAAGGATATATCATGATATATCATCGATATCAGTGGAAATGTCGGAAATAGCTCAAAAATGGTCTCTTTTGTTGTTGTTTTTTTTCAGAAATTAAGATAATCCATTAAAACAACAAATAACCTACAAATACATACTTATATGACACATATCGCCCATTTATACCCCATATATCGCAAATATCGATCATTTCGAACATATCGATGTTAATTTTGATTCCTGTCTTATAGATATTGGAAATGGAGTTTGTCCAAGTTCTTATAACTCTAAATAACTTACAAATATACTCTTAGATCACACATATCGATCATTTATGACCCTTATATCACACATACAAGTAATATTGAACATATCGCTGTTAATTGTTGACCTATATATATTGGAAATGGAGTTCATCCAAGTTCTTAGAACACCAAAAACCTTACAAATATACTCTTAGATCACACATAAATCATTTATGACCCTTATATCTCATATATCAGTCATATCTACCGTTGTTACTATTGATTGCTAACTTGTGGATATTGGAATGCAGTCTATCCAAGTTCTTATAACATTAAATAACTTACAAATATACATTTATGTCGCACATATCTGCCTTATTGAGCACATCATTGTTAATATTGATTGTTGGCTTTTAGATACTGGAAATGGAGTTCATCCAAGACATATATTATTACATCAAATATTATGTATAAACAAAATATTTGAGCTATTTTTGGAACCAAACAAATAAAGAGTAACATTAATAGTGTTTTTTTAAAGAGACATAATTCGTAATAATATTTTCAAAAGGGAAAGAAGATGAATTAAAATTGATTGGATACCCCCAAGGTGAAGAACCATTGTTTGCATCCCCTTGTCGCACCGTACCCTACCCAAAACAAAATATATAAAACATGATGTGTTTTAATATTAAGAGCAACAAAATAAGAATCGAGCTTACAAGGGTATTATTCATCAATATATAGATATCAGTGAAATTTCGACGATATCGATCAATATCCGAGAATTTTTGTATCGAATTCGGTCGTTTTTGATTGATATGGACCAATATGGCGATATATCGCCGATATATATTGCCGATATCCTGGTAAATAGTTATGCACCCTGATATCGATATCCCTTGCCTCACGATACCGATATATCGACGATATACCACGATATAGCCTTCTATGACTGCAACTATGCAATGGATACATGCAGTGCTGTCCGGTCTTCATATTCCATTAGGCATAGTGATGGAGTTGAGATGCGATGACATGCCCATCATGCACATAGAAAACAACCTCATATTCCATGAGCGAACTAAAAATGTAGAAATTGATTTTCATGTGACCAGAGATGTCATTTAGAAAGGTCTTCTTCGGACTTTTCGTGTTATTTGTGTAGACCAAACACCAAATATGTTCGTTAAGACACTTCATAGAGTTTCTTTTGAATTGTATTGTGATAAATTCTGAGTATGTTAGACACGCGTGTTGTAGCTTAAGGGGAAGTATTATAATGTCAGCATTATGGTTAGGGTTTGAGTGTCAACCCCTACAAGGGTATATATGTATTTTATGTTTTGTTTGTGTAAACCGTAACCAATCTTCTCTCTATATGAAGGGGCTTGAGGCACACTATTCAATACATATAAGTACACCCCATAAGGAGGAAGGTTTAGGGCTGTTGAGGCTCAAGGAAATGAGCAAGGCTTTACTAATGAATTATGTAACTGGAATTTGGGGTTTATTTATGATATGTTGTGCAGAATTCTGAGAGGCTACATTCTGAGAGGCTACACTATGATTTAGAGGTGACGTCTTCGAGCATGTATTCACCATCAGATTTCTAAGGGGCATTTGCTTGTTTGTTTCGGAAAATGTCCCTTTTTTGCACCATGTGCTTGGGGGCAGTTTTTTCATGAGATTCTGAAAGGATGATAGGACAAATTTGGGGTACCTTTTGCGATAGTTACCCAAGTGTATATGCTTGCAGCTAGAGATGCTACTATAGTTGTTGGTGTATATTTGGAGGGGGATATGGGATTTGGTCCGTTGAGTTTTCTTCTATGTTCTTGGATCAATGATTGCATGAGTTCTAGAGGCTGATGTTTTTCTCGCATAAATGATTGCATGAGTTCTTGGTGCTAATGGAGGAGCTGAGCTCCTGTGGTGAGCGCATGACCTGTAAGGATGATTGGATCTGGTGGGACAAGGATGTTTAGTAGGCATCTATGGTAGCTCTACGATTTTAGAGGAGACATATTTGTGCATGGATTCATTGTTGACTTCCTAGAGTAGCATTTGCTTGATCGCCTCGAAGTCGGTCCTTTTTGGAGCCACGTGCTTAAGGATAGTTCCTCCTTCAGATTTTGGTGGGCCCATGACCCGTGGGGATCACTGGACTTGGTGGGACAACAAGTTCTCAATCAAGAAGGCTTGCCATCATCTTACTGAGCAGAATTCACTAGGGTGGCATTAACTTGATCGTAGATTGATTTGATGATTGAATGCTCCTTTAAAAGCCAAGGATTTCTTATGGTTGCTTCGTTGTTGGAGAATTATGATGACTTTCCAGCACACACTTTTTTCCAACCGTTGCTATTGCATGTCCTTTGTGTCAGAGCGAACCAAAGACTATTGACCACATGTTTTTCTCTTGTTAATCTGCACAACGATTTGAAGAAAAGCACTTATTCTGGGTGGATGCATCATGTGTTTGTGTGTGTTGGAGCAGTTTGGGTAAATGACACGCTACTGTTCTAGATATGAGGGAGAAAAGCCTCTAGCTTTTTATTGGTATATGTAGTTAGCCTGGATAGAGTTGTTTTCAAGAAATAACTTTTTTATGTCAAGAACATGGTCCCGGCTTTTGTACATTTAATTTTGGAGTAATATAATTTCGGGTTATTTTCCCAAAAGAATCTTATTTTTTGAAAAAGGAATCCTCCTATTAGAAGGATTGCACATAACAGTCAATTACTTTCTAGCCAAATCAACCCCAGAATAGAAGCATGTATAGGTTTCCCTCGTCATGCTATAGCCTATATGCGGACACCTTCCTGCCGAATTCTCCATGCAAGAAAAACATAGAAAGAATTGTAAGATGAAATAGTCATCCACCTACCCAGCCCAATCTCTTATGATTTATGAACTCCAACACCATAAAAATAAATTGTGGTATTTTTACTGTAGTTTAACCACGACAAGAAAAAAAGTATACAGCATGTTGTGCAAAAGAATCTAATTGTTCTGTTTTTTTAGACTGATATCCAGGCTATGGCAACTAACAGAAACACGATACCTGGACGACAAATTAGTGAAAGAAAGTTCTTCTAGCTTATTATCATCTGGAATGGATCTGAAGGCACCTGAGTTCTGGAATTGCAGAACCAGCTCTGGTATTTTTTTTGCGCTGAAGGTTCTGATTTCTTTTATAATATTTCAAGGGAATAGGTTGTATCTTAGAAAAATAATCTTGGTTGCTTATCAGTCTATTTATATGATGTATGATGTGCCATGTGTGTAACTTTATGTTATATCCATCGATTATATGCACGTACAAATGTACCTTATTTTATGTTTCTCCAACTCAATGTGCAATCAGGTAGCTTTCATCCTCGACCATTGACGTCACAAGACCCCTCGATGAATTCTGGGTATCGGGGGAGGAGATTTGCAACAATTGTACGAGATTTCAGGAAGAAAATTCACAAAAGATGTGCAAGATGAGCACGCCAAGCTGCGTGAAGGTGAAGAAAAGAACAAGAATCTAGCAAGAAAGGGGATAAATCACTGACAATGGTGTAGTAAAGCTGATTATATTCCATATACTCAAACTAATAAAAATAAAAAATGTATGGATAGTTTTATATAGAGAGCCAATTGTTCTCAAAACTCAAAAGGCATTCCTTTTGGACCAAAAATGTCTTCACGGAAAAGATGTCTCAAAGGTGTTGCATACCCTTTAGAAATATCACCCTAACTTTAAGGAATTTTTACACCCATAATCCTATATACTTTTGTAATTACATACACAGCCCTTAATAATCATGAATTATACACATGGCCCTGAATAGTGGCCCCGTGTTAGACACATGTCCCTCCGTTACACATATGATCCATTCACCCTACTAGACCCTTGAGTTAATCTAATCTATTTTCCATCCTAACATCTATTAATAACATCCAAAAAAAGAAAAAAAACAACCCAACACCCCTCCCGTTTTATGCTCCCGCCATCGTCATCATCCACCCCCTCCCCCGCTGGCCATCTCTTCGTCTGCAGCTCCGCCATTGGGCGGAGCCTCCCTCTGTCACCACGTCCTCTGTTTCCTCTCCATCCACACAACATCAGCAGCAACATGTCTGCCATTGGGCGGAGCCCTCCCTCCGTCATCCCCTCCTCCACTGTCCCTTCCTCCACCACCCTTCCACATGCACAACAGCAGCAGTAGAAGCAGCTCCGCCTTTGGGCGGAGCCCTCCCTCTACCGCCCCCTCCTTCGCCGTCCCTTATCTTCGAGTCCGGTCACGCAAGGGGGTTGGTTCGAGCTCCTCGGCAAGATCCAAGGGAGTGCAACCCTTGCTGCGAGCTCATTGGAGAGCACGTTTAGCCTCCACGCCTTTGCCTACATATAGAGGCAAAGATCCAGAAGCAGTAAATCTTCTCACCTTTGAAAGCATAGCTAATTCTTCCGTAACTTAGCTTCCTTTCTTTCCAGTTTTTTACATTCTTGCTTTTTCCCTCTTTCTTCTTCTTCATTCTTCTCTTCTTCTTCATACACTCTGATTTCGTCTTCTACCTCTTCTTCATTCGATTGTGTTGAATTTTGTCTTTACTTCATTTCCATGTCCTTTGCGTCGATCTTCTGTTTACTGTACATCTGAATCATTTACCACTTTATGATCTGTTGTGTCTTGGGAACTAATGGATTAATTGATTGCTGATTAAGATTGGGCATTATTTAACAGTTAGTATTGAGATTTATCGGCCCGATTCGAATCCAACTTTGAGATCTAATCGAGAGCAAAAATATTCTATTTTCAGATTTTTGAAGGTGACGGTGGAGACCTGATCGGTCTGATCCTTCATATAAAGATCCAAGTCCTATTGTTGTTCTTACATCAGTTCGAAAGGGAGATCTTCCTTCCTAGACCCATCTCTAAAGGAAAGCATTACTGGGCGAGCCAAAGTTTGCCATCGAACCTCATCTTTGACTGAAGGAGCTTCAACGACTTCGATCAAGATCGGGTGAACGGAGTTGTAGGAGCAACTCCCCTCGGGCTCACTTTTTCTTCCTTCGATTAGCGATACATCCACTTGGAGATACATTTTCAACAAGAAGAAACACTGCATCCATAACACTCAAGCAAGTCGAGGGCTGACTCTCTTCATCGAAACATCAATGTCATCATCGAACATCTAAGGAGAATCGCCGATCACAATCTCCACCACCTTTGTGATGTCGCCGCTAGAACTAAGAATATGAGATCATCTCTCCTCTGCCTCCCCATCCGCCCACACAACAAAATATTAGCTCTACCTTTGAGTGGAGCACTCCCTCCCCCATCCTCTTCTCCACCTCTGTTGAAGCCCGTCACCGCCATTGTCATGTTTCACAAATAAGATTGAGGAAAAGAATGAGAGGGCATGTTTCACAAATAAGATTGAGAGTTAGGGCAAACTTGTCATTTTTTAACGGAAACCGTCAAAGATAATGGGCAAAACAAACGGAACATAACATGTGGTTATGTCATGTAGAGTTAAGCATTACTCAGGTTTCTACATGTAATTATGAATTTTGGAGGATTATGTGCGTAGTTATGAAAGTACACAGGGTTGTGGGTGTAAAAATCCCAACTTTTAGTGAACAAACAATATCTAAAGTATAAATAATACATTGTATCATTCTGAAATAAGTTAATATTTGAAATTCTTAGATGCATTCTTCCATGTTGCATTGAAAAAGTTGTCCGGTGACGAGTTTTATGCCTTGAGATGTAGTAAATAATTGGAATATTTAGAGGATGTTGTCGCATTTTTTTACTATTATCCTTTTTGCTAACAGTATTTGAATTTGGGGAACCTATAATTTCAATAATAAAAAATATCCCAAATGAGGCTATGACAATGTTTCACGTGAGATGGTGAAAAGGATAACTTGGAGGAAATTTAGGTAGTTACGTTGAGGAGGTGACAACTTGGAAAGCCGTAGCCATTTCTCCCTAGTTTTTTTGGGGGAAAGGGGTCACAGATAATGCTCTAGTTAAGGTTGCAAGTGATGGTCTTGGGATTTGGTCACAATGGAGGCTCAAGACATTCGCTTTAATTTATTAGCGATAGGATTAGTGGGAGGCTTCTATTGGCATGGGGTTGAAATTTCAATTAAGGCCGTTTGTTATACCATTGGTAGTTGAATGCACTTGAAAGAACTTTTGGTGATCAAGAGACTGATAATGATGGTGAAAGTTGCATGTGAGCTTTGGAATAAACCACATATAGTGAGGTGGCAAATAGCTAGGTAGATCAAGGTTCGGTAGAATTGACATTCACATGTGGTGGCATTTTCTTCAAGACCAACCACACAAGATGGCTCATATATGGATGACTTGGTGGTGTCGGTTGAAAGACTGCGGGCAGTTGCTCATTTCTGCATGAGGCTTATGGAATTGAACCATGCTTTGGAAATTGTCGATGGTGATCCAATCACTGATGGCCTTTGGTTTGCAAAAGAAAGCATTGCTTGAGGGGGTTGGAGAGATCCTTTTGCTTGCCTGCTTTCCTCTTTGAAGGCTCTAATTTCAATCTGCATTATACTCGATAGTTGCAGGGAGATGGAAATGCAACCATGTCGCGAGAATAGGGTTTGGCTGCATGATTGGGATGTCGATCGGAGGCCTGGGATCTTTCAAGAGAGGGCGGCGATGGGTCTTCGAGTGCTTCAGAGGGATGGCTTGTGCCTTTCCATTGACATTGATTGAGCTTATCTCCATGGAGGTGAGGGTATGGGACCAAATAAGAATGCGAGGGTCATGACGAAGAGGGAGAGCAAGGTCGTTGAAGGGTCGGGGTTTGAAACCCATTGTCGACCTCGTGTGAAACATGCCTCGATGTGCTTCAGATATGGGCAATTAAGGCACCGAGCAGTGGTTTGTGCTGATGACCCAAAATGTTTTATTTTAGGTGCATGGATTACCGCAGGGCCTTGTACCCTAAGTGGTTGCATCGGGAACGTATTGTCAGAGGTACCTAGCTCGTGCTGGAGCGACCTCGCCCCAAGGTGATGTTTCCCCTTGATGTGGCTTCGTTGCAGCCTGATGTGAGGCATTTGACAGGAAAGAGCAAGCAACGACATGGTCTTTTGCAGATGTTGTATGTTGATCCCCCTTTAATACAACCCCCAGTTCGTGTGAGGGAATCCTATTTGGTGTCTTCCAATGTGGCCACTCATACATCAACACTGCTACGAAGATGGTGCATGAGTTGTTAAGGGAGAATTTCTCTGGTGACCTTGCAATCCTCGAGGGAAAGTAGCTATGTGCGAGGGGCCTCTCATATGTTGCCACGATATATTCCTCGCTTGGAGCAATCATTCGTTTGTGGATCTTGTTGCGTGGAGGTGGCCTCAATTTCTCCTATGGGAAGATTGCAGAACTTCATTGTTTCTTCGCCGAGGTGATGGGGGTCCAGTTGCTAACTTGAGACCTCCACTCATTGAGGAAGGACCTTAAGGACGTAGGTAAGGTGGTTTAGATTTTTCTTGCAGGGATGCTCTCCTAGAAGATATGTCAACACCGTCATTTTGGTGTTCTTGGGGCCTTTCCCTTTGGTAATGAGTTTGACATTTCCCTTACTTATGGGCTGCACTACTTTCAAGTTTTGGGTGGAAGTGCTACCTCCTCCACTACCAGCAGGTGCTCCTGATCCACATAGTGACACATTTTTGGCTTCGATAAATATTTCTTAACTTGCGTTTGAGGATACTGTGTCTTTGGTGAGTCTTGATCCTGTTGAGGAGGCCCCTATTATATCTTTTCATCCTAACTACCACGAGTGGATGCTGGACTTTCTGATGGGTAACTCGGAATCTAATGTGGTGACTTTCAAACTGAAGCTCCCACTACCACGCTTCCCATCTTAGTCCCCTGCATTGGGCATCATTCCTATTGGGTTCTGGTCACCACTAATCTCCTTTGCCTCCGGTGTTGTAGAAGTCGCACGATTGGCTCGACTAGTAGGTTCTACTAGTCTTGTCAGTGGGATGACCGACCGAGTATTGACTAATTTTGACTAGGCCCATGAATCGATCGATTTTTGCTTGGAAATAACGTATAATTTTTTTGTATTTTTTTACTTTTTAAAAGTAAATATATTCTAATATGCTCAATCTTTTATTTAAATTCAATTACTTATTTTATTTCATTACAATAATTTAAAAAGACGTATAAATCTATGTAAATATATAAGTATATATATATAAGGATCATGGTTTTAAAAAACTTGAGGCGGATCGAGGCGGTTTTCCCTTGACGAGGCGAGGCGTAAGCCTTGATTTTATATAGGAAAATATACATAAAATATAATTAAGCATAATTATATATATATATATATTTCTAAAATCATAAATTTAGATATTCCAAACATATTCACCATATATGCTATGAGCATGAGTTGCATGATTTACTTTGAATCCTAATTCGTATTATCATCCATATAAAATGCAAAGGTCATTATGACCTCCATTAATGTTTGTGGGTGAAGTTCTTGTCGATATATAACGCTTCCCTTTATGTGTATGGGTGAAGCAAACTTATGTAACTAGCATATATTATTAATATACACAATATATAATATGTCTATGTTGTTTTATATGTGTTATATGACTAGCATAAATAGCAATATTTCTTGAATTCTAACCATCTGATTTGCTAAACTCAATTGAAGAATCGTTGCGGGGTTTCTGGGGGCAGCTCTCCCGTCCCTAAACGATATGATAATGCATACTTTTTAAATATAGAATAAATATATATGACTATATAACAAATCAAATTGTTAACAATTAATATTATACATAAGATATCATAAAAATCAATATAAAAATATAAAATATAGGGTACCAAACCTTTGCAGCCCGAGGCAGCACCTCAAGATTGCCTCAGCGCCTCGACGCCTCGAGGAACGCTTCAGCGCCTCGAGGCGCACGCTTCACATGGGCTGCTTGAGGCAGGCGCCTCAGCGCCTCGAGGCGCGTTTTTTAAAACCATGATAAGGTTACTTACATATTTCAAATAATTAAAAATTTAAAGATGATTAAAGTCTCACTAAATTTGATTAGTCGTCCGACTGCCGATTAATCCTTAATTAGTGACCTGATCGGCCGAGTACTGATTACCTACTTTTGCAACCTTGTCTGCAACCCCTCCTCGCTTTAACTGTCGGTGGTCACCTACATCCACCACTAGCGATGAAAACAGATCGGATATACCTATTTCCATATCCATATTCGCTCTATCTCTATCAAATACAAATTCGGATACGGATTACGGATATGCATTAAGGAAACCATGCCCTTACAGATACAAATATGATTGTGAATCGGATATTTATCGAATCCGAATACGGATCGAATAAAAAGCAGACCCGAATACAAATCGAATAAAGAGCCAGTCCAATTACGAATTGAATAAAGAGTGAATACAAATATGGATCCAATAAACATGGAATCCGAATACAGATCGAATAAATACCACATACGAATACGAATTGATTTTTTTCAAAGTTCATAATGATTTAAAAAATGATAATGAAATATAAATAAGTTGCATCTTAACAAAAGTGAGCATCGAGGTGAAATGCGTTCTTTATCAGAAGCAAAAAAGGCACAGGGTTTGTAACTTTTTGTCTGTGTCCATTTCCAAATAAACAGAAGTTTATTAATACAAATAGGTTGCATCATAACAGAAGTGAGCGTCGAGGTGAAATGCGTCCTTTATCAAAAGCAAAAAAGGGACATGGTTTTGTAACTTTTTGTCTGTGCCCATCCCCAAACAAACAGAAGTTTATTATTATCATTAATATATTGTATTATATAATATATAATACTAATATAATAACATTAGCTGTGTCTTATATTACATTAACTAATATATAAAATAATATTAAATATTGTATTCAGATACCTTGATCTGGTTCCGAACATTCAATCCATTATAATATCCGTATCTGTATCCTAAAATTTTTTACAACCCATATCTTCGATCCGTATTCGATTAATATTCAGATAGGGATATCCGTATCCGATAATTTTTTTAATACGGTAAGCAGATATTTGTATATATCCATATCTGTTTTCTTCCTTATCCACGACCATGTTAGTTATCTTTCCTTTCGTCCCTCTGCTTTTGGAGGGTCTTTCGACCATCTTGCTGGGTAGGCAAACATCTCTTGTGGGTGGAGCTGTTGGGTTTGGGTCTCACTCTTACGAACCCGACCCTTGCAGTTAGTGAGGGCCCACAACATCCTAAGAAGAGGAAGGGGGGCTTCCTTTCCACCATAAACATACCCTTATATTGGAGGATTATTTTACACTAAAGTGTGATATCAATAAGCATCTCAAAACCATGTCCCCCAAGGCCTCTCCTAGGAGGCCACCACTCATGTTTTGTTAGTTTGTCTTCATCTAACCAATACTTTGTTTTGTGAAGATATTTCCAGAGATGCCGGTGTGGTCCATACCACAAGACACACAATTGTTTCTAATGATGGTCATATCTTGTAACTTGAGGGGTTTTTGAGACCCAAAGAAGAGAGGAACTGTCACGGGACTCTTCTCTGAGTGGCATGGTGATGTCATCTTTCTCCAAAAAATATTGTTCAATCATGGACTAAGCAGATTTGGTCCTCAATTGGTAGTAACCACCTTTTTGGATACATGATTGTGGTAGCTAATGGAAGTGTAGGTGGCCAACGTATGGCTTGGAACAAAGATCTTTGGATGGGAATATGAACCGTTGGACATTCATGTGATATTCATTTTTCTTAGAAACAAAAAGGAGTAATACTCATGCCAAATTCTCATGCGTTTAGGGTCCCATTAACCATACTCTTCGGTCGCAACTTTGAGTTGATTTGAGAGATGTCGAGAACTTGTACTCTCCTGTGAGTTGGTTGATTGAAGAGGACATCAATGTCGTACTATTCTCCACCGATCGATTATATTTGTGTAGGGGTCAGGATCATAGATCCCCAAATTTGGGAAATAATGAATCACCTCCAATTGAAGGTGATGGATGCCTTGGATTGCCACTTCACCTAGCGAAGCTTGCATCCAGATCTGGTTAGACCAATTCCTTCGTTCAGTGGAACTCTAGGCTATATTTCCTCTGGCTCATGTCTCTTCTCTCCCCGCTCCAGATCTGACCACATCCACATCCTGTGGTCATTGGGGGAGGTCTTTTTCCCTTGTTTGTTCTTCAGATTTGAAAAATCTTGGCTCCTATAAGAGGGTTTCAAGGAGCCTGTCGTTGAGTTCTATACTTCTTTCTATGGGGAAGGCACATCTATGGGTAGTCGTTTTAACAAGTGGAGCCCTTGTGGAAAAAAAACATTGCAATTTCAAGGAGGTGTGCGAGAGTCGTGGGACGCACTGTAGTGAAGCTGAGGATGCAATTAGCTGCTTGAATTGCTTGAAAGAAATGGCAATGAAAGTTCTAAAGTTGACAGCCTCTTCCTCGGGTTGTGAAAGGAATTGGAGCACTTTTGAGGCGGTAAGACTGTAAAATTGGTTCCACACATGTCAAATATTATGCATCATTAATGAGGTGGTAAATGATATGTTTTTCTTTATTTTGTAGATTCACACGAAGAAAAGGAACAAGCTTGAATTCAAGCGGTTAAACGACTTGGTGTATGTCAGATTCAACGCCAAGTTGAGAGATCGCCATCTTAAAAAACGTAGTGATCCATTTGCCACAAATGATAGAACCCACGTGAGAGATTGGATTGGTGGGGGAGATGAAGAAGATGAGGTATTCCAAGGATCGGGGTTGACGTGGAACCTAGTGGCTGATGCAACCGGTGCAGAAGATTTGATACAACATAGAAGAAGCCAAAGGCATGCTACTGGTTCAACCTCGTCGCCGGGCTTAAATGAGGAAGAGTTCCCATTTGAGGAAGAAAGTGAAGATGATGAAGACAATACCGAAGTGGAATTTGATGATGATATGGATTAGGATTTCTTTGTAATATGTAGAATATTATCGCCTGAACATTTCTGTTTTCTTATGCTATTTTAATTAGTACTCTACTAATGCTATTTGCGTATCAGTTTTCTTTTGGAAACTTAAATATTTTGGTGATTGTTGTCAATTATTATGTCTGCTAACTTTTCTATTGAAGTATTAATATTTGCTAATAGAGACTGTTTTGAGCTATATATGAAAGTCATTTTCTTAGAACTTCTGTTGGACCACAATTATACATAATTTTTGTTCAGTTGTAGTCACTTTTGCATATATTTATTTATTTTTAAATAAAAAATTAGAAAACCGCGTAGAACCGCATATACCTTGCATATGCCCCCGCATACCGCTTAATCGCTATTCAGTGACCTGACCGAACGCATACGCATACCGCTTTCCTGAACCTTGCACGAGGCGTACGCCTCGAGGTGAGGCGGCCTAAACCGCCCCAAAACGACCGCCTCTGGGGGCCTCTGAGAGGCGAACCCCTCAGTTGGTTGAGACGGTCGAGGCGGAGGCAAGGTGGTCCCTGAGGCGTTTTTTTATTTTCAAATTATTTTTTATGTTAATCATTTATCCTATTAGTAATTTCATATGTTTATAAAAGTCTAGTTGTTTAGGATATAAATATACAAGATGAATGCTTAAATTTGACCACTTTCATGTTCATATTTACCATTAAACATGTCCAATTATGTCAAAAACTATTAAGTTATACCCTTAAACATACGAATCCGCAAATATCATTTAAAGCATTACTTGTAAACTTAATTTTAAGGAGTTGTTACACAATAAGTTATGCAATATGCGGAGAAGGACAAACAAGATAGAATTCAAGGGGAGTTCATGTACTATTCTCATACAAACAGATCCATATATCCGAATAGAAATAATATCTGCAATAAAAAATTTCGCCGAGGGCATGTTGGGGTAAGTTATGACAGGAGGGATGCATACACTGGTTCTTCAACTTGGGTTAGACAATTAGAATTCCGATGAATACCAACAGATGCATTCTTATACATTTGTGTATCTTTCTTTCGGTGTTTTTATCTTATAGTGATATACATCATATGTTAGTCAGAATATATATAATTTCATTTAGTATATATTTATTATAGTTTTTATAGATATCTATCCTTGTAAACTGAGGCTTACGCCTCGACCGCCTCGAGGCTACGCCTCGCCTCGATTTCAGGGAAACTGCCTCGTTCCGTTTTTAGTTTTTTCAAACCTTGATCATATGTTAGTTAGAACATATATAATTTCATTAATATAATTTATTGTAGTTTTTATGTGTATTTATCCTTATAAATTGAATCTTAGGGCTCAACTGCCATGAGGCTATGCCTTGCCTCGATTCCGAGGAAACCATGTTGTTCTGCTTTTCATTTTTTCAAACCTTGACGTGGGCTTGGTGTCAATTGAGTACCTGCATTGCATGACTCGTCGATTGCAGAACTAGAGCTAGTGCTAGCTTGGGAGAGGGGCCCTTACTCTAATGACCAGCCAACATACAGAGATCATGCAGGATTTCAATACCTATGAGATCCATGTGGCCTCGTGGGAGTTGAACGTGGAGAGGATGCTGGGACCCAACGACTTTACAGTGCTATTCTTCATGGTCTTAAATTTCAGCGAAATTCGATCGAATTTCTGTCGAATATCGATATCCAGTCGAAATCGAAATTCGACCGAAATGACCGAAATATGGGGGTCCTAGTACAAAAAATGATCGAAATGACCGAAATTCCGGTCGAAATTCCATCGAAATTCCACTGAAATTCTGTTTTGGTCGATACCGAAATGGTGACCGAAACCGACATTTAAGGCCTTGCTATTCTTCAAGGAGGTCTGAGACGTCACTCATGTTGATCTACCAGAGGTGACGGGAAAGCTCGTTGTGGACAACCATGACTTTGACATGAGCAACAAAGCAATTCTTTTACTCCTCCCGAAGGAGGGTTCTGAGTGGGGAAATGATTTCCACCCTATTGAACTATTTAATGCGGTTAATTTGATTATTGCCAAAGTGATGACTGATCGCCTGTGCCAATTTTTGAGGATTTGATTTCCACGGTACAAACTGTGTTCATTCCAGAGCATCTGATGATGGATATCGTCTTGATGGCTTCAAAGGTTGTGGAAGAATGGAAGAATGGAATGTTGTAGGGCTTTTTGTGGAAGCTCGATTTTTTCAAGGCCTACGACCGTGTTGGTTGGTGCTTCTTAGTTGGCCCTAGCGAAGCGTGGCTTACCTAAGCTTTAGATTTCGTGGCTGAAGAGATATGTGAATACATTTTCCTTTCTGGTCCTGATCAATGGATGCCTTAACGTGGTTTCTTCCAACCCGAGAGAGGGGTTCACCAAGGGTGCCCATTGGCACCATTGCTATTCTTGCTTGCTGTCGATGTCCTTGTTATTTTGATCGGTCATGTGATTAAGAGTTTTAGACCCTCGAGATATACAAAGAGAGTTGTCTGCATCCCCCCATGGGATACACCGATGATACCATTTTCTCTGTGGGTAGGCAGAGAACGTAGAGGTCAGGATCATGAGTACTATATTGGGCATGTTTGTGGAGTTTTCTGTCTGGCAGTGAATATCATGGGTACTATGTTGGGCATGTTTGTGGAGTTTTCTGTCTGGCAGTGAATATCATGAGTACTATGTTGGGCATGTTTGTGGAGTTTTCTGTCTGGCAGTGAATAGAATCAAATCCATCTTTGTACCATTCAGGATCTTTAACGTTGAGATTGAAGAACGCATCTGGATCATTAACATCCCTTGTGGCTCCCTCCCATCGATTATGATGGTCTACCATTAACGTGCGGTAGATTGAGACAACAAGATTGGTTCCCGGTGATTGAGAGTCTGGAGGGGAAGTTAGCTTCCTGAAGGCTTCATGTCACTCCTAAGGTGGGAGACTTTTTTTGTTAATGGTAGTTTTGACAGTTGTTCTCATCTTCTTCATTTTCACCGGGATTCTTCCCATTGATTTCTGACATTGCATATAGTCTTGTATGGTTAGATTCTTTAGAGCCCATACAATGGGCAATCAAGGGATTTATGCATTGTAAATTGGGAGGTGGTCACTTCTCCCCAAGATCCGGGGAACCTCGGTGTTCTCTGTCTGTAGGAAATGAAAGGTTTTCCTACTCGAGTGGGTGACCCATCTATGGGGTCTTCTTAGGGGCATTTACGGCGTTCATTCTTAGTCTGCCATTATTGAGTCTTTCCACTGATTCTATTTGGCTTTTTCGGAAAGGGATATGCTCGATCATTCATGAGATGCCCACACCTATGTGCCCGATTCTAGGCAACGAAGAGTCCTGGTTTTGGATGGACGACTTGACCATGAATATCCTCTTCAAGAGCATTTCTTGTGCCTCTTTGTGCTCGCTGAGGATCGTAATTTGTCTGTCAGGGAGGCGTGTGTTGATGGTTATAAAATGTCTCGTTTCTCCTCTCCTCTGTCTGAGAAATGCTTTAGGAGTCTTTATAGATGTCGGAGTTGGTGGCTAGCTGTGCAGGCCCTTCTGAGGGATGTGACCACTAGGTTTGGCACGATAGTCGTTTTTTGGTGAAGAAGGCCTACAAGACTCTCAACACCAGTTCGGTTTTTGTTCTTAATACGAGAGAAAGAGATTGCAGATGAAGATCCCTCTGAATATCAAGATATTCCACTGGCTTCGCATACTCGAGCGGTTTTTAACCAAGGTTAAAAGATCCACCTTTGTCTCGGGGGATGGCATCTCTTGCCCCTTTTGTAGCAGCAGGAGAGAGAGTTTGGTGCGTGTGTGCGTGAGATCCGACAGGCTGTAGACATTCAGTGGATGGACCTCTCCTCCCACCCGAGTTTCTGAAGCTCTTTATTGTTCATTCAGTTCAGTTCTATGGTGGAAGTACTGCGACCTGTCATTACGATCTGGGCGATTTGGCTGTCATGCAATGGGATCATTTTTAATTCCGAGAGATTTTATGTTGACAATGTGATCCACTTTGGTATCTCTTCTCGAGACATGGATGTTGTAGTACTTTATTTTTTAAATTACTTAATATACAATTGAGACGGACATCACCACCGTGTTTCCCCCTTTTTTGACTTAAAAAATCCATACTCAAAAGTTCATGTTCCTTAAAATTCGAGGGCATTGAAATCCTTCAATTTGCAAAGATGTGAAGTTTACGACGTAATTCTCTTTTTAGTCTTTTCTTGCGAGTAATTTGCCGGGTTACCAAAAGATGACTTAGACACCATGCTTTGGTGTGGCTGAAATTTTGGAGAAGAAAATTTGGTTGAGGGAAAGGAAATAGGGAAGGGAAGATGAAAACGGCAAGCTGGGTGGGATTAAGGAGGAAACAGGGTTTGGGATAGTGGAGGATATACGAGTAGAAATAATCAAAGGCTATTGATTTTCAAAACAAAAATAAAGCTAAAGACTATTCAAAATACTATAACATTCACTTGTGTTTATGGGCTAGTTAATTATGTTGTTGACATTGAAAGTTTTCCCCTGATTTAAACGAATTAATCAAATCTACAAATTTTTGTGTGCCCGTTTTGAGCTGTACGATCAGAAGTTATATTCTGTATTTTGGTTCTTTAATAAATTTGGAATTTCTAGGAAGTGGAAAACAAGGGGTGGTTATATTCCATGTCTGTCAAATAAATGTCAAACCAAAAGAAACCGTACTTATATTTTGCCCCGCATTGACATGGCTCGAGATGTGCTCCCTTTGAGAGCCTTAATTCAGCTGATATTGAAAAGAGCTTTATTGTGTCCATGCTCCTTGAAAAGGAACTTTAATTGAATCATGCCATTAAAACTTTATGTTTGTGGATTCACACACACGTTTTATCACAATCTTGTGAAGAGTAGACATACGTTCATGAATGATGTTTATTCCCTCTTTTCCATGTTTGTCAAATAAATATGTCAAACCAAGCGAAACCATACTTCTGTTTTGCCCTGCATAGACATGGCTATGTAACCCCTTTGAGAGCCATACTTCAACTGATATTGAAAAGAGCTTTACTGCGTCCATGCTCCTTGAAATGGAACTTTAATTGAATCATGCCATTAAAACTTTATGTTTGTGGATTCACACACACGTTATCACAATTTTGCCAAGAGTAAACATACAATCATGAGTGATTATTCCCTCTATATATGACATTCTTGCTGTTATTGGACAGGGCCGTTGCTGTTTTCTTGGTTAAATGACTTTCAGACGGTCAGCTTTCTTATAATCTGCATGTGCTACGTTGTTTGCATGTGTTCTCTTTTAAACTCTTGCTTCTTGAATTAGGTTATATTTCACAGCAGCAATGGGGGAATACATGGGAGGATTCTTGTTGGTATTTCTCTCACATTGGATTCATTCTTTGATTTTTTTTTCATTTACTTATAGTTTGTTCATTATTAAATAATTTCATGTCAAAGTATGCATATTCGGCCTAGTGTTTTCTCATTCATGCGATTTTCAATTTTAGTGGGCATAACTCATTTGCTTTCTTGTATATTTATATGAACATAAAAGGTGATTTCACCATAATTATTGACTATCTACTTTCACGGGAAGTGGTTTTTTTACTAAGTTTTGTATGAAATTGTCACACGGAATTTATATGGAATAAAAATATGAAATTCACATCTAGAGAAGAAATTGTTAATGTTGGATTTTTTCCATTTCATTTTATTAAGAAGTTTGTTTTACATATATTTTGCTGAAATTCTTCGCACATAATCCACGTAATTCCGAAATTGTAATTTGTCTATTGCTTCTTTTTTTTGCATATGCAAGTCTAAATCATATATATTGCATTCAGGTGGATTGTTCCTGTCTGGCATAGCCAGTTCCTTTTGTCCTCTATACTTTACAGTAAGACAAGCAAATGAAGTGATGCCAACTGAACAACCTTGTGACCTGGCATGTGACTTCGGTGACGGGCTTCTGGATCTTCCCAAGTATCCTCATAACTTTCCAAAACCAGGTATTACGAGTGCAGTATTTAGCAACAAGAATCAATGCAAGTTCCTTGAGAACTTGTGTGCTTCAGCATTCAAATTTACTAGTGTGTAATGATTGTAGAAGTCATCTTTTTTTACATTTAACTTGCTAAGACTATGTTTTGATCTACTGATCATTCTTTTTTTGACTATTTTGTTCTGAATCGGTCCAAGCACTGGATCAACTTCTGCGAGAGGTTGCTGGTAGAAAGCACTATATAAGTATGATGGCCTATGCTCATAAAGATTGATGCGGGCCATTTTGTTTGTTTTTTCGGAAACTTCTCATATTGAACATATAAGAACACAGTGGAAGTATGTTGGATTGTGCTTGTAAGGATTGATAAGGGTCGTTTTGTTTTTTTAGCAACTTCTCATACTGATACTAATATTGGAAAAATAATATACTGTCAAGAAAAAATGAGGTCTTTTTGGAAATAGCTGGACTCGATGCCTTTTATACCATCATCTTTTTTATGGTCGCCATGTTTTTTTTAGTCTTGAATTTATGCTTGGCTTTGTATTTTGCATAAACCTCAATACTATATTGACTATACAAATGATATAGTGTTTCTTTTCTTTCAAAAATCCCATACATGATAAGGTGATTTGGATAAGATGTAGGAAATATAAATATTTAATTATCCAGAAAATGCCAGTTCAATTTGTGCAAAATAGTTAGGATATTCAAGAGTGAAACCCTAACCCTTCTTTTATAGAAGGGTCTGGGATGAAGTTCGAGCAAAATTAAGATCTCTTGGAAAAATATAGGAAGTAAAAGAACCATTAACACTCATCCTCAAGCTGAATTATAGATATCAATCGTTCTCTGCTTATCCCATTGAACACCATGATGTTTTGCGGGAACCTTTGATGAAAATATCTACAAGCAAGAGCACATAAGAGATGTAAGATGTGTCGATCTTCCCTTCAATGTCATCATTGTGAGTGGTGTGATAGCCAACATTGTGGAATAAATATATTAATTAATCGTGTTATATTGAATTTTCTTGGTGCATCTTTAACACGTGTTGGTGCACCCTTCTTTTGATATGATGCATATTTTATATTTTCAAGTATTTCATCTGTACATAATCATCGGCGAGTACAATTATTGGTTCCTTTTATCTCAACTCAAAGCTAAACAATAAATTAGAAGTGTACAGCTCGTGAACCTTTCTTCTGCCCTCAAATTAGTTCATTGCAGAAACATCATGAATGCATGCAAGAGGGGCATGCTACCTTATTTCTCTTTTCTCTCATTGACAAGGATAATTGGCTGGGAATATTCTTTTGTATCTCATGTTCTTGGTTCCTGGTCATTTTTTGTGCATGCATTCTTTTCATTCCACAATTAGCTCTCACTAATTTTACAATTGATGTAGTTTTGCCCCTTCTTTTTTGCTGATTTCAGTGAAGCACCCATGGCCATTTAATGATCAACTCGTTATATATATACGCCATGCTGGACCAGGAGTTATGGTGGGGCAAGCGTGGCAAGAAGGCAAGAAATTGGAGCAGGTTCCTAAGAAATTCTGTGGAGAGATCCTGATGGTTAAAGAATATGATGCAAGATTTTGAGATGTGGGACAAGGAGCTGAATGCAGGAGATGGCATGTATGCCCGGCGACCTTTCTCTGTCATATAGAATGTTATGTGTTGTGTCCTTTGGGTGATTCTAGACTTTCATGGAGTGTGTAAGATTTTCAACATCCACTAGCAAGTATCCAAATTGGTAAAAACCATGATGAGAGTCGACTAGGGTTTTTAACCCGATCGATCTTTCATTCTTTTCTACCAAACCACGTTTTTTTAAGGGCAATACAAGTGTATAACAGTGAGTTGATTACTCGGTTAACTTCAATCATATCATACTTACAACAGGTACAAACCTCCCATAATCTCAATAAAAAAATATGCAATAAAATGAGGTAAATAA
Source organism: Ottelia alismoides (assembly GCA_037367405.1). Classification (NCBI taxonomy): domain Eukaryota; kingdom Viridiplantae; phylum Streptophyta; class Magnoliopsida; order Alismatales; family Hydrocharitaceae; genus Ottelia; species Ottelia alismoides. Next base: position 659,212 of record JAZKJV010009169.1, read on the forward strand.
AAAGTAATCTTATAGAGTTAGGAGAATGCTCATAAGGCAAATGGTTGAACCACCCCAGTTGTATGCATGAGGTGTGGATCATAGTGTAGCTCCAAAATGCTCTCCAAAAGACAAATAAATTTTAGAGAGAAGACCGTGAATTCTTGGGTGTATGAATAAGGATATGCATTATCGAACAATTTAGTCGACTGGAAATAATAGTAGCCAACTAAATAAAATAATTGCATGAAAAAACTTAGTCTATTAAAACTGATTCTCCAGAAAGTTCAAAGTTCAATTTAATCAAGCTAGATACCTTTATTGTTTACAATTAAATCTTTAATGGAAAGATTAAACACATTGAAATTGATTATCACTGCATTCATGACTTGATTAAGAAGGGCCTTATCCAGGCTCTACTTATTCCCCCAAGAGATCAGTTTTTTGATATATATATATATATATATATATATATATATATATATATATAGGAGTGATCCTATGAGAGCCAAAACCTGTGAGAGCATGCATTCTGGACCACATGATCCAACCAAGAGAGAGAGAAAACATAATCATGTGGTCTAGAATGCATGCTCTCATGCTCTCACATTTTTTTGCTCTCATAGGATCATTCCTCTCTCTCTCTCTCTATATATATATATATATATATATAAGAAGCCTCTTACAAGAAACATCTTTGACCGTTGTGCTTCCAAGCTGAGCATGCATGGCATCTATGCTCCATCCTGAGGAAGAGTATTTTGATAATGGTTGGTTTTTTTATAGTTCTTTACATTTCATGTCTCTTTACTAGTTATCTTCTTTTATTGAATCCTTTGTATTGTGCTCCTACCCCTTTCTTTATAAAGAGGTGTTGGATACTCATAATCAAGGCCTTAAATGTCGGTTTCGGTCACCATTTCGGTACCAACCAAAACAGAATTTCGATGGAATTTCGGTGGAATTTCGACCGAAATTTCGGTCATTTTTTGTACTAGGACCCCCATATTTCGGTCATTTTGGTCGAATTTCGATTTCGACTGGATATCGATATTCGACAGAAATTCGACCGAATTTCGCTGAAATTTGAGGCCATGCTCATAATAGACAACTCTTTCTTTTCCGACAACAAATTCTAATGATGATAGACAACCACTGTTCCTAGCAATCTTCCTTTTTAGCTTTTTGTTTCTTGGAGTATCATTATGTGAACATTTGTGAATATTTAGCCCTTATAATTCTTTTGAGAGCTCCGAGTTTTGTGCATGTGGTTGACTGATATTTAACTTAGGGGTCCGTTTCGCCTATCCAAAGGGTGGACTTTGTGCAGAGAGTTTCGCTGAGCATTTTTGCTCTGAAGAGATCTGGAGAAGTTGATTTTTGCTATTTCCAGCCAGCACAGGTATGCATGTATCATATTGTGTGTTTTTATTGGTGAAATTGGGAACTCAAGTAGGGTACCGATGACATGTTTTTGGTTTCTTGAGATTTTATTTTATGTCAGCTTACTTTAAACTGATACATATATGAGTAAAAGGAGATGATTTGTTTCTTTCTTTTCGTTTATTTACCAAGATCACCTTATAATGCAGCTGGATGGTAGTGTTAGAAGTCTATAATTATTTCAAGATTGCCATGATGGCAGTGTTATAAGTCTATAGTTATTTCTAGATTGCCATATATACATATATTTGTCGAATTTCTGAGTAAGAATTTACTGTTAGCTTCGTGTTTAATCCCACATCAGTTACAGGGACTGTCTTATATGCATGGGACCTTGCCCTCCGGGAATTGATTGAGAAGTAGAACAAATTTGACCCTTCTACCTCTGTTTTGGGGTGACAAACCATGCCGCCATGAATATGACATGTGATTTTCTTTCCTGCTTGTAGTTGTATATTTTATTATGTTTTCACCTCCAATGTGCATTTTTTTAAGAAATTCGCCTTCCCCAAACCTATTCCCTATGTCACATTTATATATTTTATTAGCATGTGCGAGTAGGACTTTAAAATTACTCATTACTCGAAATTGTTTCGGTAAATGTGCATGGTTTATCTTCATGAATGCATATAGACTAACATTATGAGTTTACTACATTATGCCTGAAGCTAATCGAAGTTACATTTTTAAGTTGTTTTTTAACAAGCAACCGCTGAAGGATTTATTGTGTGCTTTTTGACGCGCTTATGACATTCTATACACGGACTAATCTGTTAAATAAAATCTTTAGGGGGTTTTTGTATGTGTGTGTGTTGGGGGTATGGAACACTATGCTGCAGTGTAATGCAGACACAAGAAAGTGGTCCTGGCTTAGTAGACCTAACCGGCTTAATATATTCTGGTGGTGATCCATGGCCTTCTACGAGTCGATCGAGTGATTATCTCAACCTAATCTAGTAATGCAAACCATCTGCTAGCCAACGGTTGCACCACATACTATTACTTAGCCAGTATACTTAGCACATCATCTTCTCTGGAAAGATTTTGATGTTTTACAGGACTTTCCTAATGCCTTTCCAGGTCTACCTCCTCATAGGGAGGAGGACCTCTCTATGGATGTTTTACCGGGGATGGCACCTATTTCAAAGGTACCCGGCACCATGGTGGTTGCCGCTGGAGGGAGGAAGGAGGCAGGATGAAGAAAAGGATATAAAAGAAGAGATGGTATAGTACGCCGATTCATGTTTAGAAAACTTTTCTTGTATTTCAATTCTTTTATCGTAGCCCCAACAATTTGACCCATAGAGGTTAACGGCAGGGACACAGGTGCTATTAGAGAGGTCTTGCAGGGGATGCCTTGCAATTATAAAATAGGTAGTGGTACAAGTATTTTGGGAAAAGGTCACAAGCCCATGAGTGTAAGAGTACCTATATTAATTTTGCGGGGTGATAGATGTCAACTCAAGCTGTGAGATGGGCACGTGATTTTCATGGCCAGTTCCATGTGTTCATCTCATTGTGATGGAAGCATGCTTGTCCTGTACAGAGGATAGCCAAAATATCATTTATTGATCTTTATGTTCACGTCACTGAGATTCCAACCTTTTGGTTGCATCCACTAGACCATTTACATGAGTTACCTATACTTTTTTAGTCTAACGTGAGTGAAGTGTACGGATCCATCTCGAGATGGACACGTGGTTTTATTGGTTAAAATTTTTAACATATTGAGTGCTAATAAAGGTAACTTCTGTCGGCCAATTCCATCAAATTGAAGAAAAAAGGTGTCTTTGTAAACATTAGGCTTAATAGTAGAACAATATGATATTCCGAGGAAAACGAGGTTGAGGAGCTTTCTTGAGAACCTCTCCATTTGAGAGAGAGATCTGTTGGGAATTACCTGAATTGCCGGGGGAAGAATTTCAGGCTACCATAATATGAAGCGACTCCATAGACTTCTTGTAGTTTATTCCTCCCTATCATGTTTGCTGTTGTTGGATGAATGGGATTGTATGTAGGAACAAGGTGATCACAGTGTTGATGGATATTTTTAAAGTTAGATTTGGATACAAAAACAGTATACATTATATATTTCAGTAGTACCAGATTATCCCGAAACCATTACAGTTTTCTGTGATTTTGAAATCCTTGGTGGACTGCCAGATGGGGAATGCGTGGGTAGGCACCATCCCTTTCTTCCAAACGGTGCCGTGACAGCTACGGTATCCCATCAACATAATAATAACTCTGCTCCGAAAAAATAAGCCAGATTTTAAGGGGAAGGGACCAGACCTTATCCCTATCACCATCAATATATTAAATGCGGTCTCTGGCACTTCTCTCTTCCACATAGTTATTTACCTCCACTTGTGATTTAGATGAAATTCCATCTGTCTTTCTTGATCTCTTCACACATTGATCTCCTCTTCTTTTATAAATACCATTGTCAGTTCTAAATCATACATGTTTTCACAGATTGATCTCTCCACAGATTCATCTCCACATGTATGTTTTCACCTTTTTGATTGACCCTGTCAATATGTGTCCTTTATATTCCTCGTTGGTGCTGATGGTGATATGATTAGGACATCCATTTTGACTTTGTCTATACTTTCAAAAATTACAAATGGAAGAAAGAAATGATTAGACTTCTACTCCATCCAGACAATCAGAGACTATGGAACCTCTGTCCGTCCTGCAGATTCTTGCGCAAACGCTCTGCGTCCCGGCCAAGAGCCCAAAGCTTGCCGTCCTCCTCGCCGTCATCTACCTAGTTGTCTCATCCCTCCTCTTTGCCAGCAATTTTTACATTATTATCCATGACATCCGTCCCATGCTTGGTTTCCTTCTCCGTGACATCCTCGTCATGGAGGAGTACAATGGTCCCAAAGCAGATCACATCGTTGATGCAGCGACGGTTGATGCCGTGAATGATGTGATGCAGATGATCAAGAAGGAATTCTTCTATTGGGTTGTCTCCTATCTCATCTCGGTGTGCACGTGGACTGTCACTGTCCAATTCACCGAGATCGCACACCTGGGGAAGCAAGTGCCACCGCGGGAGCTGCTCTCACGGGCTCTGGGCTCCCTGAAGGGCACCCTTGTCACTTGCCTGTTCGCCTCGCTGCTGATCACCGTCTACCTTGTCGCACTTTTCCTCTCCTTGGGCTTGCTCGTCCACGTACTTCACAGTTCCCGGGCAATAATGATCCCGACTTTTATCCTGTTTGCAATTCCCGCAGTTCTTTCTGTTTTGTTCCTGTCATTCCTGTGCGATCTCGCGCGGGTTGTGTCGGTGCTGGAGGGAAGCTATGGCCCGACGGCCTTCACCAAGGCATGGGAGATTCTCAAGGAGAGGAGACTGCAGGGATTCCTACTGACGTTTATATTGCTGGTTGTCACACTTGTCGCGTTGCTGCCGTTGCATCTGATGGAGAACAGGCTGATGATGAGGGTTCCGCTTGGAGTGTTCCTGGCGGTCGAGAACATGAAGGTGTGCGTCATGGGGTTGCTGACCATGTTCTCCATGATGACCTTCACAGTGTTCTATTTGGACTGCAAGAGGTGCTACGGGGAGAGGACGGCGACGGTGGGCGTCGAGCTGCAGTTCGACAAGCTGATCTCCGAGGGCCTCTCGGACGAGGAGGATCTCCTTCCTTGACGTGTAATTGATGCTTAGCTCTGGTAGAGAAGAGCTGTGCTGTGTCTGTTACGAGATACTATGAATATCAGCTGCACTGTTAAAGGATTTTTGAGTTTGATTTCGTTCTGTAAGTTGATCAGGAGTATTCATCTGCAGGGCCGAACATGAAGAGATTTAGTCTTTTCTTCATCTGCACAGTTGATCTTAGTACGCCATAGACGGGTAGATTACTTGCTGTATGTGGTTTTACGGTAAGGTGGGCAGTCCAAGTTTGATCCACATATCGGAGATCCAACGGTTATGGTGTCCCCTTCGAAACTAGTGGTTTACTCTTAGCAATTTTGAGACCATTTTGGAGAGTGGTTTAGGATGGAGGATGATGACCATTAGATCATTGTTGGACGGGCACGATTAGGACGATGTCCTTTGTTATAAAACCTCTCACAGCAGTGGTGGATCTGGAAGTTGTTTGTTGACTTGTCATCAGTGGGAGTGGGTTCTCTGCTGTGGTGTTGTAGTGTTGTACCGCACCACAGCCGCTCGATCAAGCTCGAGCTTTATCGAGCGGCTGTGGTGCGGTACAACACCACAGCAGACAATCCAAACGCGTCATCTGGAGGTTGTTTGCTGGGGATAATTCAGGTGTTGGATAATTCAACAGCCTTTGCAAGCAGGAAGAGCAGAAACTACTCCTGAAAATTGATGTGCAGGAGAAGTGCGAAAAGTAGGGTTTAGGTTCTGTAACATGGTTGGGTTGAAGGAAGCTCTTTGGAAAGGGCCAGCAAACCTTGTGCAAACAATGGTGTTTTTTTATGATTGGGAGGATTGGAATGGTGAATTTGATGTGATACTGCTATTGTTTACGTTATGTATCGATTATATTTTGATTATATTTTGCCGTTGTTTTTCCAGCAACTTTACGATTGCACTTTAATCTCTCAGCAAAATTTACATTTGTGCCCTTATATTTTCTCACTTGCACCCTTATATTACACTAAAGGAATGACAACCCTGCAACCAAACAGGCCCGGGTGCGTTTGGTACGCGGGTTAGGACGGGCTAAATTGGTAGAAGGTAATATATTTTTGTGTTTTGGTATTTGGATAGATGATTAAACTGGGGTGGATTTGTTGTGATATGATGTTATTGAAGTTTGGAAAAGTGTGTAGTTATTGTGATGAGATTGTATTAAAGTTTGGAAAAGTGTGTAGAGTGAGGTAGTTTATATTTTTTATATGGTATGATGGTACACTATATTATTTTTTGATGGAATTGATGAAAGAGATTTGAATTATTTAGTGTATTAAAAAAGATAAAATGTGGGACCCACATGGGAGAGAAAAAATGGGGTAAGAGGCTACCCGAACAGGGTCTTAGGGATGTTATGGGGTCGAGTTCGGAGTGGGTATTAGTCTTCTCAAATCCATAGCCATTTATAAAATCACTATCTAAATCCATCCATTTATTAATGGGTAGTTCTAGACGGATACTCATATGTCCATCGGGTATCCATGTACTCAACGGATTTCCACTTATCCACACATTCAATATAAAATCAAATCTTAAACTACATATATTCTAAAAAATATAATAAAAGTAAATTATTTAGAAAATTCGTAAATACATTCAAGATATATAGAGTTAATTATAAAAATAATTTATGAATAAATTATTTTAGGATACTGGAGATATCATTGCATGAAAATTTTGAAGATGCATGATACGCAGACATTTAGTTCATGGGTAATACATAATGTGTAAGGTTTGCATGGGAACATCAAATATATGCAATATGCAATACGTGTGTGTGAAATATCATGGATTTAAATTAATTAGATGGCTTGTACATATTGGGTAAAAAAATATATGTATGTTAGAGACACAAACAAAATTGAATTTGTATTAGTTAATGAATTTGGGGAGTATAGCAAGACTTTTATATATGTGAGTTCAAAGCGATTAGATATCGGTTTGGTTGGAGTACCATGATCACTGTTGTGGTGACTCTTGAAAACCTGTTAGGTCATATAGAAAAGGATAACATTATGAGCAATCGCTAAGTAATGGTAGAAATTATGAGGTATACTAATCACTAGTGTAACATAAAGAAAATGTGTACGTGTACTCTGCAAAGTGTACACGCTCACTATGGAGTAGGCCACTGTAAGGCAAAACTCGTCTCATTGGGATACACATCCGACGAGTGGAAATTAGCATTTATCATTTTACGTATAAGAAACTTGTCGCAAACCGCCTAAGTCCTCCATCCATCGATGAAAGTTCACGATAGTGTAGGACACGAGTCATGGCACCAAATATAAGTCCATCGAATTTATACCCTAGGTCATCGCGTAAGGGTCAACATGCTATATCTCTATTCATCCTCGGAAATCTCACAATTATGATATCGTGGGATCTAACATCTAGATCAGGCCATTGAACAATATTCTAAATAGTCGGAAAGAACCCACGACTGCCTATATTTTTCCTTTTTTTCATGTACATGTAACCGACACTATTCTCCGATCAACACTAACTAGCATCTAAGTACTAACTCTATGCGCGGCAGCGTGCATTGCTTTGTCAGCGTATAGCTCCAACAATTACCCACACACCACGTCGAATGCACATCCGTGAGCAAGGCGAACCACGCAGGAAACCCACGTTTGGGGAACACAACACACCCAACTACTAGCAAAAAGTTTAAGACATCAGATATTGACGATGTTGGAAAGATCTTGACGATCACTACACAACAGAGTTGTCACCTGTCTGATTTGGATATCAGATCATCGCTGAATTTTAGTAATAAGGGTCTCATATTGGGTAATCCGGATTTAGTCGTGGATTGCATTGCAAGTAAATGGCTTACTCGGGGTAAATGGATAACTAAACTTGCCCTTAAGGATTGCCATATTTTCGAGGACCTTGCCTCTTCTAAACATATTTTAAGGTCGCATTTCGGTCTCCGGATACATGCTTGTATTCTCAGAAGCTGTTTACTCCCCCGCCCTCGATTTTTTCACTGTACAAGCTTATCGCACTATCAAGACATCCATGAAGAAAATGTTTTTTCGGTCTAGACATGAATCGGCAAATCATTTATCGAGGGTTGAAATGTGTCTCCCCCCACTGAAATATATATGATGCTTATTTTTAACACCGTCGTTGTGTACGTCAATAATATGACAAATTACCATAAAATATTTCAAAGATGCATGCGATGTTAAAAATTTTTTTATACTAAATAGTTTCTTATAATATTTTTTGTTATGTAAAAATCTTGATAAGAAATGTCTTGCACATGTCTTTCCCTTTAGTACATGTAATCAAAGACAATGTACATTCCCTTTGTTGGAGGAATGCTAAATATGTTCTCATAATAATGACAACAAAGATACATCTAATTATTCATTATTTGTCGAAATTCTAGATTACGCAAATAAATTCCATAGGGTTAGAATTGTTATTAGAATGTCAAAAAAAGGAATACTAAATAATTGTGTTATTTTTTATATCTGTACAAAATATGTAAGATCTTTTGTTTAATCTAAGCTTATATAAACATTGTATTTTTGGGATATCGTTCGAGGTTTATATGTTAATGACCTGTACATGAATATCTAACTCGAAGAGAGTTTACATGCATGATCCAGTGAAATGCACAACATGCATACGTATATGCAATAAAAATATTTGTCAATTCACACACGAACGTACGGATATATCCGTATCTGATCCGTCACCGTATCCATTTTATACAGATTTTGTCATTCATATTCGTATCTGTTTTAAACTGGATACGGATAAGGATATCGTTTTGATATCCATAAACATATGTATCCATATATCCATTTTTATTTATAAATATAATTATAGGTTTATTTTTAACCATATATAACATAATTTTATACCTTTTTTGTCATATTTGTATAATTTATGATAGAAACATATTTAGTAAATTTATTTCATCTATTTTCATCCAATTCTTATATATTTTAGTCGATTTTATAGAGTATTTCTAACATTCCTCGTATGCGATCAAATTTCCATTTTACATCCGGATCTGTTTTTTAAGGATATGTTAAGATAATTTTAATATCCGTCAATATCTATATCTGCATTCATATTCGTATTAAAAAACGGATAAAGATACAACGATACTTAAATCCATCTGTATATGTCCGTTTGCATCATGTCATAGGATGGTAAAATGTGGGCGTGGCTAGCTTTCGCACCCATGTCACGGTGGTCGTTGGTGGGAATGTAAATCAATCTCTCTCTCTCTAGGTTATATGTAAAGTTGAACATTCTATATAGATTTACAAACAACAGATAAAAGTAAATAAAAAATGTTACAAAATCGATAATTCCGCTTCCTTATAAGGAGAACACTGGAGAGTAACAACTCCAAAGATTGCCTAACTTCAAGCTTTGTTGCAACATCTAGGGTGGAGCATTGGCCGGGTCGGTTCGGACCCGACCCTGACTTGACCTGCAAAAGTACGGGTCCGATCCGAACTCGATGTACAAATAGGTCGGACCCGGGCCCTCATTTTTCAAAAATATTTTGCTTGGGCCGAGCTGGACCCCAACCCGAAGTACAAATAGACCGGGACCGGACCCTCATATTTTAAAAATATCATATTAGAACTAAATTACGGGATACAGATTTATAATCACAATACATCCAATATTTCCTTCATCCATCAATAGTAATATTATATAGTAATAATACATCTAATATTCATGTGTTATGGATGAATTATATCCATAATAATAAATTGGAATCAAAGTAAAACTTCACGGAATCAAAATAAGTGTGGGTTGAGCTCGGCCCGAGCCCGACCCAAATCCGAGCCTAAACCCGTGGGCCTTGAGCCGGGCCCGGGTCCTCAGTTTGCTGAAAAAAACGGGTCTCGACCCGGCCCAAGGCCCACAGAAAATTGATGAGTTTGGGCCAAGCTTTCTCGAGTTGGACCGAGTCGAGCCCAAGCTCCACCCTAGCAGTATCCATTGTCTTCTTCCTTTTTCCTCTCCTTTTTCCAACTGATTTTTTTCTTTTGTTATGAGAACCTTGAAAGAACTTTCGTCGGTATGCATCCCTTCCCTTATATATAGTTCATCAGAAGTCTTTTGCATCCGAAAAAAATCTCAAATATCAATCTTGGGTTGCAAGTCAATGAAATTATTGACAATTTTTCAGGGATCTTTTAAGATATGGATCAGAATAGATTCTAACATGGAGAAGATGTTAACCAATTATTCTTTCATTAATAGTAAGGAAATTGCTTCAAAATAGGATAATATTTGCAAATGATTAATGCCCATGCAGCTTTCCATGCAACTCAAGGCGATTGATGCTTTTTTTAAAATATCGATTCTTTCCATGTATTTATGTAATTTTATTTAAATATTAGTTATTTAATAAAAATGTTATTTTTAAATCAATTTATGCCCCACCAGTACAGCAATTTAATTGACTCTAAAAACCGTAGCCATCGGGGCAGGGATGCAAACGGTTACGGATATATCCGTATCCGATCTATCACTGTATCTGTTTTTTACAGATTTTAACATCGGTATCTATATCCGTTTTAAAATGGATACGGATATGAATATTATTTTGATATCCGCAAACATCTGTATCGGTATCCATATATCTGTTTTCGTATATAAATATAGTCATAGATTTATTTTTAACCGTATATAACATAATTCTATACATTCTTTTACCATATTTATATAATTTTTACTATACAAACACGTTTAGTAAATTAATATCATGTGTTTTTCATCCAATTCTTATATATTTAAGTCAATTGTATAGAGTATTTTTAACATTACCCGTGTGCGATTAATATCTGTTTTACATCTGTATCCGTTTTTTAAGGATATGATAAGATAATTTTAATATCTGTTAATATCTGTATTCGTATTAAAAAATAAATAAAAATATGATAATATATATATATGTATATATATATTCGTATCTGTATGTATCCGACCTTTTGCATCCCACGTGAATCATCCAAAACCTCCCGGAAAGAGTATCTCAGACCGGAGAAGCTCTGCACAGAACAGAAAGTAGTTAGATAAGCGACAGGAGAGCATCGATCGACCTCTCTCTCTCAGCTCCCCAATTCAGAATGGCTGCGATTAGCCTCCTGTCCTCCGCCGCCCACATCTCCATCCGCCGCGTCTCCATCTCCCCCGCCGCCGCTTGTTTCACGAGTTGGAGGACGACCGGTGGCGCCTCCGCGAGGCGCAGCAGGAGATGCGCCATAAGTGCTGACGCTCTTTCAGCTAATCCCCACCTGGCAACAAGTGCATCATGGAAGACTACCTCATCGTATGATATCATGTCATCACCTTCTCTTGTTTTTTTATCAACTTAGAATTTGTGGGATTTTACCCTTAAGTGGGTAAGAATTTTAAAACTTTTTATATATAAAAAAAGATGATAACCTTGTGACCTTTGGCTGTCCTATGAGCTCTAAAGAAAGTACCCAACTAACTCTGATGTAACCAAATGGGTTCTCCTATTAGTGATGTGTTGCAGTGACCCATAAGTGCGCAGCTCTATGACTGAAGCTCTTTCTTGGATATGTGCGGGATCATTCGCTTTGTTTGCTTAATTGTACATGGGGTTGCCTTGCGATTGTTTTTCTCAAATTGTTTCCCTGCCTTGAAATTAGATACTTGCTTCCAGATTTTCCCTGGTGTCCTAAGGAGTGACAAATGTGGTTGGATAGATCCCTTGTGTCTACAGATTCAATTTCGATGCGAGTGCGGGTTGAAGATTCGATCAGCGTTTCCGTCGGTGTTGTTAGTTATTCGGGGTATGCCATTACTTTTGATTTCGGTCTAAATATATGAGTGATCTGAAAATCTTAGTTTGGTTCATTTAGGACATTATATCTGGAGTCTTTTAAGGAGCGCATTTGGTATTTTAGATACCTAAGAATAGTTAGTTACTTGTTAAAAAACTATCATTGTGGTTGTGGCATGTATCTCGATTTTTTGGGCAATAAAATCGAAAGAACATTTGGCCCATCTTGTCGTAGTGGAATCATCGTCAGTTTTGCCTCGTGGTTTTTCCTTGCTCACATCGAGTAAGGATTTCCACGTAAAAATCTTTGTCTCCTTTGGTGATTGTTTGTTGTGGTTGCTTGTGATTGTTTGTCATTGTTGCCATTTGGTTCCCGTGTGGGGAACACATATTGTTGTGCTATCTTTACTACAGGAAATGGATCTACGGACACGTCTATTATCCCCAACAAGTGGTATCAGAGCATGTGTTGTGCAAAATGGGCAAAGATGATGAAAGCACAATGATTAAACTCACGAGTAGCAACTGACAAATTTAGAAAGTTAAGTTGAAAGATATTTTGTATTGCAATGACCTCCACGATCCCGTGGATGGAGAGAGCGCCAAGCCGGAGAACATGTCCCCAAGTGATTGGACAAAGTTGAACCGAAAGGCCATTGGGACCATTCGAAAGTGGCTTGACATGTCGGTTTTCCATCACGTGGCTGAAGAGACAAATGAAAAGGAGTTGTGGGACAAGTTGTCCGAAGACTCCGAACTCTATGACCAGAAGACCACAACTAACAAGGCTTTCTTAATTAGAAAGCTTGTGAATCTGAAATAAAAGGACGGATGCAAAGTGGCAGAACATTTGAATGATTTCCAAAGCATCATCAACCAGTTGACTTCTATGAGCCTAACACTTGATGACGAGTTGCAGGCACTTCTCTTGTTGAGTTCATTGCCAGACAATTGAGAGACTCTGTTACTCACCGTGAGCAACTCTGCGAAGGATAGCATGTTGACCATGGCCATGGTCAAGGGTAGTCGCCTGAATGAGGAGATCGGATGTCGCTCTTCAGGAGAGACATCCTCATCTTCACATATGTATGCAGTTGAGAGGAGAGTAAGATCCAGTAGCAAAGGAAAGTCACAGGAGAGGCAGTAATCTAGAGATAAGTCGACGACAGAGGAAAGTGTCACTATTAGCAGAAGCCCGGTCCCTGGAAGAGAGATTGCGGGATTTAGAAGAGAGAGTAAGCTGAAGCCAAGAAAGATCAGAAAAATAAAGATGGGAATTTAGCAACAGTTGTGGGAGATGGCAATGCAGATGAGGTGATTCTTACCATCCAGGATCAGTGCTTGCATGCATGGAGTGATTTGGAGTGGGTCGTTGACACAACCGCTTCCTATCATGTAACTCTACACAGAGAGTTCTTCACCACCTATACTAGGGGTGATTACGAAAGAGTCTTGATGGGTAATGAAAGTTACTCTAAGATTGTGGGCATGGGCACCATCTCGATTCAGACTGATGTTGGGTGCTCAATGACCCTGCAGAATGTGAGGTATGTTCCTGATGTACGGCTTAGCCTTATATCTTGTTCACGACTAGATAGTAAAGGCTTCCATCTAAAGAAGTGCAAGATTAGCAAGGGTTCTCTCATAATGGCTAGAGGCAGTTTGTATTGCACATTCTACATGACTAGAGTGAAGGTCATGATGGCAGTTTGCATGCCAACGAGGCAGACTCTTCAGATTTGTGGCATCGTCGACTTGGGCACATGAGCCAGAAGGGCTTACAGCTTCTTAACAAGAGAGAGTTGATCTCCTACCACAATGATATCACATTGTCTCCTTGTGATGCATGTGAGGTTGAGAAGAGCGGGAGTGCACCATGCAGAGTCAGATCCAAGGTGAAGAGAGATCTTCTATAGCTGGTTCACTCGGATGTTTGTGGTCGACACAGCCTCTTTGGGAGGCAACATGTATTTTGTCACCTTCATTGATGATGCATCTAGGAAGGTGTGGGTGTATATGCTAAGGTCAAAGGATCAGGTATTTGATTACTTCAAGGAACTCCATGCCATGATTGAGCATGAAACAGAGAAATTGTTGAAATGTTTGCGCACGGACAATTTGAGAGAGTACACCTCCCTTAGCTTTCAAGGTTATTGTGCAGAGCACGGCATCAGGCATGAGAGGACAGAGTCAGGCACACCTCAGTACAATGGTATTGCTGAGAGAATGAATATGACCATTGTTGAGAGAGTTCGTTGTATGTTGAAGACAACAAAGTTACCCAAGACCCTTTGGGCTGAGGCGGTTCGCACCTCATGTTACTTGATCAATCGATCTCCATCAGTTTCTTTGGGTTTTCAAATTCCAGAGCGTGTTTAGATAGGGAAGGACCCCTCATATGTTCATTTGAGGGTGTTTGGATGCAAAGCCTATGCATTGGTATCCAAGGAGCAGCGGAAGAAGTTGGATAGCAAGGCAGTGCCTTGTATCGTTCTTGGCTATGGAGATCAAGAGTTCGGATATCGTCTTTGGGATCCTAGGAAGAGGACAGTCACCAGACACAGGGATGTGATTTTCTATGAGAATCAGACATTGGCTGAGGACACCACTGAGGGTGGTGATGCAGATGAGTTTTCCATGGATGATGACAATGATGAAATCTCAACAAATACAAATCTTAATGAGCTGAAATTGACTTCATACATGATTTCCCCGCAACATAAATTCAAATCTTTCCCTGAAATATTCTGAATCATGGACCATGATGTCCGAATGAATAAGGCAGATTATTTGCAACCAAAGAGATCGAAGTTGAGATGTTAGTATGGATTGATCAACCATTTGTTCCCCATCTGGAAACATCGAGGATATGAAACTGAAAGACTAGAAATCTAAACCTGTCTTCTTGAGCAAAAATCGTGTGAGGACGTAACTTCAGAGTTCTGTTGTTGCAGGTGACGTTCTTCTCACAGATGGACGACCAGCTCCTCGACGCCATATGCGAGCGTCTGATGTCATGCTTGAGCATCGAGGGGACGTACATCTTTGGCAAGGGTGATCCGGTCACCCAGATGTTCTTCTTCCATCGTGGGAAGTTGGAAAACTCAACCATCAACGGTGGCAGAACAGGTTTCTTCAATTCCATAATTCTCAGCTGGTGATTTCTGTGGCGAGGAGCTGCTAGCATGGGCATTGGTACCGAATCCATCCAGCTTACCCTCCTTGACAAGAACAGCTGAGGCACTCGAGAAGGTGGAGGGCTTTGCCCTGCGGTTGGAGGACCTGAGGTTCGTGACCAACCAGTTCAGGAGGCTGCACTGCAAGAAGCTCCAGCAGACGTTCGACGTTCCGGTTATACTCCGCTCACTGGAGGACACAAGCTGCCTGATTCATACAGTCCGCCTGGTGCCGCTTCAAGAGGAGGAAGCTCGCCAGGGAGCTCAACAAGCAGGAGTCCCCTTCCTTCACCTAACACGAGCAAGACAAATATTGCAGCAGTCCATGCATTACATCGATTCCGTCACCAGCTAAGCAGCGACAGTCAAGTGCGACGATCTCAGGGTCCAAGTTTGCTGCCACGACAAGGATGGCAGCTGCTCGATGGGGCAAAGGCATTTCCGCGGCCAAATTACAAAAGCGAGAAGAACCCAACTTCACCGTCGATCCAGAGGAGGAATAGAGCTCAAGCAGAAAGAGCTTAGACAGTAAAACTACAGTTATTACAGTATGGCAATGTATATGTGCGACTATTTTTTGTTGTGAATATTCTTCTCTGATAATTAAGATTGAAGTGCATATGAGCAATGTTTAGAATACTAAATCATTACAACCTAACTGCACAAAATTTAATGAACCAACAATAGGAGCTCCCTTTTTGGCAACATGAACATGTGCAAGATGGGTCAGGTCAGTCCAAGATGGCACCAATAGCATTCATGGTTTCGATGAGACGGGTTCGTTAGCGAGGGGCCGCCTCATTGAGTTGTAAAGAAAACAGGCAGTGATAGGCAGCGCCGCAGGAGATCGTAAGGCTGCCATTCATCTCCCTCCCCCATTGTGCTACAGTATAATCTTGAAGAAAAAGGAAGACCACTGAAATTAAAAAACAGAGTAAAATTTGATCTTATTATTAGTTGGACATTCATGGGATGGTCCATGATCAGTAAAGGGTCGACCCCTCCTCTCATAATTACATAATTATTATGAGCCCAATTGATCTGTAGCAAACATCTGTATGAAATGCTAGGTGGTCCTCTACCGACAGGCCAAAGCCATCAGGGTCGCAATCAAGATCCAAACGGATCTGGAAAAAAAAACTAAGGAATCAGAAGAAGAGGGTCCTGTCAAGAAGCCAGAATAATATCGGCAAGTTGAATATCTAGAAAGCACTCCTTGTGGGTATATTGTTGATGTGTATTAACACCAGATCAAGATGTTTGCAGTGTTAACTAGACATCTGGTTATATTCCTGGGAACAAAGAAACCAATGTGTCATGCTTTAGTCGATCCATGTCCGTATTTGTATCTGCTTCCGTATCCATGAGGCCGGTATCCGAGAGGAGACGGTATCGGTTGGTCGTGTTCCCGTCAACTGATATCATATCAGAGTTGGTACCGCTTCCGCTCCCAACACAGGTCAGGTAGAATACCTTTTTTGATATAATTTCATGTAGAATACATGATTTAGTGGAAAATCCCCACCGGTGTAGTACGAAAAAAATCACATGGCAAAGAGTTTTCACTGGATGAAAACTGAAAGATACAGAAACCCCATGAGGCTGTGCACTCCCAGAACGAAACTCGCATGTTACCAGTGTCTTACCCTAAAATTCATCGTATACAAGGGTACACGATAAACATATGATGATCAGATCATAAAAATCCGTATTTCGGGACGGCCAAAGTTCCGTTTAGGAGTGTACTAGGCTCATACAAGGCATATCTCAACAAAAATAATCTATTGACAGGAGACATCCTCTGCACCACCATGAACAAGGCAACGTTCAAGCAATCATGCAGAACAAGTGCAAGAGCAATCCACATAATAATAGTGTTCATCCACATAGAAATAAAAAGGAAGCAACAAATAGTGATACAAAATAGGATGATGTAACCATGATATGATCACCTTTTTCTAATCCCGTCATTACAGGTTAAAAGACATTAGTTCTAATCCAAACCAACAATAGTTAGTCATCTGGTGATCCCAAAATCAACAAAAACTGGAAATTCTCAATCAGTTTCCATCTATAATTATATGGCAGAAAATAACATCTTCCAAATTCTAACCAGTTCTAAGGTTTCTTCCAGAGTGTACTGAAAGCAAATAACCTGTAAGCTTAACAAAGACATGATTGACGCCAACATGTAAAGCATATGATCCATAGAACCAATTCTGGACATCATATAGTACCTTGAAAGTGATGCAAACCAATCCAGAGATGCCAAATTTATATATTAAATAATGCTGATCACATTTTAGAAACATGGTCTTTTGGAATTATTATCAACGTGAGCAGACATGTGAAAGCCACATGCTGCTGTATTTTTGTAAGACAAGAGGGATCCTCCCTTTTTGACCTTAGCAAGGCCTTTGATTGATGCATGATGAGTTTATATGGTCCACAGTCTTTCCAGTGATAGCATCACATTTTTTTTCCACGACTATTAAATCTCCACATCATCTCAGTTCGAGAGGTAAGAATTACTATAGTAATTAATATTCATAGAAAAGAACAAGAATTGATTGTACATGTCAATGCCTTCAAATAAACTATTCAAATATACATTACAGAAAAAACATGTGGAATCCTTCAATCTCATCAGTAACATGCTGACCTCTTATTGCAGCTCGAATTTCTGCCGATCTTTATTGCGGTCTGTAAATAACACAAACTAATCAAGAGAAGAATTGTCTGTAAAAATATATGATAGAAATATCACAAAAGAGGATGCCAACTGGTCTTCTTGCTTCTGCAGATCAACTAGACTTCGAAGCGCGATTTAACATCCAACATCCGAACCACAACCAAATCTAAAATCCGAATCAGGGATAAGTAGAATGGTGTTGCACGTCTGACCGCGTAGACTTGTAGATGATGAGAAAAGAACATGGTGTATGATGTATCTGGCTTTCCACTGTCAGGTTATCTGCTCTCCGACCAGATCGAGGCCAACCACAAGGAACGATATTCCTTGGAAGAGGAGGAAGTAGAAGTGGATCCCTCTGGCCGACAAGAGGCTCCTGAGCGCTGCGGTTAGGAGGAGCAGCGCGAGAGCCAACTCCTTCTTGTAGATTTTGTTGCTTTTGGCTTTATGTTTCGGAGCCCCCTCTGTTTGCTCTTTCAGTTTGTTCAGCTCTACGAGTTCACTCTCGGAAACGCCTCTGTGAAGCTGTGGGCTGATCATGGCCTTCGTTTCCCTGTCAGCGGCTGCTAATAGATCGGATTCCGATGATCTGCCAGCCTTTTTGGTGACGACCCATTCGTAAGAACTTCCCAATTTGAAGAGCCCTGCGACCATCGCGTTGAACTTGGTCACGGACATCGTGTTCTCGAAGAGAAGGTAAGGCACGATGAAAGGGAAGGAACCCGGTGCGGGCAGTATGTTGAGCAACGACATGATGAGGGGGACGTAACAGATGACCCAGATCGGTAGCTCTGCCTCAGGGACGAACATGGTCATGGGTAGAATTATGCAAAACAATGTGAAGGAATAGAACGGGAGTATCAGCTTTCTCAGCAGGAAGAATAACAGTATGAGGTTCGCCTTCTTCCACGCAGATATCTGTGAGCAAATCAACGGAGACTGATCACAAAGAACGTGCGGGATTATGGAGAATTCAATTGTTTTCAGAAAAAGTCATCAGCAAACCTTGGATTTTATGATGGCGGGAAGGCAAAGACGGAATAGGTGCATGGGACCGGAATGCCATCTATGTTGCTGTTTCCGGTAAGCTTCATAGGACTCCGGAACTTCGCAAAGTACCTGAGAAGAGACGATAGCAACTGTTACAAATCTGGATACATTAACACTGAGATGATTTGAGATTATTTCCAGAGATCTGAGATTGTTGGAAAATACCCTGACATCATTAAGAAAGATGAACTTCCACCCGTTCAGGTGAGCTCGAACAGCGATATCCATATCCTCTACCGTAGTCCTCTCGAGCCATCCTCCAGATTCCTCCAATGTCTTGATTCTCCATACTCCCGCCGTTCCGTTGAACCCGAAGAAATTCAAGAATACACCATTAACCTGCTGTTCGACCTCGAAATGGAAGCACATGTTGATGCACTGAAGCCTGGTCAGCAGATTCTCGTCGCGGTTGATGAAACTCCATCGTGCCTGGACCAATCCAAGCTCCGGATTGTCCTAACAATGAACATCAATCAGAACCATACAACTCAATCTTATGCTAAATGTCTATATGCTTCGAGATCTTGATATGTCAGTTTAACTGGATTTACCTTGAAGTGAGGAACTGTGAGCTTCAGGAAATCCGGATTCGGCTGAAAATCCGCATCGAATATAGCGACGAACTCGTAGTCCTTCACGTAGTCGCAGCCCATGGCTGATTTAAGGTTCCCTGCTTTGTATCCGGTCCTTACCATGCGATGACGGTAGATGATGTTAACACCTCGTTGGTTCCATTTCGAGACCTCTGCTTTGATCAACAGCTGGGTGGTTTCGTCATCGGAATCGTCCAGTACCTGAACCAACAGTCGATCCCTCGGCCAATCGAGCCGGCAGACAGCAGAGATGGATTGCTCGTACACCTAAATTACAAACTAACCTTTAGAAAGATGTACACAGGCATGATTGGCATTACTATACAAAAGTTTTCCAAGAAAAACTAGATAATCATGTGGATATAAAGTTTCAATGGCATGAATCGCATCCAAATTTGCACGAGATGTAATCTACATTGCATTCTACATTATCCAAATCGTGCTGCAACACACCAACAGGCATACCTCCCTTTCATTGCACATGGGGATCTGAACAAGAACCATCGGGAACGCGCCGCTCCCGAGCTCGGTATCACCGTTCTTGAGTGGATCTTGCTCAATTCTTGGTCCTATCCTCTTCAGCTTGATCCAGAAGCATCCCAAGCACAGCACAAGCCGGTCGAGCGACTGCACGATGAAGAGCACGAGGCACAGATTCGACAAGAATTGGATCGGATAAGCGATGTAATCGGCACGGAACGAGAGCCAGGCGAGGTACGCCGCTCTCGCCCACCCCTGGATCTCCTCGCTCTCCGGTACATGAAGGTTGGGTCTGTGGAAATGCCAATTGTTCCAGTATCCGACGAGCTCGAAAGCGAGTGCGGCCAATGCGAGCGCTGCGAACACGCGCAAGAACCGCAGCATCAGCCGGCCCTTGGTGGGGTCCTCCGGCTCACTGGTGAGCTTTCTCCGGAGCACCACCCGCTTCCTGGCGGCGCCGAGCAGCGCCCAGATGCCGGCGGCGAGCCACGAGAGGCAGCCGGCGGCCCTGTGGGCCTTGAGCAGCAGGACCCAAGTGAACTGCTTGGCGTTCCTCCCCCGACCCTTCTCCACCGCACGATGGAACTCCTCCGAATCCGGGTCGTCGATCTCGACCAGGGAGTAGTTGGGATTCTCCATCGTCACCACCACCGGCGTCCCTTTCCCCGTGTCCCTCACCCACCACATAGAAAAAGCCGATCTTGGAGCCATACTCCGCACCGACCACCTGAGATCTCCGAGCGGATCCTCACAAAGCGAGGGCTACCCACGTCCCGAAGCATCCACCCGAGTAGACTCCCACCCTCAAAGCCAAATCCTGGCGTGGGGAGTTCATGGCTCCGGCGGGGAGGGGGGACAACTACAACAGTACTCACACAGCTCCATGTGAAGTCTTGTATGGCTTCAGACGACAAATCCAACCCATTTGAAAAGCCTCACAGATGTCACTGGTTGGCGGTCGTGGAATGTGATTCCTTCCTTCCTTCCTTCCACCTTCTCTCCCCACGGGGTTAAAAAGAAGGTGAGGTCTTTAAAGTAGTGACGGCACCAAGAAAAAGGCAAAACAGAACACCTAAAAACCCTGAAACAACCGCCCGACTGCGAGAGGAAAAGGAAATGGCATTGACCCAACAAAGCTTAGAGCAGCGACCAAGTGGCGGCTGCGGAGGAAATGTGGGTTGTTGGTAAGGAAGGATGAAGAGGAGGAGGAAGCAAAGTCTTGCTGCTTCTCTAGTCCAGATCCAACATGTGGCGCTCCTCCTTGAACAGGGTGGTGGCATGTGATTGAGGTGTGACTAAGGTTAATGGAGATGAGATGAGATCAGAATGGGTGGGGGCTCTGTTCTACTGCAGTGGGGACAAGTCGATGGGTTCTGCCATTTTTCTCAGGCCCACGTTACGCTTCTTGCATTAATCCTCTTGTTTGATTATAGTTAGAACAATCCCCCGGTTTGTGCAATCGTCTCCCGTCGTAAATCCGATCTCAATACTAGAACTCTGGGCGGTATCCGTGAAAACTTATTCCACGGAACCTTCAGGCGAACTTATAATTTGTTAAGTACCTCAAGGAAGCCGTCACTTGAACCGGTTTGTGCAATCGTCTCCCGTCGTAAATCCGATCCCAATACTAGAACTCTGTGCGGTATCCGTGGAAACTTATTCCACGGAACCTTCAGGCGAACTTATAATTTGTTAAGTGCCTCAAGGAAGCCGTCACTTCAAGTCACGGCTTCCATTGAGATTTTTTTACATGGGAAAAAACGTATGGAGGCCGCCTCATGAAGATGCGGCTTCGATTTTGGCCAAAGCCGCCTCTTCGAGAGGCGGCTTCCATGTAAATAAATCACATGTAAACAAACCCCAATGGAAGCCGTGAGTTGAAGTGACGACTTCCTTAGGGTACTTAACAAATTATAAGTTTACCTGAAGGTTTCGTGGAATAAGTTTCAACGGATACCGTGCAAGCGAACTTTCCTCCTCTTTCACCATTATTTTTTCCCCGTAACGTAAAATCGAGACAAGAGTCAACATCCATGCACTTGGAAGCGTAAGAGACAACCTCAACTAACACAATTTAATAACCTTACTTACACATGAAGTACAACCCATTATTCAAAACTAGGAATAGCTGGTCATTGTAATTAACAAAAACAAAATCGATTAAGACAAATCCACTACCAGGATTTTTTTAAAAAAAAAACTAGTGGCAATTGTTCTTACCCACGTGTTGGAGACGTACGTCGAAAATTCCAAAGCACATAAAAATAAAAATATTTGGAAGTAGGTAGTGCTCGACTCAAGTACTGGAGCTAATACAGCGCACATACGTAACCACATTGATAGAATTTAGATCACGATCCGATCCAAACTAACCCTAAATAAATGCTCATCGTAGATGTTAGAACTGCTTCTTCTTGGTCTAAATCCAGGCTTAATTGGCCCTCGTATGTCGAACACGGATCCTTTGCAGTACACTAGAGGCCGGTTGTAAAGGAGAGGATGTCCCAAATTGGTCGATCATGAACGAGCAGCTCACACGATAAAAATTCAGAGATATTCGAATTTTGCGTGAACCGTTCGATCATGTTCGAGTGACTCGAAACACCCTCGTCTGTCTGCTCAATAATTATCCATACTTAGCAGTCGGAGATTAGGGACGTGGATCGATTATTGCCTAAAATCTAATTTCCTGTACAGTACAGCACGAGAAGTACGTGTCTCGTATAATTAGTTGGGGATGATAAAGCGACAAAAGCCATTAGTTGTTGCGACGTCAGTTTCGCTTCGCCGTGGAATTTTCGACGTCCAAATCAAAACCTTAACCGGGAATTAAATCGGAAAATAACAATTACATATTCACCCTCATAATGTTTGTAACTGCACTGAGCCCTATAATCTTACTTTATTTAACAGAGATGCCCATATATGGTGATGTAGCAGAGTTATTACAAAGATTGCAACAATTGGATTGGATTTTAAGAATCGTAGTATAAAAATCCCACATTTGAATATAACGGCCAACAAATTTATACGTAACAGTGACTGGACATATATAATTTTAAATCTATAATAAAGAAAAATTATCAATAATTAAAAATTAAAACACATATACTCCAGGCAAATTTAACTATAAGATGTAATATATATATATATAGAAAAGAGGGTGCCGAATGAAACAAATTAGAACGGAATTTTATTGCTTTCTATAGTTAATTAGTTGTTGATATACAATTATTAAATCCCATGTAAAGTTAGAAAAGGAGAGGGAGAGCCACCGACAGGCAGCAGCATCTGAGATGTTGTGCCGACAATCTCGTGCTAAATCCAGGCCGTTGAAATCCCGGGATATCCTCTGCTCTTCTTTTAGCTGCCGAGGAATATTCTGCTATCCTTTGGGCACCGTATTTGCACCGTATAATGATCGTATATTTGATTTGTTATCCTTCTACGGTACGAGTGTGTTAGGGTTGTAACCAAATAAGGATTTATTTGTGTATATTTGTCATTACATTCGTTTTTAGCGGATATAATATATATTTTTTATTTTGGCAGATACAAAATATGGAATAGGATATGGGATATAGATATGTATGTTATTTTCTTTTTTTTTAAGGATACGAATATGGATATGATTTTATTTTGAAAAACATACACAAAAGTTTGTAAACCAGACAACTGAATTCAATGTCGTACCTTAAGGGCCCGCTCGGTAGGAGAATAAGCAGGAATAAGGATGGGGAATAAGGGTCTATTCTCCGTTCGGCTGGAGGATAAGAATAAGGAGAATAAGGTGAAATAAAGGTAGGTAAGGTGGGATAAAGATAGAAATAAGAGTGAAATAAGATGAAATAATGGGGAATAATCGTACCACGGGGAAGCGTGTTGGGGGCTTATTCCCCTTATTCCATTCCTCCTTATACCCCAAACGAACAGGGCCTAACTCTGAAAGGTAAAAATGTCATACCCAATCTTTAAGTTTTGTTTTAATATTGTCCTTGACTATTGAAACTTAGTTCATCATTTTATAAGTTCAAAATTGTATTGAGACAAATATTAAAAATTATGTATCACATTATTATCTTTTAAATTTCAAGCATGACATTAAATCGGGAGTATACTTCAAGGATTTTGGCGTAATTTACTCTTACATTTTCTTGACAAATATACAAATTTATGCTAGTATATTATATAGACATATATCATTTTGTGTATAAATATACGTAAATATATTATATAGTTACACATAATACTGTGTTCATATAAAAAATTTATTTGCTATGAAAACAATTTAATTTAGCTTTTTTCACTTTTTAATTTTGTAGTCTATGTAATTTGTATTTAATTTTATTAATTTCAATTTTACAAAAATATTGTATGTCAATGGTGACATTTATTATCTTAGAACGGTTTGTATCAAAAGAAAGTATCAACATTATGAATTATTTATTTTCTATTTGTATCCTTATTTAAAGATATGATTTGCGATTTTCAATATATGTAATAAATAAGGACATAGTAATACTTATATGTATCCTTCATTCTGTAGCTCTAGGGTTCGTTTGGTTGCAAGGTTGGGCAGGGTTAGCTTAGCCCAACCCGGGTTGGCCCTGCAACCAAACAGGGTTCTCCTCCTCACAGTTTACTATTCACAGGGGCACCCAAAAAGAAGACACACACAAGCGCATTCCTTGAACGAAATAGGTAAATCTAATTAGTAATTTAACATATACGAATAACAAATTCAATTAAATAGCTTTAAATCCCCCATTTTCTTTAATGATATAAAAAATAAAAACGATTTACACAACTGACCATGCATCAATTATTTTCAATAATCAATCTTTTTTTGCAAAATAGACTAATCATAAAATAAATCAAATTATTGGATGTTATAATAATTCTTCAAATGCATGACAATTTTTCAATGCCACGTGCACTCGGCTGTGCTGTTGTATAATTATAATTTTTTAAATGGAAATACACATAATTATCAGAATTCATAAATGTTACTATTTAAATAAAAATACTATTGATCCCTTTAGACTTTTAACTTTTAGGAATTCAACTTTATGGTAAAATATAAGGTTATTATTTAAGTACATATTATATTGTATTATATAATGTGAATGGTGAAATATGTCCTCTATATTTATAAATTTTATGATTATTACATATGCCATTAGGCACCAAAAGACTTCACCAAAGATGCTTCAGTTGAATGGTGTGTAAAATGCCCTTAGAGAGAGGATTCAATATCTCGCATTTGAAGATAATTTTTTTAGAGTTGAATGGAGCTGCCCCGTTGGGGAGCTAACTTGGCTCCCCCGCGACATTTCATTTATTTTTTATTTTTATTTTTGAAAATTTCTTTCATGAATATTCATCACTATATCCCTATATTATGTTATTCAAATTTCGTGCGAAACATAAACTCCTACGGCCTCCATCCAGACAGTCATTTTTTAACGATAACAGAATTGCTAAAAACGACTCCGTCTGGATAGAGGCCGCAGGAGTCTCTATTTTTCACGAAAATTTAATGACATAATATAGTGATATATTGATGAAAATCCACGGAAAAAACTTCAAAAAAATAAAAAAAATCGGACGAAATGGGGTGGAGGAGCTAAGTTAGCTCCCCCATGGGGCCGCCCCATTTTACCTATTTTTTAATTCTTTTTTATGTGAAGCTCTTTATAATGTACCTAATGCAGTTTATCTCTCTCGAAGTGTATCCTTGGATGATGATGTCCCTTGTAAAGATGTATCACGCTACCACTTGTATGTATCAAGAGGAGGGCCTTTTTGCATGCTCTAGAAGTTGAAAGATCTAAATTGAGTGCAAAGATCATGCATTTTCTTGCGATACATCCGAGTTGAATTTAGTTAGAAGTTGTATAATCTAATTAAGAAGAATCATGTGATGAGATGAAAGGATGTGGACTTCTTTGAAGGCTAAACTGTCGAGGACGTCATAAGGTGACAAAGGATTCTCCCTCGAGTAGCTATCGACCAGCTTATATGGAGTTGTTTCCATTATAAAAATCTCCAGATGATGCAACAGATGATGCTACTGAGCATATGCCACATGCAGAAAAAGAAGAGAATGGGCATGAAGTCTCTTATCATGGGTTGGCGATGATGATGGGAAAGATATTGAGGATTCTTTTTTAGTTACGTCGCCACAATAGAGACGCGCGATGAAGAGGCATCCCTCCACCAAATATCCTACGTATGAATATTTCTTGTTGGCATATTACGGTGATCATGAATGCTATAATTTTATAAGGAGACTTGAATGTGAATAAATTAAAATGTATAAATGCCGTAAAATATGAGGTGGAAATCCTTCATGACAACCACAACTTCGAGCTTGTGAAGTTGTCGCAAGGCAAGAAAACATTGAGGAATAAGTCGATTTAAGAGTAAACAACTATGAAAACTCTTCAAACTCTAGATACAAAAGCTAGGTTGGTTGCAAACGGTGGCAACTTGAGGAAGGGAGTCAACTTGAGGAGATATTTTCTCCTGTGGTAAAGATGTCGTTTATAAAAAGCATTCTCAAGTTAGTAGCTAGCCTTGATTTGGAGGTTGAGCAGTCAGGCATGAAGATGACTTTCCTCTATGGTGATCTTGAGAAGGAAGTTTACATGATATAACTTGAAAGCGTCTGATTAAAAGTAAGGAAGATCAAGTTTGCAAACTAAAGAAAAATCTATATGATCTAAAGCAGACACACATGAAGTGGTACACGAAGTTTGAGTCTTTTACTTAAAAATATATCTACATCAAGACTACTTCGCACCGCTATGCTTTCATGGTAAAAAAATTGTAGGTGAGGACTTCATCATATTTTCTAATTTATGTTGATGATATGTTAATTATTGGTATCAATGGCTCGAGAATTTCAAGTTTGACAAGAGAGTCAGCAAGTCCTTTTCTACCAAGGACTAGGGACATGCTAGCCAGATCTTGAGTTTGAAAATCACTCGTGATTTAAAGACAAAGAGGCTACATCTATCATAAGAGAAGTACATTGAAAAAGTACTTCAAAGATTTCACATGATCAAGGCAATAGACTATTAGCACATCTTTTCGAACACATTTCAAGTGAGCTCCATACATAATCCACAGACCAATGAAGGAAAAAAAGATGTGGAAAGAATTCCATATGCATTGCCAAGATAGTCTGAATTAAGTCTTGATTCGTTCAAGGTCAGATGTTGCTCACATCCTTGAACTTGTCAGCAGATTTTTTTCCCCCAAATCTAAGAAAGAATATTGAGAAACAATCAAATAAAATTTTAAGATATCGTCATAGTTCTAGCAACTTTTGTCTTTGTTGCGAAGCAGAAAAATCAGTTCTTTTTTGCTACACAAAAATTTAGACATGTCAGCAAATATTGATGGTTAGAGTTTCGTATCAAGTTATTTTATGTCGTTTGTAATATATAGGGCATAAGTGTAATAATATAGGGATAGTACTACGAATTTTGTAGAATACATGTAGCGCGTGTTATTGAAAAAAATTGAAGAGCATAAGTAATTATCGAATATCAAAAGGATACAAGTGTAAAAAATCATGTTATTTGTTGATATCTGAAAATCAATTGAACAAAAAACGAATACGTCATTTATATTATTATATATGTCATTCCTCTTCGGAACATCGTAATATTTGAGGATGGGGAGCTTGCACCAAGGTGCGTGTAATTTTACATGCATCGGGGCTTATATCTTCTACATTTTTTTTATTTTTTTGAAAAATACCACCATGTATATTCATCTACATATCCCTTTAATATGTCATTCGAATTTCGTCAGAAACAGAGACTCTTATGCCCTCCATCTAGAACATGTCGATTACAGCAATTCTAAGACCGTTAAAATTACATGTTCTAGATGGAGGTCATATGAGTCTCTGTTTCTGATGAAATTCGATCGACATATTGGAGGGATATATAGATGAATACACATAGTGGTATTTTTCAAAAAAGTAAAAAATGTGGAAGATATAAGCCCCGATGCATGTAAAATTGCATGCACCTTGGTGCAAGCTCCCCATCCTCGTAATATTTACCCTATTTCAGATTACGGTATGGATGGTGAGATAAGCTTGCATATGGTTAAATTTTGCATTCGTATCCCCGCATTAACAACGAAAATATAACATAGAATTGATGAAGCTGTACGTTGCTCTTGCACATGGAAAGATGGGAATGTCATTGTTGAAAATCCATGCCAAGTGTGGACTATCACAATTATTGTACACAACACACACCCCTAATAATAAAAAAAAGTAGCTACGGATACTTTTTGACACATATAATGCAATTATTAACATGATAATAAATATTATTAGTTTGAAGGGATTTTCCACTTTGGGTTCTTTAGAGTTTCCCAATAACATTTAAACTTCTACTTTTTTAAGTAAAGTTGTGCCTCTAAATGATTGCTTAAATCCTAAAAATAATATTTAGGAAGTTGCTTTCAATTGTTTTATGTTGGCTATGGACTACCTAACGTAATTCTCCTCAATTTATCCGAGTTTGGGACCGGTCATGACTGAGTTAAAGATAATGGTAGAAACGGCGTTGGAGTAACTGTTCACAAGGATTTGAAGGATTGTGCGGTTGATTTGCAATGATTCGAGGATCGGACTATTTTTACTAAAATTGTGTTTGAAGAAGAAATTCTGAATATCATCTCAGTTTATGCACCGCAAATTGGTTTAGATGAAAGAATTAAATAAGTTTTTTTTGGAGGACCTAGGTAAGATTTTGTAAGGAATCCCATAAAGAGAGATGATTTTCCTTGGTGGAGATCTTAATAAACATATGGGAAATGATGCTTCAGGATATACTAGTGTTCATGGAAGCCACGGCTTCGAGGATATAAATGAAGAGGAAAAAGTCATTCTAGATTTTGTAACGACTTATGATCTTTTCATAGAAAACACTCTCTTCAAAAAGAGGGAGGAGCATTTAATTACTTATAAGAGTGTCCCAACTAGAACACATATAGATTACTTTACGTTGAGGAGAAGAGATCGGTTGTGTTGCAAATATTGTAAAGTAATCCGAGGAGAGAGTTTGACAATCCAACATCGCTTGTTAGTCATGGATGTGCAAATAAAAGGGTTGGTAAAAAATGAGGGTTTTCAAGATCACTAGAATTAGATGGTGGAAGCTTCAAATGAACCAATCAAGATTTAGGGAGAAGGTTTTAGAAGAATTATCATGCGCTTGTAGCGGAAGTGCAAACGATATGTGAGAGGTGGTAGCATATTGTATCCGAAGGGTAGTCAAAGAGATGCTAGACGAATCAAAGAGATGAGTTTTAAGCTAAAAGGAGGTTTGGTGGTGGAGTGGAGGGGTACAAGAGAAGCTCAAAATTAAAAGAGCATGCTTTAAAGCTATGTCTAAGGATAGAACATATGAAACCATGCATCAGAAACTACAAATATCGAAGAAGGAAGCAAAGAAGAATGTAAGCGAAGCTAAGTCAAAAACTTACGAAGTTTTGTACAAAAATCTCAACTCTAAGAAAGGTCAGAAGGATATATTCAGATTGACCAAAGAATTAGAAAGAAAGATCAAAGACCTTTCTCAAGTGAGATGCATTAAGGATAAGGAAAGTCACGTGCTTGTTACTCAGTAGGAAATAGAAACTAGATGGAAGCAGTATTTCCTCAAGCTTTTCATTAGAGAAAGAAATAGAAAGGTCGCTTTGGGTGATCTAGTTAGTAATAAAAGTTAATTGAATCGTGCAAGTTATAGATGAATACAAAGAAAGGAAGTAAGGAGGCTTTGAAGGTTATGTAGATCTGGGAAAGGTGTAGGATCATATGACATTCCTATAGAAGTTTGAAGAGTTTTAGAGAAGCGTGATTTGATTTCACTTACAAATTTATTCAATGTTATTAGCGAAGCAAGAAAATGACTGAAATTAGAGAAGTATCGCGATGCATCTTTACAAGAACAAAGGGGGCATTCAAAATTGTTCAAATTGCAGAGGTATCAAATTGATGAGTCACACTATAAAAATTTGGGAATGTCTAATCGAAATAAGGTTGAAGTAAGTTTCTAAAGTAAAAATAATAATTCGGATTTATGCAAGTTCGCCCAACTGGTGAAGCCATTCATTTGTCGAGAAGAACAATGGAGATTTAAAAGCTAAAAGGTAGAATCTCCATATGATTTTTTTTATTTGGAGAAGGCTTATAATTCTGTCACACATGAGATATTGTGGAGAGTTTTGGAGAAGAGACAAGTACTTGTCCTATACATTAACCTCATAAAGGATATGTATGATATGATTTTATCTTGTGTAAGGATGTGAGAAACTGACTATTTTGACATCAATATTAGTTTACATCAAGGTTCAACTTTAACTCCATTTCTTTTTACTTTAATTATGGATGAGTTGAAAAGTCACATTCAGGATGAGATACATTGGTGTATGTTATATGTTGATGATATTTTTTGATGAGATTAGAAATGGAGTAAATGAGAATCTTGAGGTGTGGAGACAAGCATTGGAAACTAAAGGATTTTATATAACTAGGGTTAAGAGTGAATATATGGAGTGCACTTTTGATGGAAGCAATGACGAAGGAGTCGAAATGAAGATTGATGATGACAACATTCGGAAGAGAGATTCTTTTATATACCCGAGATCTATTTTGCAACATGATGGAGACATTGATGAAGATGTTACTCATCGAATAAATACAGGTTGGCTAAAGTGGGGAGGAATCTTTGTTGTTCTATGTGATAAGAAACATTCTTTAAA
Source organism: Ottelia alismoides (assembly GCA_037367405.1). Taxonomy (NCBI): domain Eukaryota; kingdom Viridiplantae; phylum Streptophyta; class Magnoliopsida; order Alismatales; family Hydrocharitaceae; genus Ottelia; species Ottelia alismoides. The sequence goes on from JAZKJV010009169.1 coordinate 689,894, forward strand.
AATTAAAGAAAAGTTCTACAAAACAGCCATAAGACCTGTTGTACTCTATGGATCTGGATGTTGGCATGTGAACTATAGAGATGTGCAGAGAATGACGGTATGAAAAATGAAAATGCTAAGGTGGATGTGTGGAGACACACGTAAAGATCGGATTCAGAATGAAGCAATCAGAAGGAAAGTTGGTGTAGCTCCGATCGATGATAAGATACGAGAAAACTGTTTAAGGTCGTTTGACCGTTTGCAAAGGAGCCTACTAATGCATCGGTTAGGAGATGCAAGTTTTAAGATGTTGAGTCGGTTAAGAGAAGGCGAGAACGACACAAGAAATGTTGGAATGAAACTATATGAAGGGGTCTTAATTTTTTGGATATAAGCCCGAGATTGACCTAAGAGAGATCTGAATGGAGGTAAAGAATTCATGTAGTTGTCCCTACTTAATTGTGGAAAAATGCTTTGTTGTTGTTGTTGCAAAGTTATGCCTTTATATTCTTACAAAAATGTTGTAAAATATTCCCATTAATGTGACCTTGGGACACAAGTGTAAAATCGGAAGGACACTATTGTGATTGTTCTATGATAGCAAATTTTTTTTCCAAATTTCATCTTTAAATCATCAGTTCTTAAACATATAACGATGGTATTACTCATTGCGAAAATATTTTTTATACTTGAAAATTAGCTACACATGTCATATCTGTTGTTATATCATTAGCGACGGTACATATAACTATGCTTATCAATTGTTATTTTTCAAAAAAATTAGTTGTCGCTAATTTTTTTAATTTAGTAATTAGTTATATGAAAAATAACCATGGAAAAACGTCGGCATCACTGATAAATAACAGAAGATATGACATCAATAAGTAATTTCAAGTATAAATAATGTTTTTCTTATCGAATAATATCGTCGTTATATATACTTAGCAAATGGCAGGTAATGTTTAGCGACTGATTTCCAAAAAAAGCATCTGGTGATGGTGATAGAAGCAGTGAGTTCGTACTCTAAAGATCAGAGTTCAACCCTACCCCTCCCCCTTAATTATTTAAAAAATGGTAATAGTATATTTAACCTTTTGAGTTTACACAATATGCACCAAGTATCCAGTCATGATACATTAGATTATGTCTAACTGAATTATTGCTCATTGTTACACAAATTTCATGTTTTTATACTAGACAAACCTTGTCGACAATGTTCGATAAATCTATGACGAGGAGGGATAGGTACATAGGATGGATCATTGAGTCGAGCCAAACATAGATCCGCCACGAAGCTGCTCGAACTCGATGATTATATGGGTCGGGCTCGGTTTTTAATTTTTAGAAACTTTGGAGCTGGCCCACGTTTATTAAACCCGCACTATCCTTTCTCCCTAAATCTTCCTCTTTTGCACTTCTCAACTGTATTTTTCACAGGATTAATCCTAATCGATCCTCTGCCTACGGTAACATAAAAAAGTATGAGAACTTAAGCTTTGTAAGATAAAAGTGAAAGGCAAAGAGAGAAGATTGCAAGTGATGACGAATGATCAATGTACAATAATAGAAGATGATGTGGAGATCGTAATGGAATTCATTGTAAAATTTGGAAGAATAAGTATTTCTAAAGAAGTTAGGTTGTTATTATTATTGGTTTTAATAGAGTTATATCCTATATGAAGTCCTTAAAGGAGGAATTTCGATCTTGTAATTAGTCTACATACAGAACACCGAAGGCGTTACCAAGACCACATCACAAGAGACAAGACGAGAAATTGAGAGGGAGAGAAGAAAGGAACAGAAAGAAAGAACGAGAAATTGTGAATTTCCTATTCTAGTACTCGTGAGAGGTGATTGACCATTGTAATATCGTGTTATCTTTTTCTTCACGTGCTTTCGTGAGTGTCGACTGTGCACCTGATTTTTTTCGCCCTAACCAATTTATTAGTGAATATTCTAGATATCTCCAAGGCATTCCAAAAAATCTTCTTTCTTCTAAAAAATATGAAACTTCATCTCATAATTGTGCTTAATAGATACACTTGAAATGCCCATATCTAATAGGTATATATGTGTAGGGTTGTCAGGAAAGCTCAAGCTCGATGAGCTCAACTCGAGCTCGGCTCGTTAAGGGCTCGCGAGCGGACACGAAACCTTAACGAACCTGAGCCCGAGTTGGGTTTTATGGCTCGTTAGCTTATCGAGTCGAGTCCGAGTTGGGCATTGTTCAACTCGAAAACTCGACTCGATAACTTATTTTCCCTCTTAATAAAAAATTAATAACATATATACCGAAACTTCCACGTTGAGTTTGATATAAAATAGAGGTTAATATTTTTCTTGTCCAAAGAGCTACAGAAAAAAAGTATAAAAAATCAAAATTACAAATGTCATTTGCATAATTTAATGTATAAAATGGAACAATGACTCATTAAGAGGTTCATGAGCCTGCTCATTTTGAGGCTCATGAGCCAGCTCGGAAATTCATGACTCGATTAGAGGCTCGTGAGTCAGCTCATTTTGAGGCTCGTGAGCTAGTTCAGAAACTCGTGGCTCGATAAAAGGCTCGTGAGTAAACTTGAATTCAACGAGTTCGAGTTCGAGTTGGTGATCCATGGCTCGATCCTTATCGAGCCCGAGTTCGAGCCTTAGGTTTCTTATCGAGTTCGAGTCCGAGTTGAGGTCAACTCGGCTCGTTGAACTTGATAGACACCTCTATGTATGTGTATGTATAGGGAAACTCGACCCTTTTAACCAGAGTCAGACCCAAGTCCAAGATTGAAATGAGTTGAGCCTTAGCCAACATATAAGCCCGTATGATTTTTCGGTCCAAGGTTGGCCCAACTCAGTCCATGTTTTATTATTGCCGTGGCACAAACTTGTGGGTAATTTGTTTAAATATTAATAAACTATACTATGTTTAGTGAACCCATTCATGAGGCCTTTTCGATAACAAATTGAAAGTATAATGGTATAAAATTGCCCTAATACCATTAGTAAGAGATCATATGAGTATACTGAAGTGTGATCATTTCCAATAAAAAATAAAAAAAGTACACGGTAATTGTATTTTCATTGACTGAGGATCCGCACTCTATAGATAGAATGGCAATGGAATGCAATGTGCTATGACGTGATATTGTGACTATTTTCATTTTCCGTTCAATATAACACATTTATTTTTATATCAATTGGTTCTGCACACTTCTAATGATCTTTTGTTGGTTGCAAGGTTTAAAAGACCAGACCGGATCAGTCGGTCGGACCGGTGTAACCGAGAACCGGCCTTGACTCGGTGTGTTTGTTGGTTTTGTGTAATTAATTTCAAAAAAAATGAAAATAGAAAATCAGGCCCAACTGGTGGTCGGACAGGGTTGACCCAGATTGATCTAGTTTTGATGGTTTGGTAATTTTCAAAAAATAAAGGTTTAAATAATGAAATAATGGGGGTTTTATCACTTGTGCCATTCTTAACTTATGCGATATAAGTTATGTCCCTTTCTTTTTTGGAATATACATTGTGTCAATACTTTCTTAGAGTAATTTTTTAGAAGCAACTATAAATAAATAATTGCAATATTATATTCATATATAATTATAGAAAATGTGACTAACTTTTGTAGAATTTTACTCCAAATAGGCAATCATAGTATTCTATTGAAAGATTTGCATTTTAAACGTTACATATATGTATCCGATTTTATCGGTTCAAAAAACCGGTTCGACCGATCTGACCAGTAAATTGAGCTTGGTCCGATTTTTTCCGAGTCGATAGGAATGATGATGCCATGTTGACATCATCATCGGTCCGACCGGTTTGGATCGATGATTAGACTCAGTTGGACAAAAACGAAGATTGATTGGTTCAATGTCCGATATGATTTTTAAAACCTTGGTTGGCTATCTTACTCATCACCTTTGGATTTCTCAGACATAGATGTTCGAGCAAATCCTCTGCTATGATCCACTTTTTTTAATAGATTCCAAAAATGCAACGGCATATATTGAATCTTTGATTGTTGTTTTATATGTCTACTCATTTTTTCTCAAAACTGATATTATAAATGGTTAAAATTCCGATCTTTTTTAAATGGGATTTAAGCTGCTTAATTATTAACATTTCTATTGATTGTTAAGATAAACTACCAAATAACATCACATTTCAATGAATTTTAGTAGATATGTAGAAAGTTAATCAAAGTTTCAATCTATTTAGTTGGATTCTTGGAGCCGACTTCGAAAAAGAAAAGGAGGATAACATGATCTCTACGATAGAGGATCCGTTCCCCATAGATCATGTTATCTAGCTAAAGATCAGGCTCCGATCAACATGGTGGAAGCTTAAACGATCTGTATGTGAAAGTACCTCTCTTTTTTCCAGACAACCACATTGATCAACAAGGATATTCTAACAACCCTAGAAGCTCTACCAACAGAATTGCACATTTCCATGCACAACATATCGAAGCACTAATCCTCTACAGTACAGCATAGGTCGGCTGTAAAGATAGGTGCAGCATGAACCGCTCGATCAAGATCGAACGGTTCACACGGTAAGGACTGAAAAAACCCTGATTTCGTGTGAATCGCTCGATCTTGATCGAGGATTCACGCCACACCTCCTTTTACTGCCGGTCTTTGTAGTACTGCACATGAACCGTGCCCAACATATCGAGGTAAAGTTGTGCCTCTAAATAATTGCTTAAATCTTAAAAATACTATTTAAAAAATTGCCTTCGACGGTTTTACGTTGATCGTCGACTACCTAATGCAACCCTACTCAATTTACCCGGAATTGAGACCGTTCATAGTTGAGTTAAAGATAATGGAAGAAACAATGTCGAAGTAGTTGTTCACAAGGATTTGAAGGATTGTGTTGTTGATTTGCAACGATTTGGGGATCGGATTATTTTGCTAAAATTATGCTTGAAGAAGAAATCATGAATATTATCTCAGTTTATGCAACGCAAATTGGTTTAGATGAAAGGATTAAATAAAATTTTTTGGGAGGACCTAGATAAGATTTTGCAAGGAATCTCATAAAGAGAGATGATTTTCCTTGGTGGAAATCTTAATAGACATGTGGGAAAGGATGCTTCATGGTATGCTAGTGTTCATGAAGGCCACAACTTCGGAGATAGAAATGAAGAGGGAAAAGTCACTCTGGATTTTGTAAAAGCTTACAATCTTTTCATAGCAAACACACTTTTCACCATGGAAGAAATGATGAAGGAATCGAGGTGAAGATTGATAACGATAACATTCGGAAGAGAGATTTTTTTATGTACCTGTGATCTATTTTGCAACATGATTGAGAAATTGATGGAGATATTACTAATTGAATAAATGCAGACTTACTAAAGTGGAGAGGAACCTCTGTTGTTCTCTGTGATAAGAAAAATTCGTTAAAAATCAAAGAAAAGTTCTACAAAGCAACCATAAGACCTGCTACGCTTTATGGATCTGAATGTCGGCATGTGAACCATAGACATGTGCAGAGAATGACAATATGAGAAATGAAAATGCTAATGTGGATGTGTGGACACACATGTAAAGATCAGATTTGGAATGATGCAACTAGAAGGAAAGTTGTTGTAGCACCGATCGAGGATAAGATGCGAAAAAACTACTTTAGGTGGTTTAACCATTTGCAAAGGAGATCTACTAATGTATCGGTTAGGAGGAGTGAATTTTGAGACGTTGAGCCGGCTAAGAGATGGTGAGGACAACCCAAAAAGTATTGGAATGAAACTATACGAAGGAATCTTAATTTTTTTGATATAAGCCCAAGATTGACCCAAGAAAGATCTGAATGGAGGTAAAGAATTCATGTAGTCGTCCCTACTTAATTGTAGAAAAATACCTTGTTGTTGTTGTAAAGTTGTGCCTCTATATTCTTACAAAAATGTTGTAAAGTGCATCCAATAGTGTGACCTTGGGACACAAGTGTAACATCGGAAGGACACTATTGTGATTTTTCTATGAATATAGGAACACATGTGTAATGCAAAAAAGGGTATGAGTGTCACCCACAACAAAATGAGGGCACAGCATTGTTTTTTAATGTGTGTGTGGATTTAATGGGGCTGCCCCCATGGCTGCCCCGCCCCCTATTTCGCGTGTCTTTTTATTTTTTTTTGAAAAATAAAATCATGTATATTCATCCCTATATCCCTCCTATATATCATTCGAATTTCGTCAGAAACAGAGACTCCTACGGCCTCCATCGAGATGGTGTCGATTTAAAAAATCTTGTTAGCGTTAAAAAATGACCGTCTAGATGGAGGCCGTAGGAGTCTCTGTTTCTGACGAAATTCGAATGGCATATAGGAGGGATATAGGGATGAATATACATGGCGATATTTTTTGAAAAAAAATAAAAAAAACGTCGTAAATGGCACGGGGGCAGCCATGTTGGCTACCGTAAGGGGACAGTCCCATTAACCTATATATATATATATATATATATATATATATATATATATATATATATATAGGGATAAATGGGGCTGCCCCCTAGGGGGAGCTAACTTGGCTCCCCCCGCCCCATTTTCACCATTTTTTTATTTTTTTTTTGAAAATTTCTTCCATGAATATTCATCACTATATCCCTATATTATGCTATTAAAATTTCGTGCGAAACAGAGACTCCTACGGCCTCCATCCAGACAGTCATTTTTTAACGGTAACAGGATTTTTTAAATTGACCCCATTTGGATGAAGGTCATAGGAGTCTCTGTTTCGCACGAAATTTTAATAGCATAATATAGGGATTTAATAATGAATTTACACGGTTTTAGATTTCAAAAAAAATAAAAAAATTATGTCAAAAAGGGGCGGGGGGAGCTAAGTTAGCTCCCCCTAGGGGGCATACACATTTTTCCCATATATATATATATATATATATATATATATATATATATATAGGGATAAATGGGGCTGCCCCCTAGGGGGAGCTAACTTGGCTCCCCCCGCCCCATTTTCACCATTTTTTATTTTTTTTTGAAAATTTCTTCCATGAATATTCATCACTATATCCCTATATTATGCTATTAAAATTTCGTGCGAAACAGAGACTCCTACGGCCTCCATCCATACAGTCATTTTTTAACGGTAACATGATTTTTTAAATCGACCCCGTTTAGATGGAGGTCGTAGGAGTCTCTGTTTCGCACGAAATTTTAATTGCATAATATAGGGATTTAATAATGAATTTACATAGTTTTAGATTTCAAAAAAAATAAAAAAATTATGTCAAAAAGAGGCGGGGAGCTAAGTTAGCTCCCCCTAGGGGGCATACACATTTTTCCCATATATATATATATATATATATATATATGTATATATATGGGGTTGATGGGGCTGCCCCGCCCCATTTTGGGGCAAAATTTTTTATTTTGTTTGAAAAATAGCATGATGTATATTCATCCCTATATCCCTCCTATATGCCATTCGAATTTCGTCAGAAACAGAGACTCCTACGGCCTCCATCCAGACAGAGTCGATTTAAAAAATCCTACGACCGTTAAAAAAATGACGTCTGGATGGAAGCCGTAGGAGTCTCTGTTTTTGACGAAATTCGAATGACATATATAAGTGATATATGGATGAATATACATGGTGATTCTTTTCCGAAAAAATAAAAAAATTTTGTGAAAAATGGGGTGGGGCAGCCATGTTGGTTACCCCTAGTGGGCAGCCCCATTTTTCCATATATATATATATATATATATATATAGAGAGAGAGAGAGAGAGAGAGAGAGTGTGTGTGTGTGTGAGAATAGGGAGGCTGCTGCATATAGCAATCAACCTGGTTGCATGTAGCATTCTCCCACAATTTTTTTTATTTTTTTACGAAATTTCACCATGTATATTCATCTATATATCCCTCATATATGTTACTCGAATTTCGTCAAAAACAGAGACTCATATGCCCTCCATCCATAACAGGTTGATTACAGCTAAAATTACATGTTCTAGATTAAGGGTATAGGAATCTCTGTTTTTGAAGAAATTCGAATGACATATAGGAGGGATATATAGATGAATATACATGGTGGAATTTCGTAAAAAAATAAAAAAATTGTGGGAGAATGCTACATGCAGCCAGTTTGATTGCTACATGCAGCATCCTCCCTTTTCATATATATATATATATATATATATATGGGTTAAATGGGGCTGCCCCTGGGAGTAGCCACCCTATTTTGCCTCTTTTTTTTATTTCTTTGGAAAATAAAATTTTGTAAATTCATCATTATATCCCTCTAACATTCTATTAAAATTTCGTCAGAAACAGAGACTCCTACGGCTTCCATCCAAACAGGATCGATTTAAAAAATCCTGGGACCGTTAAAAAAATGACATCTGGATGGAGGCCGTAGGAGTCTCTGTTTCTGACGAAATTTTAATAGAATGTTAGAGGGATATAGTGATGAATAAATAAAATTTATTTTCCAAAAAAATAAAAAAAATAGGGAAAAATAGGGGTGGGAGTAGCCAAGCTGACTACTCCTAGGAGGCAGCCCCATTTTACCCGATGGGGGTGGGAATTTTCTACAAATCTCGAGGTAATATTACAATAAATAATATTTTGTTAATGCTGAAAATCTGCTGACAAAGTCAATGAATATTTGAATTATTCGTTATGAAAAGAATTGGTGAAGACTTTTCTCTTTTTGATATTATCTGATCAAATTTCAACATCGAAATGGAACCCAATTATCAAAGTGGATGAAGGCGATGTCGGCGTAGGTAGTTGATGGTCTACCATGCCAAGGCATGGACATCTTAAGCTATGATACCGGAATGGAGGTGGCAACACCACCATGTGGGGGAAGGATGACAGAGTGATGGCCGGTGGTCGGATGTGGGTGACGGGGATCATTTCAAGACATGATGACTAACGAAACAATCACAGATCTCAGATTCTCACTCTTGAGGTGAACAATTTATTCTATGTTATTTATAATCTTTTTCATCTTCATGTAACCGGTTCGAGAGGAGAGGACGACAGACGGATAGGTATTGGAGATGGTAAGTGGCACGTGTAAATACAGGCCCGGATCATGCGAATTCGTGGGAACCGCTCGATCAAGATCGAGCGGCTCCCAAGTGTGCAGCAGAGTCTGCTGCAGCCTATAGTACAGCAGTCTTCCATTACAGCATCCCTGTCGGTATTCTCATGACAATGTTTTAAATATTTATGCAAGGAGAACTTCCAGTAATCTATGATGAGATTAACCGCTCAATACTATAAATCTTCCACGATGACTTCAAATCAGGCTGAACTGTAAGATAGTATTTAGTACTTTCATATATAGTACCAAGATGGAGGTCTAATTTGGCTGCAATAGATATATAACTGAAGCAGTACTACATTGATCCATAAACGTACAGGAAAGTTCTCGGAGCACATAACACCGTGCCACAGTTTACTTGTATCCTACAGAGACTTCATGCATGCAAATTAAGCCACACCTACAAAGCTCTGGATATCATCATTTGCCGTTGGCGCAGCGTGTGGCGCGTGCTTGGAAGCTCTTGATGCAACGAAGACCGCACGCCCTGTTAGTAGGAGGGCACGCACCCAAGCACCTCTTCTGCACGCCCATGGCTCCTATCACGCACCTCTTCATCGCGGCCTCCATTGGAACTGGGGCACCAGCAGCATCTTCAGAGCCCATCAGCAGTGCCGCGAGCATAGCGATGACGATGATTAGGCATACACCTCTCGCAGTTTTAAAATCCATGAGTAAAGCCCAAAATAATGCACATAACAATTGCAGGTTGATTCTTACGTGAGGGTTTGCGTGCTATTTATAGGCCTCAGTTGTAGAGTTTTGAATGATATATGTAAGTTTTTCTCCATGTCTCGCTGTAGATGGCAACAACCCAAGTCATAGATCATTACAGAACGTCTGACTGAAATTGGAGGGAATGGTAGTGTAATCAATATGAGAAGAAAAAATGACGGTCTTTATTGTAGACTTGCCATCTTTCCGAATGCAGCAGGTTTTTCTTCTATAGAGTGGTAGAGCAGGAAAAAGAGCAACCGCATGTGGTGCCGCCACAATAGATGTAATTAAAAGTTGCGAGTCGACGCTTCCAAAACTTCGACATTGATCATTTTGATATATTTTCTGATCTATTTCGACGCATGTTGCTTAAATGGAGAAAGCAGACGTCGACAGCTAGATTCGACTTGCACATGTCGACTTTGGGCACTGATTAGCCTGCACTCGACGTGTGTAAACGTCCAAGACTATACTATAATGCAAGAGAATCACCTGCTGTATTTTCATGTTTACTTTTAATTACTGTTTTTTTTCATGTTTACTTAAACAAGCTTTCCAAAATCAATCTATCTGTATAACTATTTCGTTTCAAATATATCTTAGCAGACCAAATTGACATTTGCGAAACCAATTAACACTACAAGGAAAACAAGTTGTGGTTACAGAATTATGCCTACAAATGTGAGGTTTGTGGCCACGGAATTATGCTCTGTCACAATACGTCGTGGCCAGTAGCCGCAGCTACAAGTCTCGTCGCGAGAGTTCTCTAACTACGAATATGTCGTGGCCACTACAAGTCACCATAGAACTTGCCGTGGCCACAACTTTTGTATGAAGACTTTGGTCACAGATTGTAGCTACGAGAAATTAGTGGCCTCGGAATTATTATGACCACAAGTTTCCGTGATCACAACTCATTTTTCTCGTAGTGTAACTCCATCGGGTACCCGAATGATGCACTTCTTTGATCATCGTTTACATTTTTTATCAACCCATATTTTTTTTATTATTGGTCAATTCCAAGTCCGAGTAGATTAAGGGTTGCGTTAGCCCTGACATCCAGTGTAAAACTGTCGGAGACAACTTCCTAAATAGTACTTTTTAAATACTATTTAGAAAGCTATCTCAAGACAGTTGGATCTTTTAAATATTTATTTAACCAACCAATTAGCCGACATCATTTTCTATCATTGCTTTCTATTCACTGCAAGAAAAATGAATTGTGGCCACAGAACGTGGTTACGAAAACTTGTGGTCACGAAAATTCCGTGGCCACTAGTTTCTCGTAGCTACAATCCATAGCAAAAGTCTTCATACAAGAGTTGTGGCCATGACAAGTTCTGTGGTCACTTATAATGGCCACAACATATTTGTAATTAGAGAACTCTCACGATGAGACTTGTAGCTACGGTTACCGGCCACGATGTGTCGTGGCCAGAGACTAATTATGTGGCCATAAACCCCATATCTGTGGGCATAATTCTGTAACCACAACTTGGTTTCCTTATAGTGTTTACAAATAGAATTAGTACAAACTGTAGCTAGCTAGCTACGTATATGAAATATAATATTTATGTATTGTTGCAGATAATTTCATTAGCATTTACTTACTCTACTAATTTTCTCATTCATATTGCAACCTTCGATTGGATTTAAATGCTCTCTTATTCTTATATAAAACATTTCTTTCGGTTTCATCTATAGCTATGAGCGTTCAAGTTAACATATCGGGCTTAGGTCTCCGATCCGTTATCGAGGAAAACTGACTCTTACAACTTGTTGGGTATGGGTTCAACTACCCAAAATGCTTAAGCTCATGTTGTCAAGTAGTAATCCCCACAACTTATAACCCACTCTCACACTTTGTGAGTTTTAGATATGGGGCTATATTTCGGGGTATGTGTGTTACAACATCCCTCACTTATAATCGCAATGTCCTCGTTGGGACATGAACCATCACTTATTCTCAGTGACAGTGGCGGATGCACGCTCCAGTCCCTTCGGCTAGTCCTTTCCACTATAAGAGGGAACCTGCTCTGATACTATTTGTAACATCTCGTGCTTAGATCCCCGATCTGTTATCAAGAAAAACTGATCCTGACAACTTGTTGGGTTCGGGTCCAAATGGATCCGTTGACAACTACCCAAAATGTTTAAGTCCAAATTGTCAAGTAGTAATTCTCACCACTTACAACCCACTTTTACACTTTCTGAGCTTTAGATGTGAGACTATATTTAAAGTTGAGTTGCTACAAATGATAAATGATGTGAATAATATATAATAAATCAATATTATTCTGATCACTTGTACATTATCAAGGAACAAATATACACGTTAAGAATAGTTTGCAAAATCAACAGATATCTATATTGATATCTCATGTCAGCTAAATTAGGAGAGGCTCTGAGGCTGTTGGATCCTCATCCAACGGTCAGCAACTGTGAAGCTCTCAGAAGTCTGCAATTGGGAGATAACCGTATAATTACAGATGATGGTAAGAAACCAATTGTACAAAATTAGTCAAAACCTTCAGATTTAGTTATATCGCAACATGGATTTGAAAATTCTTTGATAGATGAAGCTCTCACAAGTCTGCAATTTGGTTTTTAGTTCCTTATAAGGCACGAGCATATGTATATTATAATAAAACGAAAATCAGTTGGGACAATACCGTAAGAATTCTGAAGGAAATTTAATATATACATGAGACATACATTCTTCACAAATTTTGTAATTGTTTATTCCATATAGTTGAAATTTAAATGTAAACACAATAGAAGAATAAATGGGTGAAAACAGACCCGAGTAAGGGTTTATGTGGATATATATCGATATGTAATAAACCCAAATTGTGTAAAGAGTAAGTGTGCAATTTTGTGGTACTTTCAAATAAAGTCACGGTTGAAATATGGCCACTCGATCATTTTCACCTCAACTTGGAATTCGGTTTATGAATAAGAAGGAATAAAGAAGGGAAAAAGAAAATAAATGTCTATTCTCTTTTCGTTTGGAAAAATAGAAATAAAGAGAATAAGGTGGGATGATCGGATAAGGATAGGTAAAGTAGAATAAAGATAGATAAGAATAATGGTGGAATAAAGTGAAATAATGAGATGTAGATGAGAATAGCTATACTTTTGGTATCCCGTTGGACCGAAAATTGACCCCTTATTCTAATCCTTATTTTCCAAACGAATAAAGTCTATGTTGTTAACATGATCAACCATGCATATATTAAACAGTAAATCAACGGATCCAAATAATTAACAGGGAAACAACACCGAATAAGATTATATTAATCGTATGTTTCCCAATCATTATCCGATTATAATGTGCAAATAGGAACCGATTAAAAGAACAGAAACATAAATAAGGGCATGATCCAGAAAGGGTAAATCAATAAACATATTGCGACAACAAAAATGAAATAAAGATTAGTTTAAAATTCACCGAAGCGTCAATGAAATGGACTGTCCTTAGAGAAGATATCGCCCCCACAATACCGGTGCGTAGGGTACTGGCGATCCGCTCTCAGGATACGACGGCTCACGATCTTCGTCGGCGCACACCAACGGGATCGTACTCGATTGAACCTCAGAGAACTGCAGCCGAGAGAGAAGAGGAAGACGTTCGTCCGTGAGAGGAAGAACCAGAGAGAGAGACGGCGTGGTTTTTCTTGCGAGTTAAGAAAGACGGCGTCGGGTGAGGGATATAAAAAGAGGGGCTCGCGTGCCCTAGCGCGCGGTGACCTTTGGTTTCCGAAAACGTTCCACAACGGGCGTGTCCATTCGAATTCCAAACCTGCGGCTAAATCGAGCCGTTTGGATCAAGTCCGATTCCTAATGTGATCGCGATTAAATTAATTTGTCTAATTAATTTAATCGATCAGCCAAATGAAACCCGCAGCAAAAGTATCGAGATCCGAATTGACTCTCCCGAGCCCGAGCCGGAGCCGGAGCGGAGTGCGCGTGCGTGTGTGTGGTCCTCCATTCCTCCTCTCTACTATTGCTACAAGAGCTTGGGGTGTGGACTCATATATAAGTCCACCAAAAGTTTAGTTCTCCACGGTGTGGTACTAAACTTCCACCCAAACTCAACCATGTTTCAAATTTAAGAATTCACAACTTTCCCTCCAAACATTTGGTTTCCCAATTGAAACCAAATTAATGCCAATTGTAATTAATAGGTTTTCCAATTAAAACCAAGATACAATTTTAATACAACAGTCTAAATGTCGATGGAGGATAACCTGACCTGTGATGCCGATTCCAAAGGACTTCGCGTCATTCAAACAGAGTTAATTTTATCAATTTATAGTCCGAGCTAGGGAAGTGCTACCCCCGCTTGGTTGTTGTTGAATAATATATCTAATATATGATAGCAGATTGAATAAAACTGTACTTAAATCAATAATTGCAACCTTCTATAGTATAGCACATGAATACAACTGGACATGTAGCAACATTCATTTCAAAATACGCATGGTCTGTATGTATGTAAACTATAGAGAGCTGTTAGCTGGCATCAAGATGGTCGATAACTATTCATATAGTGTAATTGAAGGCTAATTACCATCATCGATTTATAATTTAAAATACTAGCATGCTACATGGCAACTAGTGCCGTCCCTGACATTTCATGTGCCCTGGGCAAAAGAGAAAAAAATGGCCCTTATAAAAAAATAATTTAATTTTTTAATTTGTAAATTTCTTATAAATAAAGTTCTTTCAATTCTAAAAAGAACTATGTATGTTTATGATCACGGAGCATCAAACAATAAGTAATGAATTAAAATTATAAAAAATATTTCTACAATCGAAATAGACATCTATGGATATAATGCAACTCAAGTAACGCAAATACAAACAAAAGCTATGGGAAATAGCTAGCAAAAAAATGTACGGCATTATTTTTTTAAGTTTGGATTTTTGAGAACGTTCAAGCACAAAAGCACATATATCTATTGACTACAAATAACAAAAAAAATAAAAATTAAGAGTTTCATCTCTTAATGTCTATTTTCCATATCACATGAGCAGCAAAATATGGTTAGAGAATAATAATACTCAAGTAAGAAGCACTAAACAATTAATTACTATGAAATAGCACATGATTTAAACAGACAATAAAATAATAGTTATGGAGAAAATAATCAAGTCATCAGTTTTTTATTTGACAGTGGTAATCGAACCAAGCTGATAGTTTCTAGCAACAATCCAAGATTCAAACTTATATATGTTAATAAAATAATTTCTTAATCACAGTTAGCATTAATCTTGAAACTGAAATTAAATAATAAGATTTAGTTTTACCGAAAACAAAATAAGTTACCTAAAAAGATTATTTGATGGTTATTCACAATCTAATCATAAAATATTCTTACCATAAATATAAAATCGATTATAATGGCAATAAAAACTTTGAAAAGGAAAACGTATGTCATGTGATTGAGAAATGAGAGATGATTTTTTTGTAAAAAAAGATAACAATAATTCAAGTGGTTAACGCCACATTCCCAATCCCTTACAATGTCTAATAACCTTCAATTTGGTAATTTCTTAGAAAAAAGATGAGAGATTATTTACAATTACACAATATAGTGAGTAAATGTGTGAATCCAAAAAATAATCGTGATTTGTGGATCTAAGGGGGAAAATTGCAATGCACAAATATAAAAAATATCATTAATTGAGGTTGTTATATGCGGGTGCTCAACAACAACAAGTCATGAATTGAAAGCAAGAGAAATTATAGTAGCGGCAGAAATCGCAAATCACAAGAGGAGGAGGTCATATTTGTCTCCAAAGGACACATTTAAGTTCAATGTAGGGTCTTAACTTTTAAGATATTAATGTGGTATTGGGGAAATCAGAGGATTTTTAAGCATTTAGGAATATGAAGAGTCAAATGATACATGCAAATGTAAATAATTAATGGACCTATATAGCCATTTAGACATTGGATTGGTATTTGTTAAGGATGAAAACGGATACGGATATATCTGAATATGTACTTAAAGTATTCGAAAAAATACTGGATACGGATATCTGTATCCAAATATTAATCAAATATGGATCGAATATGGATATGAATTGCAAAATTTTTCGGATATTGAGGCAGATATGGTAATGACTTGAATATTTGGATCCGAATCTGGATATCAAAATAAAATATTCAATATTATTTTATATATTGTTTAATATAATACAAAACACAATCCCATGTTATTATATTAGTATTATATATTATATAATACAATATATCAATGATATTAATAAATTTCCGTTTATTTGGAGATGAGCACGCACAAAAGTTACAAAACTATATCTCCCCCTTTGCTTCTAGTTAAGAACACATGTCACCTCGACGATCCCCTTTGTCAGGATGCAACTTATTTATATTTCATTATCAATTTTTAAAATCATTGTAAACTTTGATTAAATATCAACTCGTATTCGTATGTGATCATTAATAGACTTATATTTGGATTCCATGTTTATTGGATCTATATTTGGATTCACTCTATAATTGGTTCATATTTGGATTAGCTCTTTATTTTATCTGTATTCAGGTTCGCTCTTTATTCGATCCATATTCAGATTCGATATCTGATTTGTATCCGTATTTTTAAGGATACGATTTCCTTAATGCATATCCTAATCATATCCGTATCCGTATTCGTATTCGATAGAGATAAAACGAATATGGATATAGAAATAGGCATATCTGATCCGTATCCGATCCATTTTCAACCCTAGTATTTGAAATAAAAATAATAAAAACTAGAGGTTAATGGGGCTTCCCCCTTGGGGCAACGAACATGGCTGCCCCCGCGTCATTCGACTTTTTTTTATTTTTTTTTCAAAAATGTCGCCATATGTATTCATCCCTATATCCCTCCTATATGTCATTCGAATTTAGTCAGAAGCAAAGACTCCTATGACCTCCATCCAGACAGTCATTTTTTAACGATAACAGGATTTTTTAAATCGACATCATCTCGATGGAGGTCGTAGGAGTCTCAGTTTCTGATTAAATTCGAATGGCATATAGGAGGGATATAGGGATGAATATACATGATGATATTTTAATAAAAAACACCGGAATACAAGGGCGGGCAGCCATGTTGGCTGCCCCTAGTGGGCAACCCCATTAAATCCTAAAAACTAACTATATGTAGCCAATTTAGAGATGGGCCCCCAAAATTGCGTGGCCCTGGGCCATTGCACCCCGAGACGAGGCTCAGGGACGGCCCTGATGGCAACTTTTTAGACTATAGTTCAATGCCGAATCCAGGTATAGTTCTTAGTGAAACGACACGTTAACATCTTATTTATGCTTGAGATCAAAAATAATTCCATTAATGCTTTGAAAATCAAAGCACTTTAGTTGCTATTTAGACTTAATTTCCCATACTTGATAAGAGAACTTTAGGGCTCCTTATATAGTTGGAGACCTAGGGTTAGGGTTACAGCAAGAGTCATTTCTCATATATAACGACCGGAATAACCTTAGGTTTTATGAACAGAGTTCTCAACACCTCCCTTCAAGTTAGAGCATATATATCAATCATGCTCAACTTGTTACAATATTTTTCGAAATGTGCATGTACAAGTGGTTTGGTGAACATATTTGCAGTCTAATCTGTAGAAGGTACACTGAGTAAGAAGTAGCTTTCTCTGTGTCATATCTCTGGTATAGTTGCAGTCAATTTTCACAATTGGTTCATTCGTAGAACATAGGGTTGTTAGCTATGTGCATTGCACTCGATTGTTGCATCTGAGCTCTATGATTTTGTCGGGAGTGATATGAACATTTGTGAGTATGGATCGAATTCATACTAGATTTGTTGCAGCATGAGCCATGGCTCTATATATACTCTCAGTGCTTGAGCGAGAGACCACTGTTTGTTTCTTACGTCTTCTACTAACTAGAATTCTTGCTAGTTCTGTGCAGTCTGTAGTTGACTTTCTATCTATTATGCATCCTCCACAAGCTGCGTCTAAATATGCCATGAGGTCAAAGTTGTTGCCTTTGGTGAATAGTAGACCTCTCCCTGGAGAGGACTTGATGTACCTTAGAATAGGGTTGGGCATCGGGCCGGGTCGGGTCGGGTTTGAGTTGGCCTGACCCAAGCCCATTTAAGTATATGGGCTAATGTGTTGGGCTTAGGCCCATTTTATTTTCAAAAATTAGGCCCAAGCCCAAACCCGGTCGAAACAAAATGGGTCGGGTTCGGGTCGGGCCGGCCTAATTTAACACATATGTTTACCAATATCATGTATTCCATTCTTCTTGCATTTGTGTGGTTGTTTCTTATGCATGTGTGCATGTTTAAAATTATAAGCATGCTAACTATTTTGTGATTTTAACATTAGTTGTATGTTGGAAATAGAAATGTCGTAAAAATATGGCGACTTAAACCACCATTCAATTAAACGTTACATATTCTATTGTAGATGCAGGCACTATGACCCACTACAGATTGGTTACTTACAGTTGTACATGCTCTAACACATGAGGACACATATTCCATTTTTGCATATTAATATAATAATCTTGTATATTAATGTAATAATATCCTCAATCCACTAATGGATATGATTATTAATGTGTCTAAGCATTTATTCTACACTCGAATAAGGATATTAAAGTTAGAACATGGTATTTGTAATGAACATGAATATAATTGATATAATTATACTGTACTAGATATGAATATACTTGCTTTAGAATGGGTCGGGCTATCGGGCAAACGAGTTTGGGCTTTCTCAGGCCCAAACCCGGCCCGATAATGAATATGGGCTCATTTTAGAGCCCACGACCCGCCCATTAAATTTTGAGTTCGGGTTTGGGTCGGGTTATACGGGTCGGGTTTTGGGCCGGGTCGGGTCGACCCTGCCCAATGCCCAACCCTACCTTAGAATCATCATTCATGCATTGAAGTGAGTTGAAGTCGGGGAATCCATGAACTGTCTTAGTTTCCCGATAGCAAGAGAGATATATGATCTGGTGATGGTAATATATAATAACTTACCTACTAGATGCTTTTATCGATCATTAGTTTCAATGTCACCTGACTTATAGACGCGTCCCTTAGAATCCATGGGTATTTGTGCTGCCTTGGATTTAACATCCCGATTTCCTGAAGCATGTCAATGGCATGCTTCCGTTGAGACATGACTAGTCCTCGCTTGGTTCTTGCTATTTCAATCCCCAGGATGTATCATAGTGCTTTAAGACTTTGATTACAAATTGTTCTGCTATTTTTTTCTTTACTCCTAGAATAACATCAAAATCATCTCTTATGAGGATGATATCATACACATAGACCATCATAGCCATAGGTATGTTTCCATTCTTTCGTACGAATAAAGAGTTATCCATTAAAGATCAGATGAGGTCCAAATTCTCTAGTACTTCTGATAATTTTTGAAACCAAGTGTGGGGATTTGTTTGAGGCCATATAGTCCTTGCCCAAGAGGTAAACCTTCCGACGCTCCACTTGACCCTCGAAGACGGGTGGTTGTTGCATTTATACGATCTCCCGAAGGTCATCACAATGGACCACATATATCTGATGCAAGGGCTAATGAAGTTGTACTACCACTGGTATAATGATATGTAGTGGATGGATGAGCAACTGATGAGAACCTGTCAAACAAGTCAACACTATAAGTCTGTGTGAACCCTTTTGCTACAAGTCGTGCTTTGTAGATAGAAATTAACACATACAGATTGTACTTCACATTAAAAACCCATTTGGATCCTACTATTTTATTTTCACCAAGTGGATCAACACGCATTCATGTGTTCCGAGAGATCAGTGCATGCTTCTCTTCTTACATTGCTAAATGCCATCTAGAATCATGACATGACTCTGTATTAGTTTGAGGGATGATTGTTTCAGAGATTGTCTAGATAAATTGTATGTATGTGGAATTGAGTCCGGAGAAGGACATTGTAATAGATATTAGATGCTTGGTATTGTATCAAGATTGACACTATCTGGCCCCCTTCTGTAGGGCTATCGACATGTCAAGCGGAGAATCCCTTGAGTTGTTGGAGGCACATGTATCTGTATCCATCGATGTAGCAATGCTACTAGTCTGTAAAAACTCAATCGAAGGACATACTTGAGGAGATGGTGCATGCTACGAAGGGGTGTGATCAACCCAAAGAAGAGGAACAAGAAGAGGATCAATGGAAGCTGGCGGAGGTGAAACATGCGTGCAAGACCTAGAATATCAGGGGAGACTCTAAGATTGTAGAAAGAAGAGGAACAATAAGAGGATCAATGGAAGCTGGCGGAGGTGATACATGTGCATGTGTGCCAGACATGGAGAGTAGGAAAGAGAGTCAAAGATTGTAGCAACTGCACTTATGTAGTGTTTTCTAGAATGTGGGTTTTATCCCTGATAAGATTAAGAAGATGAACAAAAACAACGTAACCAAAGACTATGTGAGGAACATGGAAGATGGCCTTTCTTGGAAATGAGACCTCAATAGGTATATGCTCATCAATGGGGCTAGATGGCACACGGTTTATAAGAAATGCGGCTATTAGTACTGCATACCCCCAATAAGTTGATGTAACATGATAGTATATGAGCCTTGTGCATGCAATATCGAGGATATGCCTATATTTACGCTCCGCTACTCGATTCTATTGGGATGTATGAGAACAAGTGGTCTGATGTAAGATCCCTTACGACGATAGAGAATACTGAATGTTATGTGAGACAAAATCCCTAGCATTATCAGATATGAGGGCTTTGCTGGTGATACCAAATTGGCTCTTCATTTTTTTGTAAACTAAACAATGATATGATAAACACCAGATTTATTTGTCTTCAAGAAAGCCCAAGACACTAGAGAAAAAACATCTATAAGAACCAAATAATATTCATTCCCCATACGATCAGGATAATAACTCAGTCCTCGTATGTCAAGATGAACAAATTCAAACGGAATGCTAGAATGAAGGGTATCGGGAGAAGGAAAAAACTCGTGTGATGCTTCTCCAGTTGGCAAGCCTCACATTCTAGGATGATGGAGGGAGCTGAGAAAGAACACATTGAAGCTTTTATGAAGGGATGATGACCCACAGATTTGGTTTCAGAGAGCATCAGAAGACACAATAAAGGAAGTCCCTGAGTAGGCAACAATTTCAGATGACTGGACAAGGTGATTGACACCCCCCTTCTTCACGACCCACACCAATCGCCCTCCCAATCAGTATGCCCTGAAAAATATAGGGAATGGCATCAAATATAACTTGGTAGTGGAGTTCTTTTCCAATTTGGCTAACTTAAAGAAGACTAACGGAAAAATTTGGGACGAATAAAACATCATTGAGTATGATGTTATGAGTTAGATGAACATCGCATTTTCCCTGTACAGGGAAAAATATTCCATCAACGACATGTACAAATGTGAGTGTGGACACCTGTACAAATGTGAGTGTGGTCGACGTGTACAACTTGGGATGAATAAAACGTTCAGAAGGGGCATTGCACATCCGACGTAGCAGGGGCTGTTCCCCATAGATGTGAGTGTGGGCACCTGTATCAATCAACTACTTTGGATTTTTATAGTTGTACTCTTCTTAGATTCAACAATATCAATTATGCTCCCTTTTTGTAATATCAACTCTCCCCCCCCATATTCTTACAAAATCCGTAATTAGTGCCATTTTGTAATATCAGTTATACCTCTATTTTACCATAACGAAATGACTGGTCTCTAAATTTCATAAGAAGGTATGAATATAACTGATATTGTTAAAAAGAGAAGATTATAACTGATATTGCAGAAGTTAAGAGGAGCGCTGCAGTAAAAAAAGGGATATTTACACCTATAACCCTGAGTAATCTCGTAATTAGCCTAGGAACCCTGCGTAATCACGAATACACCAAGAACCCCGAATAATGTTTAACCCTTACATTACGAACCCTTAGTCAACTTCCATCTATTTAAACCGTTAACTTTAACAGATTCCATCCATTAATGACAATTTTACCCCTAAAACAAAATCAAATTCTCAAAAAATGCCCCCATCACCCCCTGCATCCTGGTGAAGACCTCCCATCGCCGTCGCGTGCTGCTCTCCATCCCGGTGAAGACCTCCCGTCCCCGTCGCGTGCCGCTCTCCAGCAAACCTCCCCATCTCCGTCTCCCCCCACCCGTCGCCCATGCGCTCCCTCTAGCAAAGGCTCCCCCGCATCCCTCTCTCCCCGCCATGCTCCCTCCAGCAAACACCCTCGCTCTATTGACTCCTTAACTATTGCCTCGAGGCCGGTTACCAAGTTCTCCATCAAATCAACCCCACTTCTCTGAGGGCTTACAGAATTAGGTGACCTTTCTGGAACCACTACAACAGAATTAGCTAGAGTCGATTCCATAATTTCTCCTGATTGAACAAGAAGAGGTGCTTCTCGGATTGAGTCTAATTCACTTATTAAGGTAGAAAGCTCTTTGGTATTGGACTCTTTTCTCAGGTCTTCAAGTTCCCTCGAGACAGAAGCTACTCTCCAGCAAACCACCCCATCTCCGTCTCCCCCCACCCGTCGCCCATGTGCTCCCTCCAGCAAAGGCTCCCCTGCATCCCTCCTCTCCCCGCCGTGCTCCCTCCAGCAAACGGCCTCACCTCCCATCGCCACCATGCATCCCTCCCTGCCACGCCGCCCTCGAGCTCCCCCCGCACGCCGCCCTGCATTCCCCCCCTTCCGTCACGTGCCCTCGAGCAAAGCCCCCCCGATCGCCCCTGCATCGCGATGAAGCGCAACGCACCTCCACCCCCTCCCCCTTCTCGCCCCCTGCATCCCGAGCCCCGTCGTCCCCCTCTCGCCCCCTGCATCCTGAGCAACACCCCCTCCCGCCGCGTTCCCTCCATCAACGGCTCCCGAGTCCTGTCGCCCCCCTCTCGCCCCTGCATCCCGAGCAACACCCTCCCCCTCCCATCGCATCACCAGCTCTCCAGATCCGACTCCCGTGCCCCCCTGCGTTGCTCCCGAGCCCCGTCGCCCTCCTCTCGCCCCTTGCATCCCGAGCAACACCCCTCCCCCTCTAGCAACGACTCCCTCCGCTGTGCTCCCTCCAACAAAGGCCCCCATCGCCACCCTGCATCCGCCGCACCGCCCTCCAGCTCCCTTGCACGCCATCCTGCATCCTCTTTATTTCTTCTTTTCTTTTTTATTTAATATTAACCATTTGATTGATGTTAGGTTAGATTAACTCAATGATGTGGTTAAGTTAATGGTTGAATCTAACGGAGGGTTATAGGTGTGAGACGGAATAAGTATTTGAGGTTTCTCACGTAATTCGTGATTTCAAAGGGCATCTGGGGTAATTACGAGATTACTCAAGATTATGGATGTAAATATCCCTAAAAAACCTACACGACTTAAAAGTCACGTGACTCATGTGCATCAAAAATTATTTCTCACAACACATCCGTACCAGGTCAGAGACGAGACTGCGCTCCGCTGTTCTCATGCTCGCATGCAGCGACGGGCATATATGTTTCGGTGCGGAAAAGGTGCCTGCAAACAAAATGGACGTCCCGTTCCTCTCTGTCCTCTCCTGCCGCTGCCAATGCACATCCAGCGTATGTAACCAACCATACGTCCCATCCCGTCCCGCCCCCATATGATGTATCCCTCCCCTCTGCAATCACGCCTCGTCTCTCGCCATCACCCCCAACCTTCTGCCGGATTAGGGCGCCATGGCGGGGAGGAAGGAGGACGACATGGAGATGTTCATCGACAACGGCAGCGACGTCGAAATCGAGGAGGATTACCACTACAAAGAAGACTCCTTCGACAGCGATGGCAGTAGCGAGAAGGCCGAGGCGGAACCCTTCTACTCCACCGAATGGCCCCGGAGTTACGTGTAGGCACCCAATCTTATTGGAGTCTTTGTTAGCTAGACGAGAGTTTTTTTTAAAATGTTTTTTCGAGCATTTTTCCGGTTTTACTCAGACCAATTTTTCCTCTTGAAAAGCTTGACATATTCTGTGCTGATCTCCATAATCTTTGTAGGAACTGTTTAATTGATACCTTTTGCCGTTGGGATCCTCGTAGAAGGGCGTCTCTTGATACATTGTAAATTACCACCATAGGTGGAGAACAAGTTGGTCACGTGGAATAAGGTTACTGGGATGAATAAGCTGTTTGGATTAGATATGAAGATGTGGTGGAATCGGTCATTGTTATCCGTATAGACAACATTCCATATTTTTTTTCTGGTCATCATGTTGTCATACATTTAATGCAAAAAGGCATGGAGGTATGTGGCAATTAACGAAAGGGAGACATATTTTAAACCCCTAAACACTACCATAATGCAACAATGCCAAAACTTAAATTTTCGGCGATGTAATGGCGAGGGTGCATGATCACTGAGCTGGTTACCAATCAAGTATGCTGGGGGCTCATCAGGGTTACATCTTGTTTATTGGTTGATGGAGTGGAACAGGGGGAGTTATCTTTAACTGCAAGTGGGAGTCTGGATAGCATATCGAGATCAGGGAAGATACAGCCAAGTTTTGGAGGAAGATGAGGAGGGAGCTAGACGCTTCTTCTAGATCTATTTATTCGAGATTCGAGTTTGACTTAATGTGGGAGGAGCTTGTCCTAGCTGGGCCTTAGTCAGATGGGATATGGTTCATCTCCCAAGTGGCTAGAGGCGTTGGGAACTTTACTTCCACTTGGATGATTGTACACGCTTCGCCCAGGGACACGATGCCGTTGAGAATTCAACGCGCAGGCATTAATGCAGTCTTGATTTACCTTCAAATGCCTCTTGGTAGACCAGTCAGCAAGGACAATCTTGCCACATGAGTTGGGAAGGTTCTTGGGGTGTTTAGACGGGCTTGTCAGTTGGAAAGGGACTCCATGGAAGTGTTTGATGCAGATGCCCGACCACGAAGTCCATTACATGTTATGTTTTCTCCTATTTGAAAGCTCGTTTACTACTCCTGGAAGTGTAAAAGGAGCTGGATATATGTCCTGCTTAGCCACAAGTGTAGCATACCACCTTTGTTTTACATGTCCTGTAGATAGGATTGTTTCACACTTTCATTACCTCCAAAAGCACATATGTTTGCATTACCCATTCATAGATGGTGGTAAAATGTTTTGCTACGCATACATTTATCATAAAAACATGTGAAGAAAATTTAAAAACCAAAAAGAACTTTGTATGCAAAGATATTCAACTTTAATGGAGTTTAGTGTTTGTTTAACTGTATCATAAATTTGTTTTTATAAGCTATCATTATTGACCTACAAGTTACTTGAATACAAGTCAAACCAATGAACGGAGCACAAACTATACATTCTTCCTTATCGTTCTCCTATTTGACCCAACACCACTTACTCCAATTAATGCAACTCAATTAAAAACCAAATGATATTTTAATACATTTACTTTTCTATTTCTTGATGTATTTTTTTTTAAAATAGAAGTATGAGAAATGTTGGTTTTAATGTAAGAATGCTCCTTCGACCAAGAGGTATGCCTCTTGGTTGTAATTGGCTATATATAAAACCATCTTAAAATTTGTAAAGGAAACATTGTTGAGGGATATAATTTATTAGCCTTTTTGTATTGATATTCTTTTTATCCCAGCTATTTTTCTCCCTTTAAACTTTGCAATCCAATCTTTCGTCCCTTTTTTCTTCCTTGGCTTATCTTGCGTCCTGCCCTTCTTCATCTCCTTATCTGAAATTCCTTTATTCGTAGCGTGTCTATCAGGTCGTCCTCATGGTGAGGCGATCCAATAATATACTAGAGGAAGATGATGGGAGGATGAGTAAGATACCATGTCGTCTTCTTGTTATCATCCATTAATGGATGTTCATGATTCTTGCTTAAAGATGTAAGGCGTATTGGGCATGCTAAATGTTGAAATCACAACCTTTGGAATGGAGAGTATGCAAGTTGTGGCATCTATAAAATCATTCTGATCACCCATCACACACTCTCAACTTCAATACACCATTCCCTTTACCTGACCTTCCCACTAACCTTCTCTTCTATTTTTCTTTTTATCTCTCGCCATGCCCCCCTCCCACTTCGTCTCTTGCCTTCCTCCCCTCTCCTATTCTTCCTTTCATTCCTATGCTAAACTAGATTCCGCCGCTGTTGCCTTTGCCATTTTTGTCCATCACTCATCCCTCAACCTCTTTTATGCATGGACTATGCCACCTTAAGCACCACTTCTATCACATGCAAATTGACCACCTACCCCCAACTTTACATCCTCATTAACACTATCACTAGTCACCACCTTTAATTGTATTCCTTGTGTCATTACGGTTGACTCCATGATTACGTCTTCCGTTGGCTGTCCGTTACCCTTCATGATGTTGATACCCTTTAATCTAATGTTGACACAGTTGGGCACATCTCACCACTACGGCCTTTTTATCCACCACCACCTTTAATCATGACTTTAAATGTCGATTTCGCTAGCATATTGGCAGCCTAGAAAATGACACAAAAGCAATACAACAAAAATGCATGGTGGCAAAGAAAAGATAGTATCACTGAAGGGAAGTATAGATAAAGGGTTAACTCACCGATAACAGAAACAAAAGAACTCGATTGATGAGGTAGGTGGAATTGAGGACCGCATCTCCCCAAAAGGTTTTAAGGACCTTTATTTAGGTGAGGAGACTTCGAGCAATGGCCACTTTACGACAAATCCTTTCTCCAACCCCATTTTGTTGGGAGATATGTGGACAAGATGTTTGGTGGAGGGTACCATGAGTAGCAATGAAAGTAGTCATGTATTTGAACAAATTCGAGAGCATTATTAGATTTGAAGACTCTAACACTCATAGAGAGAAGTTTTTATTAAGAGAAGCAACACTTGATAATACCGTCAATCTCCAGACTATTACTTTATCACATAATTCCGAGTAGATTAACTATAATCATCAACAAAGATAGTAAAATATTATAACTACTTATGGTACATATCAATTAGGGACCCAAACATTAGAATGGACTAAAGGAAAGTGGTAGAATGTTAAGGTTCAATTTGGTGCGGAATGATGCTCTGTGATGTTTCCCAAATAACATGCTTCACCTTTAAAAGGCTTCAACATGAATCGTTTAGGGGACATCTAAGGGAGGACCAAGGTTGCAGAATGTGGTAGTCGGTACTCGGTCGGCGGGGTCACCTACTAAGGATTAATCGGTAGTTGGGTGACTAATCAGAATTAGTCGGTTTTGAATTTTTTAATTATTATATATAAGTCATTTTTATACATATATTCTTATATATATACATATATTTGTACATCTTATATGACATCATAATGAGACAAAAGAAGTAATTAACTTTAATATAACATTAAGCATATTGGAATATGTTTGCTTTAAAAAAAGTGAAAAACTAAAAAAAAGGTTGTTGTAAAAGTCGACCGAGTAGCCGGCTCGACTAGTCGGGTGGACCGACTAACGGCCGACTAGTTCTAATCGAGTCGGCTACCCCCCGACTCGACTAGTCGTCCCGACTAGTCGGCTGATTTTTGCAAGCTTGGGGAGGACTCTTATAAATGGGTTACCAAGATGGAGATGCCACGGGAACAATATAGCGGAGTCAGAACCAACACAAGCAACTGTTGCAAAAGTCCCCCGACTGTCCCGACTAGTAGGTCCGACTAGTCTAATCAGTGGGGTGGCCGACCAAGTATTGACTAACTTCGATTAGGACGACTAGTCGATCGGTTTTTTCTTCAAGATACCATATTTTTATTTTTTGTGCTTTTTTTAAAACAAACTTATTCTAATATGCTTAATGTTTTTATTGAGATTCATTTACTTCATTTCTTTCATGATGATAATATAAAAATTGTATAAATCTATGTAATATATAAGAATATACGAATACAAATGATTTATATATTAAAATAATTAAAAACTTCAAAGACGATTAAAGTTCGATTAAATCCGATTAGTGGTCTGACTGCCGATTAATCCTTAGTCACTGACCCAACCGACCGAGTACCTACTACCGATTATTGCAACCTTGGCAAAAACATAGTCAACACTCAACAGTCATATCTAAATAATAGAGACCATCCTTTTCATGGCCCCAATAAAAATCTACGTCGTCTTAGTGTCTTGAAACTAATCGAAATTCTCATTTAAAAACAACCTACAATTGAGTTTAGAACATAATCTAGTAACATCTATTAAGCTCAAGGGAAAACTTGGTGCACACAAAACCCCATAACATCTAAGTCTAGAAGAGAACTCCATGCCTAAAGGTGATTAGAGAAAGCATTGCTAGCCAATCTTATAGATTTCACATTTATAGATGATTTTAAAGAGGTCAGAGAGTTATCTTCACCTGTCAAGTAGATGCAGCAGCCACCAGGAACAATAATCCATGTAGGAGAGGATGCATATGAAATATTAGCAGTTGTTCCAGAGGTAATATCAAAACTAGAAGAAGGAACAAAATTATAAGCAGTGGGTGTAGGATTATTATGAAGTTGTATTAGAAAAGAATGATCCATAGAAGAAAGATGGATAGTTTGTCCAGGGTTAGCCACTATCAATGAAGAGATATGAAAGCCATTAATTTCTATAGAAGCTTGATTAGTATGAGGTCGGCCGAACTTTGCCGAACACTTGTTAGAGGGTGATTGGACCTATTGCAGTCTAAACACATAGTATATCTACGACCTCGATTGCATCCATAGTCACAACATCTACCTCCACGAGTACTAGCTCGACCGCCATGGATTGAAATATCCTGATATATCGACGATTATAATCATATCGACACGTCAGCGATACATGTATTACCTTGGATATCCTTTTTTCAATATTCGACGATGTCATCTCGTATCATCGATATTGATGAAATTTAAGTATTTAGTGCAAAATTTTTCATCGGTATCATGTCAATATCAATGATCTATCATCGATATCATCTATGTTTATTGACTTCGCTTCTTGTTTACGAGGAAAGAAGCTTGGAAAGTATTTTTTTAATTTTTGACGCTTTAAAAGTTGATTTGTTGAGGATTTTCTAGCCACTTCATATATTATCACATTCCAAAATAAATTTGACATAAATAAATGATTGACTTTATGATTTGTAAATATTACTAATCTATCGATATCTATATCTATGACAGTCTCCATGTTGTATTGATTACCTTAGTTCATGTAGAAAGTATATTTTGTACTTATATTGGATATTTTTTCTTTCAAATTTGCAATTATCCTGAATAATGTACCCTATAATCGAATAAATCACGGTTTTAAAAGGCGATGCCTCAAGGCGCAAAGGCGTACGCCTCGAGGCGGGGCGGGCCCAAAACGCCCCGAGGCGCACGGCTCAGGTACATCATAAGAGGCGTACGCCTCAGCCTCGCCTGAGGCGCTCGAGGCGAGGCTGAGGCGTAAGCCTAAAAAAATCATATTTTTTTTAAATTTCGGCTTTTTTTTTGTAAAACTGAAGGGGGGGGGGGAGAGGGGGGGGAGAATTGATCGCTTGAAATAAGTGAAGCTCCATGATCTTGTATACGTTATGTTCCATTTATCATACACCTACACATACTATTTCTATTGGACACAGATTTGAGTTTGAATTGTAATAAATATTTTATATTAGTTGCAAGTTTTCAACTTGATGTTGTTATTTGGTTATATAAGTTGTGAATGTTAGATTAATTATCGTATATATGAAGAAGAAAGTTTGAAAATAAACACGTAAAGTAAAATAATTATTTCATTTTATTGTGAATAGCAAAATAAAAATAACATTGTTAGTAAAAAATTTCGCCCCTCGTCTTGTTGGGGTATCATATGGCAGGAGGGGATGCATACGGTTCTCCAACAACGTCCAACAAGACAAATGGTTGGGATTCAAGGTATGTTGGTATTTTTTTACTTCGAACACTAAAAATTATGATTTTTATTGTACTTTAGTATTAAGTATAGACTTTAATTCAATACTCATATAGAATTATTGAAGTTGGAGTTGGAACTTGATGTTCCACATATTAGTAGCTTAGTATTACTTTTTTTGAATTACAATGCCTTCATCGCTTATGTATTGTATCTTTTACTAGTGTTAAACTATTCTTAAATGTGTTTTTGGGAAAACTTAATATTATCATATACTTTTTTCAATGTATTTTGCTCTAATTTTAATTTTTTTTTCCAGAAAATTGAGGCTTACGCCTCGCCTCAATTTTAGGAAAAACACCTCAGACCGCCTCGTGCTTTTTTAAACCTTGGAATAAATTATTATACTCATTCATTTATTTGATTTTGGATATCACTAATGCTTTTGTTGTTACGCAATATGTGGTATAACACGCTGTTAATGTGCTAAATACACCTTCATATTTATATAGGTATAATAGTGTGTTATTTATTGTTATAACAACTAAGCTAATTTTAATTTGTGAAAAAATCACCTTTCTAAGTCATTTTTGAAATTTCGCCGATATCTACGATATATACCGATATATTCTGATAAATCCATATCCAGACCTATCGATATGATACTGATATCGATATAGCAAACCTTGTCGACCACTATGCCTAATGGATGCAAGTAAAACTACATGTTTTATCGTCTGAACATAATAGAACCAAGGAGGGTCTTTGTTGACAAGGTTGCAATCAAGCCGCCGAAGATGCCACTTGCGTAATAGAATGTGAATTTCTTGATTCATACTGAGAACTTTAGGGCCTATGGTTAGGGTTAATGTAAAGATATTTCTATATTTATGTATAAATGATCGTTTCATCAATGGTACTCTTGAAATGGTTAGCAAACACGAGCGAGGGAAAGGGAGTGGGTGGGGTTCCTAATGCGGTGGAGGATAAGAGCTTGAGCTCTGACTGCAAATCGCTGGAGGTGACTTGGTAATGGAGTTATAGAAAGAAGCAAGAAGGGAGACAATGAGGTGGACACAGATCGATGTCGGAGATGGTTTGATTATAGATTTTGGGGTCCTAATAGTAGAAGAGGAAGAAAATAATCACGAAGATGAAGACGAAATACAAAAAGAAGAAAGAGAGGAGAAAGAATAATGGTTGAAGAGGTTTCCTGATTAAGGGGTATCACTGAGGATTGGTTATTCGCCTCAGAAGTACATCGTCCTCGAAGAAGCTCGACCAAGGATCCTTGCCTCAAGAAGATCGGTGAAAGGAGATCCTCGAAGCTCATCAAGAGCATTGGGTGGCTTTGTCACAAGGTTTTTGACAAACCTTGGACCATGCTTGAAGTGACGAAGCAAATCCTCGTCATCGCTCGATTAATACTTCCGTCCTTGTCATTAAGAAGAGGCAAAGAACTGGAGGATTTTCTTCTTGATTTGGCGAATGATGAAGAATGGTGGGTTGTATGGGTTTTTATGGTGGGGGAGTTGTAACACATGGAGATGGTGGAGGTTACAGGTTAGGGGTTGACGAGATTAAGCTGAGTTTGTTACATGCAATGTGATCAGGGATGCGTAGAGGTCGGGGAATGGTTGGTAACAATAATGGGTCACAAATGAAGATGTAGGTCATGGGATAATGGTCGGAGTAGAGCTGGTAACCATGAGAGGCGTTGAGAATGAAGGAGGAGGTGGAACTCGACGTTTTGGAAGTAATGATCGGCGGAGGGCGAGTTGACCCGAAGCCAACGACAAGAGTGACTCTATTGGTGGAGAATGGCGACAGTGGGGGGTTTGACTGGGCTGAAATGGCTTTGACCATTGACTTGTACACAAAAATAAAATAAAATAAAAGCTTAAATGAAAAATTGATCTTCGTGAACACTGTGTATCTCGAGGAGGTCTACATTTTTAATTAAGGACTAAAAACCAAAAGATGACTCCTGTACAAGATACACTTTCTGGAAGGTATTTTCTATGGATAAAATACATATTTTAAATATTTTGTATTTTCCTTCAATTTTGATAAAAATTATATAAAAAGTTAAATAAAATACTAGAAATAGAAACAAATCTATTTTATAGCTTTTAATAATCAAGAAAATGTAAAATAAAATCAGGAAAGAAAAAGTTTATACATTCAATACATGAAGACAATGCTTCATTTTCTCTCGGTTTTGATATTTTCTTGGATTTATTTGTTTGTGGTCAGGTAAAACACAACTCAAAGAAAACAAATGAAAAAGAAATAGATTAAAATCTTCATTTTTTTGCATAAAATGATAAGCTAAAGATTGTTAATATTATAATATACCATTCGTTCCCAAAATCCAAGTTTCACATATGAACTCTGACTCCTATGATTTTATTCTTATTTTCTAGATAATTAAGGACACAATAAATTGAAGGTGAATTAAGTCTCATAAGAGACTGTACGGAAGAGATAAAGCTTTACAATTTTTTGTCTCCACAACTAGCCAACTAGGGTCTCTGTTTATTGGTCAGATACACAAGTTAGTATTTTTATAGTATTTTCCTTGAATGATGTTAGTAATATCTACACAACAGAGTTGATTTTATTAAATTTGAATTAAAACGAATTAAATAAATATCCGTGAAGTTTTGCTTATTTACATGTGAATATTTACACAAACACACCTCATTTTTTCAGCTTTTTACACTAGGATGTTAAGCAACATGTTTTATTTACTTTGCTGGAAGTATTAATTAGGGTTTATTGAAATCACTACTTAAGGATTAGATTTAAGATTATGAAATTAGAATAGATGAATCATAGATTCATCACATCCCAGAATTCATGAAAAAACATGAAAAAAGAACTTAGAGCCTTCTGGCCTATGCGAGCTATATTCATTTAGGTTGAAATCAACCTCTGACTTCCAAGATCTAAAGTTAGTGGATGAAATCATACGATTGCTCCTGGGAAGCTTCAGAAATCATTCCCCATCTAGCATCCTTATGGACTCGTCAACTCAGGGTCTTGAGGTTATCCACAATCGCCAAACCAATCTCCAGCTGCCATGGAACAATTCACCACCAAGCGACACTGAATGAATATGGTATCTTCTGCGCTTGCTACTTGTAACTCATGGAAGAATCCAGTGTTTGTATCCCCATTATGGAACCACTACTGTCGTGACCTCTGCCTTCACTCTCCTCCCTCTTCGTGTTCTCTTTTTTAATGATGTTCTCCTACTCTCTATAAAGCTCCTCTCCAATCTCCAACTCTCGCTCTCCTTACATGCCATCAAATGAAGCACCCCTTCAAGTGCCCCGATCCTCTTCTCCTCACGCTTCCATCACATCTCATTTGTTGACTTGTTTAGGTGCCTTCTTGGCATCATCGTTTTCTCAACCACTCACCTAGTCACAGACCCAACATATCGATACTTATGCCAAAATTCCTCAATTATACCCTCAAATCCTCCCTCCAGAACCTAGCTCTCTCGAATCAGAATCAACCCGACACATGACAACTCTTGCTAAAAGCCTCAAGGGAAAGGAAAGTTATCTGAGCGTGAGCAGGCTTGGGCACAAATTGACGCCAACTTAAACATCTTCATTGATTCGGTTGGGAGGAAGAAGCGATCGGTCTGAGACCATGAGGAGATAACTCTTTAAGTATATCCATAGTTCGATGCGTCACACACTTCAACCCAAGTTCATCCACAACCATCGTGGAAGTAGACGAGTTCAGATCTTGACCCCCCAAAATAGGGATTGTCATTAGCTGCAAACATAATGATGAAATCCCCACCAATATGCCAATGGTTCTTCTGTTGGAAATATTCCCTCATGTGGTATAACTCCTCCTAGAGCTCGTCGACCCATACACATTGGTTATTGTTAGAGTATGCGTCATTATCATGTAAGATGGATAAATGGATCATTCCAAGATCTATTTGCCACATCCAGAATTTAGTCCTACATCTACAAGCGGTGGGACTTAGTCTTAGAGGGTATGCGGAGGCTATATAAGAAGCCCCAGGCCTCCTGTATATAGTGAGAAAGTGCAATGCACAAATCATCCATTTGAGGCGTTCTCCTCTGGTTTCAACCCGCTCCTTAGGAGTAGGCTTCCACGTTAAAATTCTACATTCCTTAATGCTTTATTCTTTTCTTTGATATACGCTTCCGCATTATATTTTTTTACATCGTATCGGACCGGGTCGTTCTTGATTGATTTGAAGTTAGTTCTTGAGATTATTATTATTTTTCAAGATCGTTCCAAGTTCGAGATTGAAATTTAGGGTTTGCTGTCGAAACCCTAATTCATATTTTGGTCGGGAATCCATTCTTCATTGTTCTTGAGGATTATTATGAAGAATTATCTTTATCATGCTCGTTCAAGATTCGTCGGCATCACAGTTCTGTAGAACTTTATAATAATGTGCGGCATCAAGCATATTTACACTCCTGGAGTTCTGTCATCTCCCAGTTTCTCCTTGCTATATTTCAGCAGTCCTCATCAAGCAAGCCGCACGAAGCCCCCACTGGGGGTGATGGGATTCCCCTCATCAGATCCAGCCTGCGTCCCTCATCAGATCCATGTGCCAAGGATTTAAATTTCGCAAAATTTCGGCGAAATTTTGTCGAACTTTCGATTTTGAGAGGTTATGGGTATTCAAACTGCTATATATATATATCGATTTCCTGGATTTCGACCGAAATTTCGGTGATATTTCGACATATCGACCCAGAAATTCATGGATTTCAGTACAAAATTTCTTGATTTTCAATCGAAATTTCGGTGATATTTCAACATATCGACCCATTTCGGTTGAAATTCATGGATTTTAGCGAGACCCCCGTCTAGTAGGATATGGTGCGACATGAGGGTGCATACGTCGATTATTCAACTTGGGTAGCTTCCTCCCCTTTGGATTTAAGCATTGGAGATGAAAAAACTCTATAACTTCTATATATTTGATATAGCTTGTTCCTTTCATTCGTTTGTCATTTATCTTCGTAAATAGATGCATCTTTATTGTAAATATGTAATTAATTCTATAATTCATTTGAACTTTGTCTTGGACGGTTATTTCTATGAATAAAACATTATTTAATTAATCATTATCTACATTTTAGAATAAAAAAATGTTCGTCTATTTTTGTGAACAAAAGACGTCTTCTAAGTGTTGTTAACTTAGTTATTTTCCATTTCCAGTATCTATCAGTCAGCTCAACAATATGTCTGATATGACCGATATGGTGTGATATAAGGTGCATGAATGAGAGATGTGTGTGATGTAAGTGTGCATTTGTAAGCTATTGTTGTTTTAAAATCTTGGATTGGATTATATTAATATCCGGTATGTATCAGTCAATAATCAACATTAACATCGATTTGGTCGATATGACCGCTATATGCGATATAAGGGGCATATATAAGCAATATGTGTGATATAAGTGTGTATTTGTAAGCTATTTATTATTTAATAACTCAGAAGATCTTAATTTGCTAAAAAAATGATCGAAAAATAGTTTTTTTGAGTCATTTTCAACATTTCGATCGAAACGGTAGAAATTTCCAGAAATTTCATTTCACTGAAATTTCGGTTTTGGAGGTGACCAAAATGAAATCGAAATCGAGATTTTGAACCTTGCCTGGCGCAAGGTTGCGCAACCATTGCGCAGATCCGGCTTCAACGAGCATCCCCTTTCGCAAGACCTCCTGGCGGCACCTTCCTTGCGCACATGCTCCAGGCGGCTGCCTCCTTGTGTGCATAGGCAGCAACGGCCCATGCTTCACGCCTCCCCATGAGCGGTACCTCAAAGGGGAAGGCCCGACTCAAATCTGTCGTTGCCCTCAAGAAGAAGTCCTTCCAGAAGAACAAGCTCAAGTCCCCTCTCGATTCCGACAACATCCATGCTGCAACGAGCTCCTGGCGACGAGCCTGCTCCTCCTTGCACCTCTTGGCGGCTTCCCTAGGCGATGCCTCTCCATGCGATACAATGCCGCCCTCTTGCTCCCAGGCGAGGAAACCTCACATGCGAGCCCTTTCAGTGGAGCCTCTCCTCCATGCGAGCTCATCTCAAGCTTCAACGGAGGTGCATGCCGCATCCCCTTCACCGACCCTCCTCCAGGCGACGGCCTCCCGCGAGAACAGGAAGATTCCATCGGGACGACGAGTGTTCGTGAAGAGGTAAAAGGAAAAAGGAGACCCAAAATGGGCCGTGATTTAAAAAAGTTTTCCTTTTTTTTCTGCTGCTATTGTAAGCCCTGAGATGGGACGAAGAGGGAAACAAAGAGAGTTGGGCCGTGAGTATCCAAAAAATAGGGGAAAGAAATAAAAAGAAAAAAAAGAAAAGATGGCTTAAAAAGGGAAATAATCGTTAAAAAAAGAGGATCATAAAAAAACTTTCGAGAATTTTTTTTGACAAAAAAATGAATGATTTGAAAAGCCGATAAAAAGTGTGATCGGCTTATTGGTTTTTGTTCTCCCCATTTTCTTGCCTTCTCCCAACTTGGTCAACGTGATTGTGTTCCGACAAGTTTGGGAGAAAGGAAGAGTATTGTGTAGAGTTCTACATGACAGATTTTAGATTCAGATTCTCCAGTCTAGATGCCATATTTTTCAGATTTAACTAGTCAGTTTTAGATTCCGCGGATTGGTTCAGAGTCCAAGTTTGAGGCACTCCATATTTGAGTGAACCGATTTCTTCGAGTTCTTCAGAGAGTGACTCCTTTTCAGACACATACATGTATGCGCTATTTAGTCAAATATGCTCATGTTTGCCATCAATTTTTATATGGTCCCCATCTTTTATTTTTGGTCAGAGTTTTCTTGTGTGCCATAGGGACTCGAGAGTAGAGATCCCATTGAGTCTATTTATCAAAAAAGCATGACTAAGATCTCGGACTTGGTGAATGTGTCATAATGAGACCTTAGGGGTCAGACATCAGAAGTTGGACCATCTGGGCTAGTATTTTCATGTGGTATCATAGGGACTCCGGAGTAGAGATCCTATTCTCTGAGCCAGTATGGGAGAGACCCAATTCTCTGACGAGGAGACTTTGCAGACTCCGTTCTCCAGCGATCGTGGACTCTGACGAGTATGTCTCCACTACTTTTTTAGTTCGTCCCTTTAAGAGATGGAGTATTGTCCACATTATTATGGCGGGCAAGAATTCTCCAAGTGGGAGGGAGACTCATTTCAAGTTGCAGTGACTCTGACATGTGCAATACAGAGCACATGCTCTCCGACGAGGAGATTCAGTTCAACTCACACTCTAGCTCATTTGTCCTCACTTGCACGACGTGAGAAGCAACGTCCTCAACAATAACCGACAATTGTGCGCCTTGAGTTTATATTGTTTGCAGTGTCTTGTATTGTGGGTTGAGATTTCTTTTTGTTTGTCCAAGCTAAGCATTGCATACTCCAGCTTGAGGGAGAGTGTTAGAGTATGCGTCATTATCATGTAGAATGGGTAAATGGATCCTTCCAAGATCCATTTACCATATCCAGAATTTAGTCTCACATCTACCAGTGGTGGGACTTAGAGGGTCTGTGGAGGCAATATAAGAAGCTCCATATCTCCTATATCCAGTGAGAAAGTGCAATGCATAAATCAGCCCTTTGAGGCGTTCTCCGTGGTTTTATCCCGCTCCTTAGGGTGTAGGGTTCCACACTAAAATCCATTATTCTTTCAAGTTTATTTTCTATATCTGATATTCGCTTCCACATTATATTTTCTAACAATTACCATGACCTCTTCATTGTCAATAACGTGTTGAGGATCATTGTAATCA
This sequence comes from Ottelia alismoides, assembly GCA_037367405.1. Taxonomy (NCBI): domain Eukaryota; kingdom Viridiplantae; phylum Streptophyta; class Magnoliopsida; order Alismatales; family Hydrocharitaceae; genus Ottelia; species Ottelia alismoides. The sequence continues at coordinate 727,368 of JAZKJV010009169.1, forward strand.
TTCTGACCTAAGTATTCGATCAACATGCATCAAGGTGTCTCCATTTCACCCCATAATAATTGCATTAGCCACTTCCACATAGTCGATTTCCCGAAGGTCCACCAATATCAAACTTGCATTGGATCACTAGGTAACCACCTCATAAACACAGTTTCATTTCCTGCAGGTACACAATGTCTACCTGCAAGCCACATCCCTAGAGACAAATTCACTGCCAAGTGCTTGTCTGGTTTCCCCAGTTCCTTGACATGACACGAGATCACCTTTGTTTTGGCAACCAAAGGGGTCTTCCTCGCAAGATTAACCCCAACGCAATTAGTTAAAGCCGCTCTTATCCCATCCGTGGCCATGACATCCTGCATACTAGAGACGGTAGAAAGAGAACTCTCCCACCAATGCCCACCCCAAAGCTTTAACCACACAATGCTGCTTCTTTGAGAAGATGACTAGTATCTACCGTTATGACCCCTTGTCCCATTGTTCTACCTTCAGTTCTCTCATATCTCCCCTTTTCCCGTCCCTCTAACTCCTCTTTTGTCAATAGCCCCTTTCCCCCTCTCCACAACTGAAAGAAAAAAACTTCTTCTCCCTCTCTGTAGCTCCCCCAACATCCACAAAACCTTCCTTTCTTTTTTCTCTTCCCCCACGTGAAACCTCCATCATTCAGAAATGCCTCCCTCCCCAAGTACCAATTCCATCGAACCAGAGGCGTGCCCACCCACTAGAGAGCACATCACCGGCAATCTCTTTGGAACCAACAACTACGAGTGCTTGAGGGATTTGGCCACAATTAACAAATGTGGGCCCAACCCAACCTGGAAGGAATTGCAATGCCCTAGAAACCATCAACCCAAAGATCGAAGTTTCCCACTTGTAATCATCTGATGCACAGTTGAATTTCGGGACGACCTCCCGACAATCACTCTCTTGGGTTTTAATCAATTTAAAACAACATTATAAATTTGTGATGGTGCACCTAAGTGTACCGTCAGTGCGGATCTAGGGAGGACCTCGTGATTGGACAGAACAAGTTTTTTCTTGCACTGCTGATGTAGGGGAAATGGAGCATGTTATCTACAGAGCTAGCATAATGTCGTTTGCACATACAACGCCAGATGATAGATAGTGCAACTGCCGTGACCAACATCAAGAATATGCAGAAGGTATGTACACCTGAAACAAGCACGCGAGGGAGTATTTTTACGAGGTATTTCGCAATGTGAGACCAACTGTTTAATGGTTTGGAGCTCTTGTGCCCCTTATTTTCCATTGTATGTATGATGGTGTATACATGGTGGTATACTCTCCCAAGTCCCCGTACATTGTTAAAGTATTCATGCTTTGTCCTCCCTTTTATTTTTTCCCTTCCATTGTGTAGTTTTGTGTGTGTAGGGGGGAGGGGTAGGTACAAGGCTATGGAGGAAAGAATGAGCAATGAGGTTACGGTTTGTGGACCTAAAATGGAAAGTGGTAGTGCCAGAGGGAGAGGAACACTAATTTTTGTGCCTCCTCTATTCAACAGAGATATGTCGTACGGATATAACTCTCTTTAGATCCCGTCTATTCATTGTACGGAAATTACTGAAGTGGTTGCACAAAACCTAGAGGAGGTCGACTATGATTCTTTGCCAGCCATCCACTTAACAAGAGATCGATGGATGGGAAAAGGGAGGGGAACATATGGGCGTTATGATATATTAGGCAGCATAAAGTCACATATTAACTTAACTCCTTCCAATTAGATCAAGTAAAATGCAGTTCATCTCGTCCATTCTACCTTTCACACGGGTCACAATAATCCTGCTGAAACACGTATTTTTTTTTGTTTTTTTTGAGTCTAAAAAGGATGAACCCCCATTCTGGGGGTCACCGTCAAAGTATTTCATTAAAGAGGTTTAGAGTACATTACCTTGATATCCAGAGATTGTGAAGAGCGTTACAGTGGGACAAAATATTTTCAAAATAAAACCTCTGGTTGTTGAAGATAACCTCATTTCTCTGTCCAGATGGCCCAGAGAACAACAAATGCCTTTTAACCCCTTTCAACATGTCCCAGAATTCGCGGTAGAAAAACACTGGGAAGCTGTTTGGACCAGGGATCCATCCGCATTCAAGCTCCATACCGCCCTTTTGAGTTCCTCTTCCGTAAACGATGTCATCAATCCCTCCGCCTGAACAACCGAAAGGGATTCTACTCCCGTCCCCCGCTAGCCCCAGCCGCTCCCTACCCTTCTTCGAGTAGTCTCCACAAAATGTCCCCGCAACGCACACCCAATAGCCGCCTCTCCCGAGACCTGCACACCCCCAACCTCTATGTCGTGGATGAAGTTTCTTCTCCGTCTCCCCGAGGCCATGGAGTGAAAGAACCTCGTGTTAGCGTCCCCCTCCTTTAACCATTTCTGCCTGGATCTTTGCATCCACTCCACCTCTTCTTTCCTGTCTTCCAAAAGAAGTTCCTCTAAGATGATCTGCCTAGCCATAATTTCTGAATCAGATAGACCTCTTTCATCATCCAAGCCGTCGAGGCGCGCCACCTCGTTATGGGCGCCCGCTTGTTTAGATCTCCGCCGAGCCCTGACCTCCTTCTCAAAGGACGAAAGGAGGGCTTTCAAAGATCTAAGCCTGGTCGCCAGCCACGAGATCGCCGACCCCTCAGTAACCACCCCTCTCCAGTGCTTCGACACCATCTCGCGGAAGCCCGCCTACAGAAGCCAACTCCACTCAAAATGGAAGAAGAATCTTCCCCGCCCCTCCTCACCGGATGACCACATAATCGGCGTATGATCGGAGAGAACTTGTGGAAGGGCCCAAGCCCGAGAAAGAGGAAACCTCTCCGCCCATCCCTGAGAAACCAGAAAACGGTCCAGACGCGATCTAGACTTTGCATTACGCCACGTGAAGGCGCAGCCGGCGGCATCCACAATCGAGAGGCCCTGCCGATGAATCATCCCTCTGAACTCCGTCGAGCCCGAGTCCGCGCCCCCGTGCCCCTGAGGTCGATCGTCCTGAAGCGGGGTGACATTGAGGTCGCCACCGATCAGCCAAGCATCATTCACACCGGAGCTGTCCAACTGATCAAGATCCGCAGCAAGGGTATCTCCCACATTGCTGCTAGGCCTGTAAACATTCGTTACGAGGAAGTCCAGCCCATCCGACCGCCTCCGGAGCAACGTGGAAAGGCAGAACTGGGATGTCGAAACGCTCTGAAGCTCAAATAAGTCCCCTTCTAGCCCGTCAGCATACCTCTTGATGCACCGTGCGCCTCCTGCTCAGTTAACTGAAACATCCCACCCCCTTCCAGGCAACCAACCTCCGCAGAGGAGCCGACGACAAGTTTCGTCTGAGACGCCCTTCTTGGCGGTACCAGGCCAAGACGTTCATCCACCGCCCTGTCCAAGATACGGAAACGGTTTTGGGAGGTCATCCGAACCCCCTGAGCACTCCCTTGAGACGTGCCGCTCTCCGCACAGACCGATTCCTTTAGCAACACCGCTCTCGGCCATATCCTTTTCTGAGAAGCCTTCCTGAAGTAGCAAGTACCGAATCTGGCAGCTTCGACACCCCTCGGTTGGGGCCCAGTGAGGTCCTCTCCTCCTAGCACACTCACGTGCCCGACGGGAAGGGCAACAACTGGAGGCGGCCCCATCCCACTCGAAGGACCCGGAAGGTCCGCTTCCTCCACCAGCCTATTCCACTGAAACACGTGTTAAGTGGGCTTATTCGTCCAACCAAAACAATCCCACATGGAATGAAACAATGACATTACTTTTCTCTTGTGGAACACGAAGTTGGACATAAATTACAGAACTATGGTGTTTGCTTCGTACCTTTTTCCTGTTTTTCTTTGACAATTGTCTTAATTTTGAAATACTAAAGGAAGTGTTTTTCCTTTTTGAATCCAGCATCTGAACTTGAATATCAGAAAAATAGTTTATCCAGAAATATTGCAAAATGTTGCTGGCTATGAAATGATTTTCTTCATCTCCGTTTGTTGTCATTTTTGTCAGCATTTTGGAGATTGTGAGAGAGCTGCGTTGATTTTTCGCTTGACTATGGATGGGGTATGATTATGCAAGTTATGTTATGCATAAGTTGTTTGACTATATTCGATGAATGTTCCATTCTTTTAAATAAAGAATTCGTGTTTTGCATTTAAAATATCTTGCTATGTTGTTTTATTCTGTAGACTTACTGTAATTCTAGACAGTAACATCTCTACCTGAGTTCATTTGTTTTGTCGCCGAGTCGTTGGTTAGTAGTTATTAAATGATTAGCTATATATTTGTCATGTATGGAAAGTGCAAATAAGTTGTATCGATTTGGTTAGTTATACATCTATCGTAGTGCTCTGCTATATTCATTTTTCTGCATTATTTTAGTCAATGCTCATTGCATGTATACAAATGGAGGGTTATGTGCTACTTTTTCAAATGTGACTCTCTTCGTTCTCCATTCAAATGTTAAAATCTTTGTTTTGGTTTCCGCTATCTTTATGCTTGCTCTAATGTTGTTGGCAGAGAGACAACCAATTCTTATACTATCACCGCATCACCCGGTTTTGGATTCCTTGGGCGTACATCTAGTTATAGATCAGGTTCCGATCTGCGGGGTCAAATTGTAAAAGATCTAGATGCACAATTACCTCTTCTTTTAGACGGTCCCATCGATCGGCAAGAGTCAGCTAAAAATACAAGGTCTTTTTGTTCGGCCACAGACAGAATACCATCTTTCTATGCACAGCATGCGGAGGAAGGGTATAGTGGTCAAGGATGCAGCTTAACACAGACCGTTTTCAATGGTATTCATTTGCATCATCATGACAATGTTGAATTTCTTCATGCAAGGATAACTTTCAATAATGAAAGATTGGTGCTAATTGTGTTGTTCAGTGTATTTCTTTTGTTGAATAAAATGCCTTCTTCACCTACTTCATTTCTCATGTCAAATAGGCTTGAATGTCTTGGCTGGTGTTGGCCTCCTTTCTACACCATTTACAGTAAAAGAAGCTGGTTGGGCCAGTTTATCTCTTTTGGTTCTCTTCGCAATTGTTTGCTGTTATACTGGCATTTTGATGAAGCATTGTTTTGAGAGCAAAGAAGGCATCATGAGCTATCCTGATATTGGTGAAGCTGCTTTTGGAAAGTATGGACGTCTTTTTATATCGGTGAGTATACTATCCCAATATTTGTGCAGACCATCTAAAGTGATGGTTATGCAAGTATTTTTTTATTTGCTAATTGTACAATGTATGCATGCTTGTAGTGATATGCTTTGTGATATAATGATCTAAATTGATCCATACCCTGATATAAATGAAGCAATGTTAGTTAGATTCATACCCTGGCTGCTGGTTAGTTTCGCTCGCTGGTTCGATAGTCACTTGAATCTTTAACCATTTGTTTCTGTTTTTGACTGTTGATTTTTTTGTCAATCTTTCATCATTTCTATTACTCTGTATCTGCAATTTTTCATTGGATTACGAGTTTTAGATGTGTAGATACACATACACGTAAAGATCAGATTCGGAATGATGCAATCAGAATGAAAATTGGTGTAGCTCCGATCGATGATAAGATACATGAAAACCATTTAAGGTGGTTTGGCCATTTGCAAAGGAGTTAGCTGATGCACCGGTTAGGAGATGCGAGTCTTGGGATGTTGAGTCGGCTAAGAGAGGGCGAGGAAGGCCCAAGAAGTGTAGGAATGAGACTATACTAAGGGATCTTAGTTTTTTGGTTCTAAGCCCGAGAATGACCCAAGATAGATCTGGATGGAGGCAAAGAATCCTTGTGGTCGACCCTACTTAATATTGGAAAAGGCTTTGTTGTTGTTGTATGGTTGATGCTTGGAATTTATAAATGAGGCTTTGGCAATGACTCGAATTATAATGAGTTGGATTGTAACACAATTAGATCCTAGGACACCACTTCCATTGGCAATGGCCTAAGTTTTAAGTAGTAGATCTCCATTCTCGTAATGACTTTCACTTCTTTTGTCAAATTTCCATGTAACAATATACTTCGAGCATCGTCTGACCCCACTTAATGTGGTAAAAGGATTTGTTGTTGTTGTTGAATATACTTTGGGTATCTATCCTCTTATGCTTAAATTCAAAATGTGCTCATTGTAGTAGTCCAATATCTCTCTTGTAGTAAGGTGATGGATTTACACTCTTGAGTAATCTTTTCAAATTAATTGTTAATTTGTTACTAGGGGTTACTCAATGCTATTTAAAAGTACTTTCCACCTTTTTAAATAGTTAAAGGATAAATCATTATGATAATCATTATGTTTAATGGTCTTATATGGATTTTATATCATGCATAGTTGTAAAAGTCGGCCGACTAGCCCGACTAGTTGAGCTGGTGGGGTGTTGACTAACTATTGACTACTATGTCAATAGTAGATCACACAACTAGTTGACTGATTTTTACATGGACAAATTTTTTTATTTTTGCTTTTTTTCTAAAAGCAAACTTAATCTAATATGTTTAATGTTTGATTTGAATTTATTTATTTATTTTTTAATTTGCAAGTATTAGAAATACTTGCATGAAGAAACATGATCAATAGTTCTATTGTGCTTAAACATTTTCACACTTTGGAAAAAGTAATTTTAATTCCACTTTATTAATAATCATGAAATTAGTGTTAAAGGATAGCAAAACTAACCAAGTCCCTCATGCCAATGCTGAATAGTATGAAGATCCTCTGCCCCTTTTAAAACTTTATAAGTAATTCAAAGTAGAGACAACACTAGTTGGAAGAAGATATAAATTATGAAGTATGAGTTTAATCCCAATTTACTTTGTTGTCTATAAGTTTTTCAAAACAAACAAGTGAGCATCAAATAGTAACGATTAATTAAGATCTTTGGCTATTTGGTAAAGGTGGAGAAGAAATGAGTTGTGTTTATTCCAGGTTCTCTTATATAGAGAGAAACCCTAGAGAGTAAAAAAAGAGAATACATATATGACCTTGAAGGGTTGCATGACTTAAATAAAATGGAAAGCACCATAACTCTAACACTCCCCTTTAGGTTGGAACAGATTTGTTGATCAAGCCCGATTTGGAAATCAAATACGAGAGGTGCTTCTTCGATAATGCCTTCGTAAAGATATTCGCAAGCTGATGTTCAATGGAAATGTATGGAGTGGTGATTTTCCCCCATTATACTGCATCATGAATGGAGTGATAATCAACCTTAATGTGTTTGGTATGCTTATGGAAACAAGATTGGTGGCGATGTACGCAACAAACTTGTTGTCATAGTATAAAGGTACGTGAGTAGCAACTGAAAGTCTAAGTTCATGTAGAAAAGAGATAAATCATGTGATCTCACAGGTGGCTTGGGCCATTACCTTGTATTCTGCCTCTGCACTTGATCCGGAGATTATTGTCTGCTTCTTGCTTTGCCAAGTAACTGTGTTCCCCCGAACGAGCATGGCATAACTTGTAGTGTATCGACTATCCTCAGGCGAAATGGCTTAGTCGGCTTTTGTTTAGGTGGAGACATCAACGTGACCATTGGCCTCATAGAAGAGTCCATGTTCGGGAGACTCCTTCAGGTATCTAAGGCTCATGAAATCATTCTGCTGATGTCTGTAAAAACGTCTCTCCATGTATTGGTTCGCTCTGCTCACAACAGATAATAAATTTGGCCTAGTAATAATGAGATAGAGAAGTTTTCTCACTAGGCTTTTATGCCGCATAGTATCCTCAAACACATGATCAATAGATGTGGAATGTTTCCTCACTTCTACAGGGATGCTAGATGTCTTGCATCCAAGTAGTCCATCCTTAGTTAGATGTCAAGACAATACTTCCCTGGTGAGAGATGAAGCCTCTTTGTAGTGCGTATCACCTCAATGCCAAGAAGGTAATTGAGTTGTCCAAGATCCTTCATGACAAAGACCTTCTAGAGGAAGATCTTGATCTCTAAAATGTTGGCTTTGTCGTCTCCAGTGACGACCATATCATCAACTTAGACAACAAGACTGATGTTGCCAGTAGACTGTCGTTTGACGAATACAGATTAGTCAGATGTCGTCCTTTAAAATCCAAGAGTGCTGATCTCTGTAGTAAGTCTTTCAAACCATGCCTTAGGGCTTTGCTTCAGGACATAGTTGGCCTTACGCAGTCGGTATACACACTCCCCCTCGACTGCATAACTCGGTGGTGGCATCATATAAACCTTCTCTTGGTGGTCACCGTGGAGGAAGGTATTCTTCACATCAAGTTGGAAAATTGGCCAGGCCTTATTAGCAACAATAGAAAGAATGGTGCTTATGAACCCCATTTTGGCAATTGGAGAGGTCTCAAAGTAATCAACCCCGTAGGTTTGTGTCCCCCGGGGGCACGTCACATGATCCTACATGCTCTGGGTGGTAAGGGTGTCCATCCCCTGAACCATATCATGTCACCGACCCTAGTCCTGCATTTCACTGTAATGATCTCTAGGGACAGAAATGACATTCAGAGCATATGCAAACCTCTTGTCACATATAGATAAACCATCAGTAGAAGTAAAATGTGTCTCTTTTGCTTTCGAAGAGCTATCGGAAGCTCCTCAGGTACATCCAGGGCAACAGTGGTGGGAGCACTTGAAGAAGGCATATCATACTCGAAAAAAGGAACATGCAAAGGAATAAAAGCATGTGTAGTGGTGTGCTTGTCTGTATAGACGATTGGTGGAGGTGGAAGATTCAAAGGGATGCCACTCACAATCTATGTAAAGAAGCTAATTCGCTCAAAGAAAGTGACATCCGCCGAAATATAATTGTTAACGCATATAGTAGTAGTATCTGTACCTCTTCTCTATTTTATTTTCTTCATAGTATGCTTTATGTAATTTACCCATAGGCTACTCTCCTATATAAGAGAGCCTAGGGTTTATGGAATGAATAAGCCATTCATTTTTCCCAACATGGTATCAGAGCGACGGTCCTAGACCGGAGTTCTCGAAACCCTAACCCTAATCCCACCACACCCGCCGGCCTCTTCTTCTCGCTCCATCGGCGCCGCCTGAGCTCGGCTCTGCTCCATCGCCGCCGCGCCTCCGCGTGCAGCGCACGCGCGCTATGCGCCTGTGCGCATCTCCAGCGTGCCTCGCATCGCCTCCTTGCAGCGCCTGTGCTGCAGTGCCTGTGCGTGCATCCTTGCGCGTGCATCTGTAGCACATCTCCATTGCACGCGCTGTAGCATCCTTGCGCCTGCGCCTTGCACGCGCATCTCCAGTGCCTCTGTGCGCCCCCTTACGTGCGTTGTAGCATCCTTGCACGCATCCTTGCGCGCGTTGTAGCTCCTGTGCGCCATCACCTGTGCGCGATCATCTGCGCGCGTGCATCTTCTCTGTACCAGCACGTGATTCCTGCGCGCGTGTAGGGCTTAGCACGCACATCTTCATGGGATTAGTTGCTTGAGGTCTACACATGCAACTAATCCCGTCTATGTCATTGTAGACAAAGCTCATCTTCGGTCAATCGCTCCAGTCTTCCATCTCCAGTATGTCAGAAAGCAAGGCGGATATCCCATCTATTGGCGCCTTTCGTGGTCCAGTGACGGTACAAACTATGAACTGTGGGCAATGCAGTTCATGAGTATGATGAAGTCAACAGGTAAGAAGCACATTCTTACCGAACCGGAGCCTGCAGAGAAGACTGGAGCCAATGCCTCTTGGGAGGCCGATGATGCATATGGCAAGGTTTGGCTATCTGGTACGTTGGCTATTGAAATTGTCAATGACATCCTATATCAACCCACAACCAAGGATATGTGGGATATTCTGGCGGCAACATACTCTCAGGCGAAGAACGAGACGAAGATTCTGCAACTTCAGCATGACATATTCACAATCAAGCAGAATGGTCGCCCTTTACATTCTCTCTATACATCACTGAGAGGGATGTTCGAGAAGCTTTATAGCTTCTTGCCTCTTACTGCCACGCCAGAACAACAGAAGACGTACAGTAATGCGATTATGGTGGGTGTGTTCCTGGCTGCACTCGATCCAGAGTATGAGGCGACACGATCACAGATTTTGGCTGACTCAACTATTCCTCTCATGGAGGAAGCTTTTCATAGATCGAGTCGGATCACAGTTCCTTCCACAGCCACGAGTCAGAATTCGTCAGCTATGGCAGCTAACAGAGGTCGCGGATTTCATCACCAGGTCCATGGACGTGGACTTCGTGGAAGGGGTGGCCGCACTAGGCCAACATGTACCTACTGTCACCGAGTTGGACACAATGAAGATACATGCTACTCGAAGCATGGATTTCCTGCATCCGCACGAGCTGCTGAGCAGATAGAGCCTCCATCTGCTGCTACTTTAGACCAACGGTTCGATGATCTAGTTGCCCGCCTGAGGGGCATCATTCCATCATCTGGCCCAGCTCTGACTACAGAGCCTCAGTCTGATGCCGCTGCTTCCGTCTCCGCTTCTACCAGTACTTTACCATGGATTATGGACTCGGGCGCTACACATCATCTATGTGGCGACCAGAGTCTGCTTTCAGGATACACTCAGATCCCTCCAGGTCGGACAGTCGTGATTGCCAATGGCACTCATTCCCCCATCACTGGTCAGGGGGAGATTAGATTGACATCTTCTATGCAGCTCAAGAGTGTGCTACATGCACCTGATTTTTCAATGAATTTATTGTCAATTAGTCAGATTACGAAGGATCTACATTGTCGGGCAATTTTTGATCCATCTTCTTTGATTTTTCAGGACATCCATACGAGCAACGTGATTGGTCGTGGCTATGAGCAAGGAGGCCTATACCGCCTGAATCAGACTCCTTTTGCTGGATCCTCATCCTCTTCCGGACAAGTATCAGCCTTATTATGGCATCTGCGTTTTGGTCATTTACCGCTTCAGAAGTTGCGTCAAGTTTTACCCTATGGTCTCCCTCACACACCTATTCAGTGTGAGGCGTGTCAGTTGGGAAAGCATCACAGGTCGTCCTTTCCCAGTCGTCCAGGTCGGAGTAGTACCTCCAAGTTTGAGTTATTTCATATTGATGTCTGGGGTCCGAGTCGTGTACCCGATCATCAGGGACACAGATTTTATATAGTATTTGTGGATGATTTCTCTAGAGTGTCATGGGTGTTTCTGATGAAAAATAAATCTAAAGCAGGAAATATCATTATCCATTTTCTGAATGAAATACAAAATATTTTCTCTACATCTGTGAAGCTTGTGAGAAGTGATAATGCTTTAGAGTTGTGCACCAATATTCTTGCCAATTACTACTCCTCAAAAGGGATTATTCACCAAACATCTTGTGCTCATACATCTCAACAGAATGGGATTGCTGAAAGAAAACACCGTCACCTTCTTGATGTCACAAGATCACTACTTATTCAGAGTCATGTTCCCTACTCATACTGGGCTGATGCAGTTCTCACTGTATGTTACCTAATCAACCGTATGCCTTCGTCTGTCTTGAATGAACAGATTCCGTTTTCACTTATTCATCCTGACACGGATCTGTTCACTCTTACTCCTCGTGTGTTTGGGTCGGTTGCATTTGTCCATCAGTTGTCGCCTGGTACTGACAAGCTCTCTCCTAGGGCTGTCAAGCGTGTCTTTGTTGGGTACTCCAGAACTCAAAAGGGGTACAAGTGCTTTGATCCTCTGCGTCGGCGGTATATGATCAGTGCAGATGTTACATTTTTTGAATCTGTTATATATTTTTCAACATATGGAGACAAGCAGCTGCCACCTATACCTCCTGATGCCATATACATGACACCACCACCTCATATGCCACCACCACCACTACCACCACCACCACCACCATCGCCGCCGCCTATCTCACCGCTACCGTTCCATTATACCCGCAGGCTACCTCCAGCTCATGGTCATGACTCGTCCACTAGCTCGCTTATGGTATGTAATGAAAATATTAATGTTGATGGATCTGACGACATTTCTGAGCAGGATGTGGTGCAGGAGATAGATGAGCCTACAACTGATTTCGATATTCCCATTGCTTTACGGAAGTCGAAGAGGAGCTGTGCTAAATATCCATTATCAGCATCCGTATCTTTTGAGAGGCTATCTGAAGATTTCAGGTCGTTTGTTATGGCACTTTCAGCTATAGATATTCCACGGAATCATCATGAGGCTCTGCAGGATAGTAGATGGCGGCTAGCAATGGAAGAAGAAATGGCGGCACTTCAGTCCAGAGGAACTTGGAGTTTGGTTCCTATACCTCTAGATGTGAACCCAGTAAGCTGCAAGTGGGTATTCACAGTGAAGCACAATGCAGATGGCTCTATTGACAGGTACAAGGAGCGTCTGGTTGCACGTGGCTTCACACAGACATACGGGGTGGATTACCTTGACACATTCTCGCCTGTGTCACGTCATTCCACTCTACGGATCTTGTTGTCAGTTGCAGTTGCTCGAGACTGGCCGCTTCATCAGTTGGACGTGAAGAATGCATTCCTATATGGAGATTTGCAGGAAAAAGTTTATATGCAACAGCCACCTGGTTTTGCTGTTGAGGGGGAGTGTCCCAAGGTATGCAGGTTACATAAGGCTATCTATGGCCTTAAGCAGAGCCCCAGAGCATGGTTTCAGAAGCTCTCGGATCTCTTCGAGAAACAAGGATACAAACGCTCCAATGCTGATCATTCCTTGTTTGTACAGAAGACTGCTAGAGGTATCATTGTCATTATGGTTTATGTTGATGACATCTTGATTACAGGAGATGATGAGCAGGGCATAAAGCAGGCGAAAGAAATGCTGGGTAGTGAATTTGTCACTAAGGATCTTGGTGTCCTTAGATATTTTCTGGGGCTTGAATTTGCTAGAAATTCATATGGGCTAGTAATGTCACAAAGGAAATATGTTACAGATGCTTGGGTGTCGACCTGCTACGACACCAATGGATCCTAGCATGAAGCTTTATGAAGATAACACAGAGGAGGTGGACAGGAGAAGATACAGAGAACTGGTAGGCAAACTGTTGTATGTCACGATCACTAGACCAGATATATTATTTGCAGTGAGTCGTGTGAGCCAGTTCATGGAGCAACCACGCCAGGTGCATATGGATGCAATACATATGATTCTTAGATATCTCAAATCTTCTCCAGGTGCAGGTCTGCTATTCAAGAAAGGAAAGGGGATTTCTATCTCAGCATGTGCAGATGCAGACTATGCAGGATGTCCCAAGGATAGGAAGTCCACCTCAGGGTATGCCGTCTATGTTGGAGATGCCCTAGTCTCATGGAGAAGTAAGAAACAAACGGTGGTAGCTAGATCTAGTGCTGAATTCGAATATAGGGCTATGGCCCAGGCTACTACAGAGATGATGTGGGTGAAAGCTGTGCTTACAGACCTATGTTTAGATGTACCACTTCCTATGAACTTGGAATGTGATAATCAGGCTGCCTTGTTCATTGCAAACAACCCAGCATTCCATGAGCGGACCAAGCACATTGAGGTGGACTGTCACTTTATACGTGATATGATTCAGAAAGGATTCATTGCTACGTTTCATGTTACCTCAGAGAATCAGACTGCGGGCATATTCACCAAAGCATTGCTACGAGGCCCATTTCAGAAGTGTGCTTTCAAGCTGAGCATGATTGATATCTATGCTCCATCTTGAGGGGGAGTGTTAACGCATATAGTAGTAGTATCTGTACCTCTTCTCTATTTTATTTTCTTCATAGTATGCTTTATGTAATTTACCCATAGGCTACTCTCCTATATAAGAGAGCCTAGGGTTTATGGAATGAATAAGCCATTCATTTTTCCCAACAATAATATTGACATCCAACAAGATCATAGCACCGATAGCATTTTTGGATACGCGAGTATTCAAGAAAGACACACTTAATGGCCCTAGGTGATAATTTGTCAGCTGAATGAAAGTTATGAACAAATGCAATGCATGTACAACTTCTTAGAGGTAAAGAAAATAGAGGTTCAGTGGGGTATGGTAAAGAGAAAGGAGTGTCCCCTTTTAGGACAGAAGATGGAACCTTGTTGATGAGATGAACAACAATAAGGATGTCATCCCCCAATAGTACTTGTGAACTTTCATTTGAGTGAGGAGAGGCCTAGCGATATTGTTAGGGTAAAAGAATACTCTGATGTGTTATTCCATAGAGCCCTCGGGTCTCTTATATAGAGAGAAAACCCTTGGGTAAATTACAGAGTCTTACAAAACATAAGTAGTAATTACGAAACAATAAAACGTAACATAAATGATTCTCTACACTCCCCCTCAAGATGGAGCATAGATATCTATCATGCTCAGCTTGAACGAACATCTCTGGAAAGGTCCTCTGAGCAATGGCTTCGTGAATATGTCAGCAGTCTGGTCCTCTGAACTGACATGAGATGTGGAAATGAAGCCCTTCTGAATCATGTCCCTAGTATAATGACAATCCACCTCGATGTGCTTTGTTCTCTCATGGAAGGCTGGATTGTTGGCAATAAATAATGCTGCCTGATTATCACATTGAAGGTTCATAGGCAAGGGGACATCAACATTCAGATCTTCTAAAATTGCTTTAACCCACATCATCTCCGTGGTTGCCTGAGCCATGGCTCTGTACTCGGATTCGGCACTGGATCTCGCCACAACAGTCTGCTTCTTGCTTTTCCACGAGACTAAGGAGCTTCCTATGAAGATAGCAAATCCAGAAGTAGACTTACGATCTCTTGGACATCCTGCATAATCTGCATCTGCGCAGGCTGAAATAGACAGATCTGTATCTTTCTTGAACAGCAACCCTGCGCCTGGGGAAGACTTCAGATATCTCAATATCATATGCACGGCATCCATATGAACTTGCCTCGGCTGCTCCATGAATTGACTCACCCGGTTTACTGCAAAGGCAATATCCGGTCGAGTTATGGTAATGTATAAGAGCTTACCCACCATTTCTCTGTACCTTCTCTTGTCCACCTCCTCTGTATCCTCATCGTACAGCTTCATGCTCGGGTCCATAGGTGTACTTGAAGGTCTGCATCCAGTCATTCCTGTTTCAGCTAGCAAGTCTGTGACATATTTTCTTTGAGTCATCACCATTCCTTGTGCATTTCTTGCAAACTCTATCCCCAGAAAGTAACGTATTGTGCCAAGATCCTTTGTAATGAACTGACTCCCCAACATGGACTTGGTTCTCTCAATCCCCTGAGCATCATCTCCTGTGACCAATATGTCATCGACGTATATCATAACGACAATAGTACCTCTAGGGGTCTTCAGGACGAACAGTGAGTGGTCCGCATTTGATCTTCTGAACCCCTGCTGTTCCATAAGCTGGGAGAGCTTTTGGTACCATGCCCGAGGACTCTGTTTAAGGCCATAGATAGCCTTATGAAGTCTACACACCATCTGAGTCTCCCCCTCAGCAGCAAACCCGGGTGGCTGCTGCATGTAGACTTCCTCCTGTAGGTCACCATACAAGAAAGCATTCTTGACATCAAGCTGGAAAATAGGCCAGTTACGTACCACAGCAACAGACATAAGAATGCGTAGAGTAGAGTGTCTCGCCACCGGTGAGAAAGTATCCAAATAATCAACCCCATATGTCTGAGTAAATCCTCGTGCCACAAGCCTTGCTTTGTATCTGTCCAGACGACCATCCGCATGATATTTTACCGTAAATACCCATTTGCAACTCACCACGGATGCACCTGGAGGAATGGGGACAAGAGACCACGTCCCTCTAGATCGCAAAGCAGACATCTCTTCCTCCATTGCTAAACGCCAGCAGTCAGTCTTCATGGCATCCTGATATGTCCGTGGAATCTCGACTGACGATACGGCAGCTGCAAACCGCTGAAAGTCCCCAGTGAGACGATGAAAGGAGACGTAAGAGGCAAGGGGATAGGAGGCACACTGTCTTCGCTGCTTCCTGTGAGCAATGGGGCGGTCCAAATCTTCCAGGACCGTGCTAACTGGTTGATCTTCCTCCTGTAGGAAAGGCTCCTGCACAGGTGCATTATCTAACCCATCATTAGTGTTAACATCAGAACATACCTGGGGCGTGTTGGATGGTTGACTTGTAGCTTGAGCAGGGCCTGTCCGCCTCGAATAGAACTTAGGGAAAGGGACAACCGGAGGTGGTGGCAAGAGTGATGGTGGTGGTGGTGGTGGTTTCGGTGGAGGAGAGGATTGACCCAGACTTGGAGGTGGAGGAACATAGACCGTGGAATCTGGTGATGTGGAGGTGACCAATCTGTCACCTGCAGGGGAGAAGTACATGACAGGTTCGAAAAATGTAACATCTGCGCTCACATAGTACTTGTTATGAACAGGGTCATAGCAACGGTATCCTTTTTGTGTTCTGGAGTAACCCACAAACACACACTTGATAGCCCTAGGAGAGAGCTTATCAAGTCCCGGAGATAAGCGGTGGACAAACGCAACAGTGCCGAAGACTCGAGGTGTAAGGTTAAACAAGTCTCTGTCGGGAAAAAGAACAGAGATCGGGGATTTTTCCCCAAGAACAGTTGTAGGCATTCGGTTGACCAAATAACATGCTGTAAGTATGGCATCTCCCCAAAAAGATAATGGAGCACAACTCTGAATCAGTAATGTGCGAGCAATATCAAGAAAGTGTCGATGTTTTCGTTCAGCAACCCCATTTTGTTGAGAGGTGTAAGCACACGTTGTTTGGTGAATGATGCCTTTAGAAGAAAGGAAACTAGCAAGAGAGCGAGTGCAGAATTCTAAGGCATTATCAGTACGCACATACTTAACAGCAGATGAAAAAACATTCTGGATTTCATTAATAAGATTTTGGAGAACATTTCCTGCTTCAGATTTATTTTTCAGAAGAAAGGTCCATGAAACTCTAGAAAAATCATCAACCACAACCAAATAGAACCTGTGCCCTTGATGGTCCGGGACACGACTTGGACCCCAAATGTCTATATGAAATAATTCAAACGGGGAGCTGCTGCTCCGACTCTGACGTCTGGGGAAGCTAGACCTATGATGCTTCCCTAATTGACACGCTTCACAACGAAAAGAGGAACTCGGAGAGACCTGAGGCAGAAGATGACGCATTTTCTGCAGCGGTAGATGACCGAACCGAAGATGCCAGGTGTACGGAGATACGAAGCCTTGGGAATGCAGTGAGACGCCAGCGTAGGAAGTACGGACGAGACGATAGAGGCCATTGTGCTCAGAGCCACAGCCAATCACCCTGCCCGTTAGTATATCCTGAAAAATAACAGACGATGGATCAAAAATAGCACGACAGTGCAAATCACGTGTAATCTGGCTAATCGACAAGAGATTCATAGAGAATTCTGGAGCATGTAGCACATTCTGTAAGTGCATAGAAGGAAGCAAAGCCGTCTCCCCCTGACCAATGATAGGGGAATGAGTGCCATCAGCAATGAGTACAGAGCGACCAGGCTGAACAGCTCTGTAAGACTGCAGAATATCTCTCTCACGGCATAGATGATGAGTAGCTCCGGAGTCGACAATCCATCCTGTGAGATCATGACTAGTAGATGAGACTGAAGTACTACCTGAGGCACTGGCTGAGGCAGATGAACTAGCTGAGGCTGAAGCTGCAACATCAGAAACCTCAGCACCCTCTGACGACGATTGTGGCATGATATCACGAAGTCGTGCCACCAACTCCTCGAACCTGTGATCTGGAGTAGATGCAGATGGACCTTGAGCATGATCCGCTACACGTGCAGAAGGAGGGAAGCCATGCTTAGAATAGCATGTATCCTCCGAATGACCTGTACGGCGACAGAAAGTGCACGTGGAACGAACGCGACCTCCACGGCCACGTCCACCACTTCCTCTGCCACGAAATGAGGACGAAGCACCACGTCCCCTGGAAACTGCCATTGCGGATGGAGATGTATTCGCTGTGCTAGACGGAACAGGGACTCGACTGAGCCTCCTGTATACCTCTTCTATCGGCGGGATGGTGGCATCTGCTAGGATCTGGGATCGTGCTGCCTCGTACTCCGGATCAAGGGCAGCGAGTAATACGCCAACCATAGTGGCGTTGCGGAACGTCTTCTGCTGTTCCGGCGTGGCTGTGAGCGGAATGGTGCTATAGAGCTTCTCGAACATCCCACGAAGTGACGTGTACAGGGAATGAAGAGGCTTCCCATTTTGCTTCGTGGTGAATATGTCGTGCTGCAATTGGAGCATCTTCGTCTCGTTGCGCACCTGTGAGTATGTCATGGCCAAAATATCCCACATCGCCTTGGCGGTGGGCTGGTGAAGAACATCATTCGCTATCTCAGACGTGAGCGTACCTGAGAGCCAAACCTTGGCGTACGCATCGTCAGCCTCCCATGAGGCATAGACTCCTGTCTTCTCCGGCGGTTCATCCTCGGTAAGAATATGCTTCTTACCACACGACTTCATGAGACTGAGGAACTGCATCGCCCACAGTTCGTAGTTTGTCCCGTCCATTTTGACGATCGGTGCTGAACCTTTGAACGCACCTATGGCGGGCATATCGAGCTTTTGTTCGGACATGATGCCGGAGAAGAACGACTATTGATAGACCAAGAAGAGGTTGTCTACCAAGACTTTAAGGATTCAAGTGCACATGTAGACGTTATGCACTTGAATCCATCATCTATCCGAGACCGAGCGAAGGGGCGGCACCCGGCGACAAGTAGAGGCTCCGGAAGCCTCTACCAATGAAGATGACGGCTGGGCGGGGACTGATCAGGGGCTGGGCGAGGGCTGGACTGTGTATACAGCCCCCGACGACGGCTGGAGGAAGCCGGGGCGGAAGGTGGGTGGCTCCGGCGGCGCGCGTGCGGGACGAGGAGAGGATCTCGGCTGGTCGGCGGCGCCCTGGGGGCTGGGCGGCAACCTGGGGTCGGCGGCGGAGCCCTGGGCGGCGCCCTGGGGCGGCGGCGGCGGGAGAGAGTTACAAAACCCTAGATTAGGGTTAGGGCTCTGATACCATGTTAGGGTAAAAGAATACTCTGATGTGTTATTCCATAGAGCCCTCGGGTCTCTTATATAGAGAGAAAACCCTTGGGTAAATTACAGAGTCTTACAAAACATAAGTAGTAATTACGAAACAATAAAACGTAACATAAATGATTCTCTACAGATATCAAGCAAATGCTGGAGTTTCTTTTCCGCTACCCCATTATGTTGAGAGGTATATTGACATGATGTTTGATGAACAATCCCATGAGGGGAAGATGTCAAGTTCTGTTGGGTGAACTTAAGTGCATTGTCAGTTCGAATAATTTGAACACATGTAGCATAAGAATTTCTATCATATTGAATGAAAATTTTGACAATTTTCTTGATCTCTGAACGTTTCTTTATTAGGTAAACTCTAGAGGATCTACTATAATCATCAACAACCACAATAAAATAGCGATGACCACTCCAAGTTGGGACCGGACAAGGTCCCCAGTGATCATAATGAACAAGACCAAAAAGACTAGTACTACAGAACTCGATATGAACATGAAAAGAACCATGTTGATGTTTCCTGAACTCACCCGTGTCTCACTGCATGGGATTTAAAGTTGAGAGCTCAGGGAACATCATGGAGAGAGCCTTGGTAGAAGGATGACCAAGGTGTATATGCCATATGATAGGGTCTTCGGAGATGGATGCAATACCGACAAACTTAGAAATTGAGGGTATGCCAAGATAACAACGACAATTCTTCTCATGTGCCCCTCCAATAATTTGCCTCCTCCGGATGTCTTGATAATATCTACAGAATTTATTAAATGTCACACGACAATTATGCTCAACATAAAGCTTATGAACATATAATAAGTTGAGAGGAAAATCAGGAGCACAGTGAACCCTGAAAAGTCGAAGCTTGGAGGAGAACTCCATGGTTTTGACAGTAGTAATCGGCGAGTGTGTTCCATTGGCGACTCGAATCTACTTCACTGAGGTTGAGGGTTTTGAGAAGATTAGTAGGCTACCTTTTCCAATCAAATGAGTGGAGGCTCCAGAGTCAATGATCCAAGCGGGAGCAATAGGGATCGCAGAGTTGGCTATTGTGCTTAACGGGGTAGCCAAGGCAGCAGTGGTAGTTTCACTAGAAGAAGCGGACCGCGGAGTCTGGAGAATCTGCATCAAATGGGACGATATATGTGATGCCGGGGGATCCGAGTTACCTGTTTACACAATACTCGCAGTATTATATTTGCAATTGATTACATTAGGTTACATGAAAATGAGGGAAATTTTTTCGCAATTTGAATGACATTCGCATTTTGTAATAATAAGCCACAGAGCAACAAGTATCATCAAATTCACATTTGCGTTAATTTCCACATATATCTACATGTAACAGAAGAAACTGGCATTATGTACATGTATCCTAAGAACAATCATATTTGTCTTTGAAAGTTCTCATTTAAGGGTATATCTGAGCCATGTACATGGTAACTGAAGTCAGCTTATGTTGCTTTCTCCTTTTTGAGGATCTATTTTGTGATACTTGGTTAGTAATTCTGCGTCATTTTGCGGTCCCAATTTTTGTCATCTAATAATAATATGTCATGTCATCATATATGCTTCTGTAACCATGATTTTCTAATCTATGTGTTTTTGACATCAAGTTCTTTTCTGCAGATTGTCTTGTACACGGAGTTATATGTAAGTGGAGCCAGGATTTGTTTGATTCGACCAGTTCAAACCCCTAGTTATTTAAATTCTTATTATTTAAATTCAATGCAGTCATACTGCGTCGAGTTCATCATTTTAGAAGGTGATAATCTCACTAGGATGTTTCCTGGAGTCTCTCTTGACTTCGCCGGATTTCATGTTGATTCAATGCATTGCTTTGGCCTAATAACTGCTGCTATCGTCTTGCCAACTGTGTGGTTAAGAGACTTGAGAGTTATATCATACCTTTCTGGTGAGAACTATTTACATCGTATTGGTCTGTTGTAGATTGATAAATGACTTTTCTCTGTTCAATCATGCTTGCAGCTGGTGGTATACTTGCAACCATTTTGGTATTCAGTTCTGTAATTTTTATCGGCACATCTGATGGAATAGGATTTCATAATAGTAGCCCACTTATTAACTGGAGTGGTGTTCCTTTTGCTATTGGGGTTTGCGGTTTTTGCTACTCTGGCCATGCTGTATTCCCTAATATCTATCTATCCATGTCTAACAGGAAATTATTCAATAGAGCACTAATAATATGGTAATATGCACCTTCTTCCTAACCAAACCATACTTCCATATGATGTAAATGTTGCCTTGTTCGCACTGAATCAATTATCTTCCCCTCATACCAGCTTTGGCTTGTGTACCT
Organism: Ottelia alismoides; assembly: GCA_037367405.1. NCBI lineage: Eukaryota > Viridiplantae > Streptophyta > Magnoliopsida > Alismatales > Hydrocharitaceae > Ottelia > Ottelia alismoides. The sequence continues at coordinate 748,647 of JAZKJV010009169.1, forward strand.
TGCTATATGGAAGTTTTGCCGCAGCTGGGTATCTCATGTTTGGCCAATCTACTCCATCTCAAATAACTCTAAGTTTGCCCAAGAGTTCATTTGCTTCACAGGTTGCGATTTGGACAACAGTAAGTGCGAAGCCATCTCTTTCATTTGAGGTTTTTGTAACTTTGATTATGACTTTCTTTTGATGATTTTTCCAGGTTATCAATCCCTTCACTAAATATCCTTTAAGATGACATTTCACCTGTTTTTTTTATGTTGTATTATTCATGTGCTCTGTGAAAATATTGCTTTTGTATTCAATACGTGTTTCGATTTAGTTGTGCAAAATTTTTCTTAACATGAAACAAATATGCATTATTGCTAAATCCTTTGGCCAGGGGCTTGGAGGAACTCCTTCCTGAACCATATGCCCATCAAATATGGTGCTTCATTCTATTAAGGACAATTCTGGTCATTTCGACTGTCTGTGTTGCTTTTCTTCTTCCATTCTTCGGTATGTTGTTACTTTCCCAATTACTTAAATTGTAATAGATTGCAGACAGTAAATCCTGTAAGTGAATTATTTGAAGTTTGTTTTATACGGAGTTTAGAAAGTATTTTTTTATTTCTAGCAGCTCTCAATTTATGTGATCGGACTTGTTATGTAATGTCTATCTCCATACTTCTTCCATATGGTTGGAGGCTATGCTTTCATTTAGAAAAAAGAGCAAACCGAAAACGCACATGGATTTAATGCATAAATCCTCCCATGTAGAAGGAAACATCCTAGGTCCATTGTTGGGAGAAAAATAATGCATGCTATAGATGAGACCTAAGGGCTCTCTTATATAGGAGAAAAGCCCTGAGTTAGTTACATAAGAGGTACACCAAGAAAACATAAACATAACTGACACCGTGAGATAATTTTTCTCAACATCCCCCCTCAAGCTGGATGATATATATCTATCATGCTTAGCTTGGAGCAACACCTCTGAAAGGGACCTCTAACTAGTGCCTTGGTGAAGATATCGACTGTTTTATCTCAGTGGAAATATGGGAGGTGGATATGAGACCTTTCTGGATCATGTCTCTAGTGTAATGACAATCCACCTCTATATGCTTTGTCTGTTCATGAAAAGCATGATTATTGGCGATAAATAGAGCTGCTTGATTATCACATAGGAGCTGCATAGGTAGAGAAACCGCAATAGTAAGGTCAGTCAACATAGATATAACCCACATCATTTCTGCAATTCCCTGTGCCATGGCCCTGTATTCAGATTCTGCACTTGATCTAGCCACCACTGTCTACTTCTTGCTTTTCCATGAAACAAGTGAGCTCCCGACAAAAATAGCAAAGCCCGAAGTAGACTTTCTATCTCTGGGACAACCTGCATAATCTGCATCTGCACACACTGTCACCTTAAGAGATGTATCCCTACTGAATATAAGACCCGAACCAGGTGAGGCCTTCAAATATCTCTCTTTTAGCCTTTGTATGGCAAGCTGCTGTAAGTTTTCGATGAAATTTTTAATACTCTTCTAAAAGATTAGAGAGGGCAGAGTTCCCCTACAGACCATTCGTGTTAAAATTGATTATTGTTCCTATACAGTTCGAACTATCTATGGGGTGTTGGGCATCAAAATTTGGATATTTGTAAATGAGGAATGATAAAATAATATAATGAACCCCTTTTTATTTGTCTTGTCAAGATCATATGGACATCATCCACATGCACCTTCCTGGGCTGCTCCATGAATTGACTAACTTTGCTTACTGCAAAAGCTATATCCGGCCTGGTGATGGTGGCGTATAAGAGCTTCCCAACTAGATATCAATATCTCCTCCTGTCTACTTTGTCTACTTCCTCAGTGCCATCATCATACAATCTCATACTTGGATCCATAGGGGTAGTAGCATGCTTGCACCTTGTTATACCTGTCTCCGAAAGATCCATCACAAACTTCCTCTGAGTCATCACAAGTAGCAGGCATGCGGTTCCTTCTCGAGAAACACAATCAAGAAGGGAACCTTCTCTCCAAGAATAGTGGATGGCATGCGATTCACCAAGTAGCACGCGGTGAGAACTGCATCCCCTCAGAAAGAATGAGGGGTACGACTCTGAATCAATAAGGTCCTCGTGACATCAAGAAGGTGGCGATGTTTACGTTCTGTCACACCATTTTGCTGTGAAGTATATTGCGAGAAATCTGATGAACTATACCAAGAGACCTGAGAAATTCGGATAAATGTAATGTGGAAAATTCCAAAGCATTATCCGTACGAATGAATTTCACATTAGCAGAGAAGATATTTTTGACTTCCATAAGAAAAAAATTAATGATAGCACCAGCTTTGGACTTATGTTTTAATAAAAATACCTAAGATATCTAGAATAACAATCCACAACAACCATCTAAAAACGATGCCCCTGATGATCAAGAACACGACTAGGACCCCAAATGTCAAAATGAAACAACTCAAATGACTGACTACTGTGATGACTCGAATGACTCGGAGGCTTCACATTCCAAAGTAGTACGAGTAGATATCTGCGGGAGCACCTGAATCATCTTTTGAAGAGGAAGGTGACCAAAGCGAAGACGCCGCATGAAAGGAGAAACATATCCTGAAGGAATAGTAGCAATCCTATCACATGGTAGTATGACAAGCTTATACAATCCTCTCTACTCACGACCACACCCAATCACCCTGCCAATTAGTATGTCCTGAAACACAAGAGAAGATGGATCAAAGATGGCACGACAATGTAAATCTTTTATAATTTGACTAATAGACAAAAGATTCATATGAAAGTTTGGAGCATATAAGATGTTCTGAAGATGCATAGAGGGGGATAGAACAATCTCCCCCTAACCAATAATGGGTAATCTAACTCCATTAGCAATGACCACGAATCTCCCAGGTGGTATAGTCCTGTAAGAACTAAACTGCGTCCGATCTCCATACATATGATGTGATGCTCCAGAATCTATAATCCAATCTGTCAAATCTGAACTCATACAACTGGTAAACGCATAAGGAATACCTGATGAACTGGACGACGCTATGGTCATAGTTGCTGCATCCGAGGAACCTACAGTCATAGTCGTAGGTGTGCTCATCATCTCTCGAAGTCTAGACACAATATCATCCAAACGTGTATTAGGAGTATGCATAGACGAAGACTCAGTCTGCTCAGCAACACGCGCAGACGCCAGATATCGATGCTTCTAAAAGCATGTCTCCTTCGAATGACCAGTACGATGGCAATGAGAACATGGGCCGCACTGACGGCCTCCCCCTCGACCATGAGGTCCACGACCACGAAACTGGGAAGACCCTCCTCTGCCACGAGAAGCTGCCATGGCAGAGGGAGTCATCTGGGCTGTAGTAATGGATGTGGTAGTAATCCTACTCAATCGTTTGTAGACCTCCTCCATCGATGATATCGTCTCTCCAATTAGAAGTTGAGTACAAGCTGCATCGTACTCAAAGTCAAGAGATGACAAGAACACCCCTGTCATTGTGGCATTTCGATATGCCTACTCCTATTCAATGCTGGTGGTAATAGGCATGAAACTACGTAGTCGCTCAAACATGTCTCTCAGATGAGAGAAGTGTGCGTGGAGCAGTCGATCATTCTGTTTGGTCGAAAAAATGTCGAACTGTCGTTGAAGGATCTTGCTCTCATTCTTTGCCTGTCCGTATGTGTCAGCTAATATGTCCCACATAGCCTTTACTGTTGGCTGATTGACAATATCGTTGGCAATCTTTGTGGTAAGTTTCTCAGAGAGCCATATGCAAGCATATGCGTCATCTTGCTTCCATGAAGCATTGACCCCAGTCTTGTCCGTCGGCTCTGAATTTGTCAGAATGTGCTCTTTGTTATGGCACTACATCAGGGTACGAAACTGCATGGACCACAACTCGTAGTTGGTCCTATCCATGGTTTTAAAAAGCACCGCCTCGAGGCGCAAAGGCATACGCCTCGAGGCGAGGCGCACCAAATTCGCCCTGAGGCGCATGCCTCGGGTTTTGTAGGTGGGGCGTGCGCCTTGACTTGGCACGAGGCGCTCGAGGCGAGGTTGAGGCGTAAGCCTCGAATCACGAGGCTTTTTCTACATTTTTGGTTGTACATGACCTTATTTTTCCATTAGTATTATATTTTTTATGTTTGTATTTTTGTTTCCATGTTGAACCTTGCATATTTCTATATATAGCTCCATTCAAAGAGAAGAGATCGCTTGAAACAAGCGAAGTTCCATGATCTTGTATACTTCATAGTTCAATTTATCATACATCTACACATACCAGTTCTATTACACATATATTTTTGTTTGAATTGTAATAAAAATTTTATATTAGTTGCAAGTTTGCAACTTGATGTTGTTTGGTTGTATAAGCTGTGAATCTTATAATAGTTATCACATATATGATATATGAAGAAGCAATGTTGAAAAATAAACACGTGAAGTAAAATAATTATTACATTTTATTGTGAGTAGTTGAATACAAATAATATCATTTAGTAAAAAATTTGCATATCATACCCCGTCTTGTTGGTGTATGATATGGCAGGAGGGGAAGCATATGACGCTTCTCCAACAACATCCAACAAGACAAATGGTCGGGATTCAAGGTATGTTAGTATTTTTTACTTCAAACACTAAAAATTATGATTTCTATTGTACTTTAGTATTAAATATAGACTTTAATTCAATAATCATATAAAATTATTGAAGTTGGAGTTAGAACTTGGTATTCCATATATTAGTGGCTTAGTATTAGTTTTTTTGAAATACAATGTCTTCGTCGCTTATGTATTGTATCTTTTACTAGTGTTAAACTATTATTGAATGTGTTTTTGGGAAAACTTGATATTATCGTATACTTTATTCAATGTATTTTGCTTTAATTTTATTTTTATTCTAAAAAATTGAGGCTTACGCCTCGCCTCAATTTTAGGAAAAACGCCTCGGACCGCCTCGCGCTTTTTTAAACCTTGGTCCTATCCGTCTTCGTGATAGGAGCCAGGCCTTTGAAGACATCGGAAGAGGAGAAAACATCACCATTGTTTTCTGACATTGTACCAAGAAGCCGAAGCACGGAACGACTAGGGAGTAAATCAAAGATAATGCGTCTACATGACCATAAGGAGGATTGGTTATATCTATAGACTCATACAACCATCCCTATGTCTTCTTTTTTGAGGACTAGAGCCGCACTATGTGATATAAATCAGTAAGAATCACAATCTGCAAACCAGGACAGACCTCTGATCGACACGAGAACGCGTCTTAACGACGCACAGGGGTGGCTAGGGCCACCACGGCGACACAAGGGGTGGCAGGGGCCATCAAGTGCGGGAGGGATTGGAGGCCCCATGCGGTCGCAATGGAAGGGCTGAACCCCCACGCGGCAGCGCGGGAAGGACTGCTGGCCCTTCACGGTGGTGCTGGACGGCGAGGGTGGGCGGACGTCTGTCGGCGACGACAAGGCAGGGGGTTGGGCATGTAGGGTTAGGTTTATGGTGGGATACGGGAACCCCGGTGTAAGACCGTTGCTTTGATACCATGTTGGAAGAAAAATAGTGCATGCTATAGATGAGACCCAAGGGCTCTCTTATATGGGACAAAAGCCATGGACTAATTATCCAAGAGGTACACCAAGAAAACATAAAACACAATTGATCGTGAGATACATTTATCTCACAACCACACGAATCCCCACATGAATCCCTAGTCCTCACAGGACAATTAAAGTTTTTATCTTTGTCAAAACAAGCGAGGGAATGGACGGGATGATTCACATTGAAGGGAATTAAATAAATCTCACCGAACATGTTAACTTGATAAAAGAATTTGTGGAGACAGGTATATTTATATTTCTGTACCGTCTTCTTAGTTTACTTTTCTTCTGTCTATCTTATGTAATTTACCCATAGATCTCTCCTCTACATAAGAGAGCCCTAGGGTTCTATGGAAGAAGCGACTCTCATTTCTTTTCCAACATGGTATCGGTGTGGCGGTCATAGATCTGAGCTCTCTTACCCGAGAAACCCTAACCCCACCCACCAACCCTTCTCCTCTCGCGCGCCATCAACTTCCTCTCTCTCGGGCGTTGTCACCCTCTCTCTCTCTCTCTCTCTCAAGGTCCTTGTCAGGACGCCCCTCTCTCTCTCTCTTGCACGCATTCACGCACGCGCTGCTTGCCACCACCGACCCTCTCTATCTTCCGTTGTCGGGCCTCTCTCTTTCGTGCATGACATCGTGTGCTACCGTTACAGTCAACAAACTCATCTCGTTCGCACCACTGTCGTGGGTCTCCCGTCACCACCGGCGGACCCCATAAAGGCCCTTGAGGTCTCTGTCTTCACTCGCGTCGCCGTCCGTTTCTTGTTTATGGACTTGGTTGCATCCCAAATCTACTCTTGCAATCAAATCCCCATATGTCTGTATGGATGCATTTCTTTACTCTACAGAACCTAGTTTTCTCTTTTCAACAATATGCTAGAGAACTAAGTTGACATTCCCGCCACATGTGCTTTCAGCGGTCCATCGCCAATTGTCAAGATGGATGGGATAAATTACGAACTATGGGTCATGTAGTTCATGAGCTTCATGAAGTCTACGAGGAAAAAACACCAAGGAAGAGCCAACTGAGAAAACTGGGGACCTCAACGAAGACGTTGCTGCAGAGGAGGTGCTCATTGGGAAATAGGATGTGGACCTTGACGCCTGGCGTCCAGTGCTTGTTCTCGCTCTTGCGGTCCTTCCACTAGGCGTTGTGGACCTCGCCGGTTCTCTAGCCGTGGAGCCCCATCCGTGCGACGCTATCCTCGAGGTGGGGGGGGGGGGTCAAGGTCGATGTCGGGGATATCGACGACGGTGCAGGAGAGTGCAGGGAGGTCGGCGGTGGCGTAGGGGGGGTGGAAGGTCGAGGACGGTGTGGGGGACTGGAGGAGAAGTGAATGTAAGGAGAATGGACAAGGAAGAAGAGTAATGGTATTTTTGTTAATTTGCTAAATAAGGAGGGTAATATACAATACTTTTTTAACAGAATCTGGTTAATTTTAACGTGAAAATGGATGGAGGTTAACCATATGGTTGTCGGGTAAGAGTTAGCAAGTTTACGGGGTCGAGGGGGGGAATTAAGTTGTTTCAAAGGTCGTGGAGGTATTTGACAAAGATTTTAGGGTCTGCCGGATAAAAATCCCTTTTTTCTTAGCATAATACCGAACATAAACTCTTCTGTTTTTTTCCTCTATTCAAAACCTCAATTGTTTACGTGACAACTCCAGATAATTTTTTCTACTACAAGCGACTGCCATCTCTATGTAGAAGGGGACATGCGATTAGTTTAATTAATTATTATTACGAAATAGAGAATGCGGAAGTGTATCAGAATAAAGAGATAAAACATGAATTGAACATGGGATTTAACCGGATCCCTACTCCCTAAGGTGCGGGATGAAACCACGGGAGAATGCCTCAAAGGGTCAGGTTTGTCTATTGACTTTCTTAATGGACTACAGGGATATGGGGCTCTATATATAGCACCCACGGAGTCTCCACATCCCACAGGTGGTAGATGTGGTATTAAACTCTGTATGGGTAAATGGATCTTGGAGGAGATCCATTTACCCTCCTACAACTCATATGACGCACAACCAAGCACTCCAACACTCTCCCTCAAGCTGGAGCATGTAATGCTCAGCTTGGGCAAACTAAAAGAAACTCAACTCACGCTACGGGACACTACGAACAATATCAACTCAACGCGCATAACTGTCAGCTGCTGTCGAGGACGTTGCTTCTCATGCCGTGCAGGTGAGGAGGACGAATGGGCTGGAGTGTGAGTTAAACTGAGGACTCGGAATCTGACCATTGAGTCTGAAACTGCGCCTGGAGTCTCCTCGTCGGAGAACTGGGTCTCTCCCATTTGGCTCAGCGAATGGTACTCTACTATGAAGTACCTATGATACCACATGAAAGCCCTTGCCCACATGGCATAGGGAATGATCTTCTGCTCCGGAGTCCCTATGGCTCACATGAAAACTTTGGCCAAGACAACAAGAAAAGACGGGGACCACGAAAAAAATGGCATACATGTGCTCATCTGAAAGAAGACCGCATAATCGTGCGTGTCTGAAACTGGAGACTCGGAAACATCTGATGTCGAGTCTGAAACCGTCTGGAAAATCTGACTGGCCTAGAATCTGGAGATCTGACATCTGGAACATCTAAATGGACCTATAACTCCCGCTTTCTCCCATACTGCCCCGAATGACATTGTTGACCAAGTTGGGAGAAGACAAGATAATACATAAATATGGGGAAAACATGAATTTCTTGCAGCTTTTCTTCATCATTTTTTTAATAAGAAGTCTGAATAACATTTTTTTTGAAAACATTTTTTATAAGCCATTTTAACACATTTTTTTACGGCTTTTCATTCTTTTGTTCTTTTTTTTCCGCTTACGTTTTTTCCCTTAATGTACGTACCTCCTTTTTTTGCAAAAATTTTTGCGTATGACTTTTCTTTGTACGCGTTTTTTTTCTAACATACACTTTTTTTATGTACCCACTTAATGGTCTAGTGGTAGTACAGTGTGTCTACCACACAAGGTTTGAAATCTCGATTTCGATCTCGTTTCGGTGAACTATAATACCGAAATTTCACCGAAATTTTAGGAAATTTCGACAATTTCAGTGGAAAAGTCGGAAAAGGTTCAAAAATCCGTTTTTTTCCCAATTTTATTGTGAATTTCGATATTCCAAGTTATTAGAACAATAAATAACATACAAATAGACAATTATTTCACACATATTGGTCATCTATACCCCTTAAATAGACATATTGGTCATATCGGTCATATCGGTCATATTGTAACATTGTTAGATATTGTAAATGGACTTAATCTAAGTACTTCAAACAATGAAACAATAGATGTACACCTGTAGGCTTACAACATACATATCAATCATCTTATCATCTATGACTATGACAGTATGTCATTATGTCACAGTCACACACCATCTCGAACATATCGTTGTTACTTGTTAATAGTTAATATATAATAACAGAGTAATAGTCCTACAAGCTACAACAAGTGAAAATTATAAAGAACATGCACATTAACGGTCAATCAATAAAAGATTAAAATATATTACCTGGAGTCTGGTGATATGTGTGGTTCAGAACCAAGAGTTCCGCTGTGGATCTGAATGCCCCCCTCTTCCTTGTTGTCTCTCATAGCGCATCGCAGATTGAATGAACTCGCAGTAGTTCTCCCATATCATGTACGAGTACATGGCCTTGTAATCCGTCACATACTGCCTGTATTGGTGGTCATCAATGCCTATGAGTATCTTGAGACGAGGATAAGCAACACTAGATTCGGTATCTCGAGTGGCACGATGAGGCTGTGAACTACTGGCTTGAGATCCTCAGGATGACGACGACGGAGTAGGAGAAGATCTTTGCGGAGGAGGAGGAGGAACTGGCGTGTACTCAGGGAAGAAACCGTAACTGTCACCCCCAAAGAAGCTACCCTGGCTCTGCTCAGGTTGGCTACCTTGGTAGTTGTCTCCGTTGTAGCTACTGTATCCCCCATACCCACTGTAACCATATGAATATGATGGAGGTGCATACTAAGGAGGAGGAGGTCATGGAGGAGGAGAATGAAAGTATTCCGGGAAGACGTCAAATGATCTCTCATCGTGCGACGATCCATATCCACCTAAAGGACTTGGTGTTCCTCTGCTTTATGGGCTGTCAATGTTCATGCGGCTCAAAGAACCTACAGATGATATCAAATCGTCCATGTAGCTGTCGGTTGGAGGATGGCCTCGACCGTACTCGTAATCCATAGATCCAGGACTCGGACTTGGAACAAACTGTCCGTGTGTGTTCCTCTGTCGCTCCATATATTCACGTCCTGCATGTAGCCTTTCCTCAAATCTGGTATGTTGTGGTCCACGATCACCCCCTCCTGACCCACCTGAGTTTGTTTCCCCACCATCAATAGGTCCACCACGACCATCATCATCATCGTCATCATCTCCACTGTCATCCTTTGACTTCGATTTGGATTTGGAGCTACTGGAGAGAATTTCATCAACATCCGCATCAATCTCGCCCTCCAACCCTCCAACAGGGTATGTAATCCGCCCGGATCTTGCCAAATAGTCACCTACGTCTGCTCCCATTTGCTGGCTTATATTCTCATTTGGTCTTCTACCTGGTTGATCGAGAACGGGGGCACCGTTGGAATCCATCCACCTCTGGAGAACGTCTTCATCAGCATCGTCATCGTGCATCTTGAAAATGTATGCAAGATCAATATGGTCTGTGTAGTCCTCTTTGTCTTGTCCCTCCCTTGCATGTTTCAACTTCAGCCTCAAGTTGTAATGCACATAGACAAGGTCATTGAGCTTCTTTTCTCCCAACCTGTTCCGTCTCTTTGAATGGATCAAATTGAACGTGCTCCAATTCCTCTCACAACCACCAGCAGATGCGGTTTGAGACAACACTTTCACTGCCACACTTCGAAGGTTGGGAGCTTCCATCCCGTATAATAACCACCATTCGGCTGCAAAAAAAAGAAAACGAGAGAAATCAATAGTAGGAATAAATGAACACACAAGCAATGGTTTTATTTGTCTTCATCTCTACTAGGAAGAGTATTGCCCCGTCCATTTACCGCAGTAATCCGACCGAAGGAACCCAACGCATCCCGGAAATACTTAACCTGCACAAATAGGTTTGAGTCGTAATCCATCTTAACGATTTTTTGTGACTCCTAATTTAGTTAGAAATTGAGGATTATCTCGTTCATGCACAAGATCTGTAACTTCTCGTCCTTGACGTGCTTCTCCACCACAATCTGTACAGATGCTAGAAGATCAACATTTGTACCAAATCCATTCTTGTACTGGTACTTAGGATTGAAGTAATAAGCTGGATACAAAGTCACGAACAAGCTCAATACTCTAAGGATCTATAGAAATTTAAAAAATGAAAAACAAATTAGATTTTTACATAATACATACCGGCCTTGTGAAGATGATGTGATAGCATCTCGGACCATCTCTCGTCTATGATGTCCAACCATGCTTTGGATCCCTTTCCAACCGTTTCTCTAATCTTCTCTCTCATGCAACGCATTGCCTCGTAGATGACTTCCATGGTGGGCTTGTTATCGCCATCCACGATCCGTAATGCAAAAACAACTGGATCCATGATCCTTGTGACCCGAGTCACGTCATCCCAAAAGGAGATATCGTTGATCAATATCTCCCCTTTCCGTCCTCCTTCAGTTCGAGCTTCAAGTATCTCGAACCACTCACCTTGGCAACACATGATTTTCAAACCTCTTATGTTGTTTGAGACTTTGCAACGCTATAAAATTGGTTGCAAAGCGTGTGATGCTAGGCCTCAACAGCTCCCCATTGCACATCCGCCTCATCAATGCCAGCACTTTGCCGTGGTTGTAAATGAATGTGGTGATCATTCGTGTTTTCTCCACGACCCTTGAGACGAGCTTCCTCTTGCTGAAATCCTTGATAATCAAATCAATGCAATGCGCAACACACGGTGTCCGAAAAATTCCGTAGCTGCTCGACTTCATTATTGTTTCACCCGCCTTCTTGAAGTTGCTGCCGTTATCTGTCACAATCTGCACAATGTGATCTTTCCCAACCTCTTTTACAACGTCCTTCATCAAATTCAACAGGTACTTGTGGTCCTTCACTTGCTCAGATGCATCAACATATTTCAAAAAGATTGTTTTCCCATCGCAGTACACAAGGAAGCTGATGATCTGCTTCCTCGTGTAGCTCGTCCACCCATCACACATCAATGTCACCCGGTACTCTGGCCATCTCCTCTTCAACTCGGCGATGTACTCATTCATCTCCTCCTTCTCCATCCTCAGATATTTGTTCATGATCTACGATGTAGAAGCCTTCACTCCCGTTCCCGCTGCATCGATCTCGTCAATGGTATGCTGCAGAAATGGCCCGCCTGCAATGTTGGCAGGAATGCTCTCCCCAAGGAAGAGCTTGCTGATGGCCTTTCCCACCCTTTCTCGTACATTGGTGAATATTCCCTTCACCGTTTTCTGCCTCGGATCCTTGCTTGCCTTATATTGCATGGATCCGCTCCTCGTCAAGAAGGACTCAGTTCTCTTCCCCTTGTGTTTCTTGGTGGGTGGTGGTACTGATGCGCCTCTAGAACCACTCCCACTGCCACCTGCTCCATAGAAGCCGCCCCGTGCACCATCGAGTTCTCTCCTCTCGAACTCGCTCCTCAATGAGTCTTTTGTAGCCCTTCTATATGCCCTCCTCTCCGCTGCAGTCTGAAAGTCGGCGGGGTACAAGAAGTCATCATCGTCTGAATCAGAAAGGACGTTGAATTCTTTCTCGAACATGAACTCTTTCATTTGTTCTTCCCTTCTTACCCTCTCTGTCTCCCTTTCCTTGTTCTCGTCCAAGCTGGCCTTCACCTTGTCCCTCACATCTTGGGGACAACGCGTGCACTTCGCAACATTCTTGTTATTGCCAACAAGATGTTGCTTCATCCTTGTGATCCCGCCTCCTCCCAACTTCTTTCCACAGAAATTGCATTGTGGCTTCGCCTTATTTCTATCAGGAGCGGAGGCATACCTCCAGCCAATGTTCCTACTGAAATCGCCCCTCTGATCATCAGAACTGTCAGATCTAGACCCAGAACCTGAATGTGCCATGATGATGATCGTCGAAATATGCGAGGAAATTCAAGAACAATCATTAAGTAGGCATACAATGCGACCGCTTATGAATATGCAAATTATTTTATGTTTTAAATTTCAGAATTATTATATATTTAATTTTTCTAACACCTAATATTCCGATTTTCAGAAAAACGACGTTAGATCTATACATTAGGGTCTTAGATCTAGCAATTAGGGGACCATTTTCAACAAAGACTACCTAAATGAAACAAAATATGTACAAAAATCAAAAGATTTAACATATGATTTTCGGATTTTCTCAATTTTTAATTTTATTAATAAAAAAAATTTCTGGATTATGATTTTTACTTTCATAACTTAAGATCCGAATTTATAATAACTCAACTCATTATTGTTCCACATTAAACCTCAAAAGCCCCAATTTTCTCTTCCATAGATCTAACAAAATGTTCTCAAGCTATGTTTTCGTTCATATTAAACTTCAGATCCGAGATACCATCTTCATAGCTACCACTATTGTGCAATCAAAACAAAAAAGCCCTAATTTTCGTCTCCAATTTTAAAGCTATATTTCGGAAATCTCTCAAAATAAACACCATGCCAAGCTATATCAATATCCTAAGAGTGAAACCCCTAAAAAAATTTATGAATTTGATGAAGAATTAGCCTAATTTGGCTTACCTCGAAAGGAAGAAGAGCTTGAGGAAGTTGGAGATGCTTCTGTGATGCTTTTGACCGAAATTTCGGTAGATATCGACATCTCGATGAATATTTTAATGCAAGATTCCCTCTGTCGGCCGATATCTCGAGTTGAGCTGAAATCTCGCCGAGATCTCGCGAGATTTCGCTCAAAACCGTGGATATCGATATATATATATATACCAGTTTCGAAAGGCCAACCAGGGTTCAAATCCAACTGTTGCAGGGGTTGCATTAGGTAGTCGACGACCAACGTAAAAAATAGTCGAATCTTTCAACATGGATTTGAGCAAGAATTCATGTAACTGACCCTACTTAAGTGGGAGAAGGCTTAGTACATTTATGCACTTTTTTTATGCTGACAGGCCCCCAAATATCCTCCTTTTTTTACAGCGGATGTTCCCCCGCTGCTTTTTCATCCATTTTTTTATTTGCAGTGTACAACCCACTTGGACCTAACAAACATCGGCCCCCGAAGTTTTTTTAATAGAACGTGCCCTGTTTTGGGTCCCATCGTGGGAACACTTCTCTTAGAAAAAAGGAATGTCACCACCGCGGGGGAGAATCGCGCCTGGAATTGGATGATTGCGCGGAGATGCAGGAGATCGGCCTGGATTGCACCGCCTACGTGCTTGAGTCTGCTGGTGCTCGATAGAGGCGTCACCTTGTGCTTGGAAGGAGGAAGCGCTGGGGCGACGAGAGGCATCGCCTTAGGGCTTCGGCTGGGGGCACAACGCGAGGAAGGGGTCCCGCACCTGGAGGTCTGCGCGTGGAGAGGCGCTCGAGATGCATCGTGCGAAGACGATGCACAAAGAGCGGGGCACATCGCCAATAAGTGTCTCGAGCAGGCACTTCATATGCTTGCGGAGGAGGTTGGGACCGCCTCTTGGGTTCCCCACCTGGAGGGTTGCGTGGCAGCACGATTGGAAGCGTGCACGGGAAGAGGAGCAGCCACGATGCTGCCTTAATGCTGGAGTAGACCTCATCCCCGATGATCGGCTGGATCGCCTTGCACCGCATAGGGAGTTATTGCTGTTGTGCCGCTTCAAGGGTTCTACGTGAGGAGAAGATGTTCCTCGCTACCGCTTGAGGTGCTCTCGTACCTCCATGAGGATTGTGCGGCAGGGGCTCACCTGGAGGATGCCTAGAGGGCGACAGGGAGGCGAGAAGGGTTGCGTCGCGTAGGAGGAAGATCGGTGGGCATCACCAGAGCGCCAAACAGAAATTAGGGTTCCAGGAACTGGAACTCAGAACAGAACCCCCAAAAAAATTGCCAAAGATTTTCAGGTGTCGAAAGAGTTATGTAGTCTGTGTGCTGTTTGCTCTTTTTATTCTTCTATGTTCCGTCTTATGTAATTTACCCATGGGTTTTCTCTATATAAGAGATCCTAGGGCTCTCTGGAATAACGACAACTCTTATTCTTCCAACATGGTATCATAGCCTAAACCCTAGGCTTCCTCTCTCTTCCACCCGCTGCCCCCCTCTCTCTCTCTTCCTGCCGCCACCTCCGCCTAGGTCCTCGCCTCCGCCTAGGCCTCCGCCTCCGCATAGGCCCCCGCCGCCAGGTCTCCGCCTAGGCCACCGCCTCCAGCCATGCCCTAACCGGCACCTAGCCGGTCCCAGCACCTTCCCACTGCCGGCCTTGCTCTAGCCATCCCCGCCTCTTGCCGGCTTTGTTCTAGCCGGCACCGGTACGCTCCTTGTCGGCTTGGTAGTAGCAGCCTTCTTCACCATATCTATGATTTGGGTGCGTAACGTCTACATACGCACTCGAATCCTATGCAGTTTGTGTAGACATCTGTCACTCTGTCTACAAACCCTAGTTCTTCTCCTGCGGTGATATGTCAGAATCCAAGGTTGATATGCCCTCCATAGGCGCGTTCAAAGGTCCCGTGCCAATAGTGAAGATGGACGGGTCGAACTATGAGCTCTGGGTGATGCAGTTCTTGAGTCTCATGAAGTCAAACGGTAAGAAGCACATTCTTACCGAGGATGAGCCAAAAGAGAAGACAGGGATTTATGCCTTTTGGGAGGCTGATGACTCATATGCCAAAGTCTGGCTGTCAGGTACGTTGTCGATGGAGATAGCCAATGATGTCCTCCATCAGCCCACCGCTAAAGCGATGTGGGATATTCTTGCGGCGACATATTCCTAGATTCGGAATGAGACCAAGATGCTTCAATTGCAGCACGACATATTTACCATGAAGCAAAATGGGTGACCGCTTCATTCCTTGTACACATCCCTTAGGGGGATGTTTGAGAAACTCTACAACACTATCCCTCTAACGGCTACACCAGAGCAGCAGAAGAAATTTCGTAATGCTACCATGGTAGGAGTCCTTCTTGGGATCTTGATCCTGAATATGATGCGGCCGGATCACAGATACTCGCAGATGCTACCATTCCTCCAATGGAGGAGGTCTACCGGAGGCTTAGCCGCATCTCTGTTCCATCCAGCACATCTACACCACCACCCTCTGCGATGACTGCTTCCAGAGGGAGAGGTGGTTCCTTTTCTTCATTTCGTGGCCGTGGTCGTGGAACTGGAGGCCGTGGTGGTCGGTCCCGTCCACTTTGCAGTTTTTGTCACCGTCCAGGTCACTCGGAGGATACATGCTATTCGAAGCATGGCTTTCCAGCATCAGCCCGGGTGGCAGAATATGTTGCATCTCCATTATCTTCTACTTCGGATAAGAGGTTTGAAGAACTTGTCGCTCGGTTACGGGATATTTTGCCATCTGCTTCTACAGATTCTTCGGGAGGCCCTTCCGATATAGCTGCGTCTGCTTCTACCAGTACCTCTGCCACTGCTAGTACCTCAGGTAGTGCCTGTGCCTTTACCACATGCTCTAGTTCAGACATCTCCGATTGGATCATGGACTCTGGTGCCACACACCATCTATGTCGAGACAGAGATAGACTTATCTCATACAGAGAGATTCCTCCAGGGAGGTCGGTGATCATTGCCAATGGGACTCATTCCCCCATTGTTGGACACAGGGAGATTTTGTTATCCTCTTCCATGCGTCTCAAGAATGTCTTACATGCCCCTGAAATTTCGATGAATTTACTCTCTAATATTTCCAGACATTCTAACGGGCAGGGTGATTGGCTGTGGTTCTGAGCAGGATGGTCTCTATCGTCTGAACAGGAGTTCATATGCTGGAGTCTCTTCTCATGCTGTTGGATCTGTCTCTCCATATACATGGTATCTACGCTTTGGTCACCTCCCTCTACAGAAAATGCGTCACCTTTTGCCTCAGATATCTCCAAGTACGTCCTTCCGGTGTGAAGCTTGTCAGTTAGGGAAGCATCATAGAGCTAGCTTCCCGTGTCGTCAAAGTCAGAGCAGTGGCTCCCCTTTTGAGTTACTCCATATTGATATTTGGGGTCCTAGTCGTGTCCCTGATCACCAGGGGCACATGTTTTATCTTGTCGTGGTTGATGATTTCTCTCGTCTGTCGTGGGTTTTCCTGTTAAAGAATAAATCTGAAGATGGTGATGTTATTAAAAATCTTATCAATGAAGTGAACAATGTTTTTTCATCCAATGTGAATTATGTTCGTACTGATAACGCGTTGGAATTTTGTACTCAGTCTCTATCACAATATCTTTGGTCAAAAGGCATTATACACCAAACTACATGTGCCTACACCTCTCAACAAAATGGAATTGCTGAGAGAAAGCATCGTCACCTTCTTGACATTACTCGAACTCTACTTATCCAGAGTTGTGCTCCTATCTCTTTTTGGGGAGATGCCGTTCTTACAGCCTGCTACTTGGTAAATCGTATGCCGTCCAGCTGAGAGAAAGCATCGTCACCTTCTTGACATTACTCGAACTCTACTTATCCAGAGTTGTGCTCCTATCTCTTTTTGGGGAGATGCCGTTCTTACAGCCTGCTACTTGGTAAATCGTATGCCGTCCACGGTGCTTGGTGAGAAAATTCCTCTGTCTGTTGTTTTTCCCGATAAGGAGGTATTCTCACTCACTCCTCGTGTTTTTGGAGTTGTTGCATTTGTTCATCAACTATCCCCAGGTCGTGACACGCTCTTACCTAGAGCTGTCAAATGTGTCTTTGTAGGCTATTCTCGGACGCAGAAGGGATATCGTTGCTATGATCCGGTTAACAGGAAATACTTTGTCAGTGCTAATGTCACTTTCTTCGAGTCTGTTAGGTATTTTTCACCTGCAGGTGACAGATTGGTCTCTAACACATCTATTGATGAAGTCTATGTCCCTCCTCTTACTCCTACAGTGAGTCTTCCGTTGTCCAATCCAGTTCCTAACATTGCGTCAGCTCCTCCACCACCACTACCTCCACCAAAACTGATAGTCTCGCCACTACTGAAATTTTATACCCGTCGATCTGGTCCTGTTCCTGCTCTACGCCAATCATCCAGCACACCCCAGGTATGTCTAGATGTTACTACTAATGATGGGTCGAATAGTGTGCCTATGTAGGGTGCATCATTGCAGGGCGAATCTGCTCCAGCGAGTTCAGGGATTGATGATCTAGATGTTCCTATTGCAGTGAGAAAGCAAAAATCCAGTTGTGCTTCGTATCCTCTTGCCTCACAGGTCTCCTTTCATGGCCTCACAAGGGACTTTCAGAGATTTGCAGTGGCTTTATCTTCAGTGGAGATCCCAAAGAACTATCAGGATGCATTGAAATCTGAGTGCTGGCGGACTGCGATGGAGGAGGAGATGGCTGCCCTACAGTCGAGGGGCACATGGAGCTTGGTTCCCGCTCCTTGAGGAGCTTCTGCTGTTAGCTGCAAATGGGTATTCACTGTCAAGTATCATGCAGATGGTAGCCTTGATCGGTACAAGGCACGGCTAGTGGCACGCGGTTTCACTCAGACTTATGGAGTGGACTATGTGGATACCTTCTTTCCGGTCGCCCGACACTCCACTCATCGTATTCCTCTGTCTGTAGCTGTGGTACGTGATTGGCCCTTGTTCCAATTAGACGCTAAAAATGCATTCTTATATGGAGATCTGCAGGAGGAAGTCTACATGCAGCAACTTCCGGGGTTTGCTGCTGAGGGGGAGACTCATATGGTGTGCAGACTTCATAAGGCAATATATGACCTTAAACAGAGCCCAAGGGCATGGTTTCAGAAGCTGTCTTAACTGATTGAAGAACATGGATTCAAGAGATCCAATGCAGATCACTTACTGTTCATCCAGAGGACTACTCGAGGTACAATTGTCATCATGGTGTATGTTGATGACATTCTGGTTACATGAGATGATGCTCATGGGATAGAGATGATCAAAGCAGTGTTGGGCCGCCAATTTGTTACAAAGGACCTTGGTACACTACGATACTTTCTGGGCTGGACTGGAGTTCGCCAGGAATGCACGGGATCTAGTAATGACCCAAAGGAAATATATTACAGATATGTTTGTTGAGACAGGCATGAATGGATGCAGACCGTCTACTACTGCTATGGACCCTAGCATGAAATTGTATGATAATGAAACAGAAGAAGTTGACAAGAGAAGGTATAGAGAAATGGTGGGGAAGCTTCTTTACATAACCATAACCCAACCTGATATTGCCTTTGCAGGTAGCTGGGTATGCCAGTTCATGGAACAACCGAGACAGGTACATATGGATGCTATATATGATACTCAGATACCTAAAATCGTCTCCAGGCACAGGATTGCTGTTCAGGAAGGAAACAAATTTATCTGTTTCTGCATGTGCGGATGCTGATTATGTAGGATGCCCTAAGGATCGAAAGTCTACCTCGGGATTTGCTGTGTTTGTGGGTAGCTCTCTAGTTTCTTGGAAAAGTAAGAAACAAACAGTTGTGGCTAGATCCAATGCAGAATCGGAATATAGGGCTAGCACAAGCTAGTACGGAAATGATGTGGGTCCGAGCTGTATTAGTAGACTTGCATGTAGATGTACCTCTACCCATGCAGTTACAGTGTGATAATCAAGCCACATTGTTCATTGCCAATAATCCTGCCTTCCACGAGAGAACCAAGCATATTGAAGTAGACTGTCACTACACTAGAGACATGATCCAAAAGGGACTGATTTCTACTTCACATGTTAGTTCTGAGGAGCAGACTGCCGACATCTTCACCAAGCCGTTGCTCAGAGGACCATTCCAGAAGTGTTCTTCCAAGCTGAGCATGATTGATATCTATGCTCCATCTTGAGGGGGAGCGTCGAAAGAATTATGTAGTGTGTACTGTTTGCTCTTTTTATTCTTCTATGTTCCGTCTTATGTAATTTACCCATGGATTTTCTCTATATAAGAGACCCTAGGGCTCTCTGGAATAACAACAACTCTTATTCTTCCAACATCAGGGCTTGAATGATCATGTATGATTAGATCGAACAAAAACTGAACTTTCTCTTGAACAAATAATCATAATGAATCTTCAAGAACAAATCATTACAATCTAATCTCGAATAAATAAAAAATGAAAGCCTCGAGAATCGTACCCGCGAATCGTACCCGCTCTGATACCATGTTAGAAAATAGAGAATGCAGAAGCGTATCAGAATAAAGAGATAAAACATGAATTGAACGCGAGATTTAACGTTGAACCCTACTCTCTAAGCGTGATGAAACCACAGGAGAAGACCTCAAAGGGCTAGGTTTGTCTATTGACTTTCTCAATAGACTACATGGGTGTGGGGCTCTATATATAACACCCACGGAGTCTCCACATCCCACAGGTGGTAGATGTGGTACTGAACTCTGGATGGGGTAAATGAGTCTCTTCAGGATTTAACCTCCTACAACTCATATGGCGCACAACCAAATACTCCAATAATTATCATATAGAGCTTACCTCCCTGACAGAAGAATTCCTTGTATATTATCCTCATTGATCTAATATGGCCGTGGATTTTTATCCTTATTATTGATAATACAAACAAGTCCATGCATAAATTTATTTTTCTTTAATGGTATTTTCATGTAATTGGTGGGAGCAATCTAATCTGTTAATATTTACTTTGGGCCAGTAGCTTCACGTTGTTGAAAACTGTTGAAAGTGCACTCTTGTAGCACGTGAAGAGCTGTACCCCGGAATAAATTGTTTCACGGACTCATGAATGTTCGTATTCTTAATATTTCCGAGACATTGCCTTTTTTAGGCCACATTGCAGGGCCATCTACTTTCCCCGAGCATTAATTGCATCTTTTTTAATGTTTCTTGCAGATAAATTCTGACTATATATTGGACCAAATTTTCTATATATGCAATCATTATTGATAGTCTGTGTTTTCTTTAATTTTGCCAATGTTTCTTTCTACTTGCAGGTCTTGTCATGGCATTAATAGGATCTCTTTTAAGTATACTTGTGGTAAGTTGTTTCTTTTTCCCTGCTGCATGCTTATACATGTTTCTGTGTAATCTTGATCATGCATTGCTGTTTATTTTTCAAGTTCACATCTCTCAGAAGTCACTGAATGTGGTTAGATTGTTATTGTGTTTGAAATGGCGATAAGTTCGTTATGTTTGACTTGCTATTTGCCTGCCAATGTTGTCATCAGGGATTTGCCTTCATTTTCAAATATTTTGATTCTTAAAAAGCACTTACATTTCTTCAGAAGCCACCAATAGTGGTTAAATTGTCATTGTGTGTGATGGCAATGTTTGTTATATTTGACTTGTTTTTCCTGTCAAAGTTACCATCCGATTTGACTTCATTTCCAAATATTTTGATTCCTAGCAAGCATATATGCTCGAAGCCTGATGGTTGGCCAATGTTTCTGTGCAATGAGATCATGTCATCCTATCTGAAATACATCTGCACTTTTGGTAGCTTTTTTGGTGGGGAGGGGTGATTCGTTCTGTTAAGGTTTTGATTTTTATGGACAAAATACTTTGATATATTAAAGTGAGATCCATAACCGTCAACATGTAGAGGATATTGGATTAAGTTGAACAGTACAAATTAAGAAAACTAGTGTCCTTGGAGTGTATTGACTGAAAGTCACACTTCCTCTCAAGTTGGAGTGTAGATATCCTTCATGTTTATCTTGTCACATCAATGCTTGAAAAGAGCTCTTGAAAGTGCCGTGGTGACTGTCTTTGTTGTTTGACAATTGTTACACTCGAAATTATAGATTGGCATTCCTTACCTCAGCATTCGAGAGCTTTCCAAGGGGATAAGCCAGGGCATCGATTAACCCTATCTCCCCCAAAAATAACTCTCTTAGCATTTCCTATGCAATCAGGGAAGTTCCATATGCTCACCAAATTTGAGAAAAAATCGAATGTTTTATCCCAAGACCAAGATTGATTAGTCATCATCTCTTGATGCGAGTGCAAGAGATAAAGTGTATAAAGTTTCTACTATTGTCTTATATGTAATACCATATCTGGATTAATAAAAAAAATCCTCCGATTCTTAAGTTGAGAGGCCACGTTCCCAGAGACAAAGCCATAAGTTCATACTTTGGGTGGGGTGGGGTGGGGGGTGGGGCTTTTGAGACATTACTGGTCTAGTCTATTTTGCCATTATTTTTCATTTTAACTGTCACACTGATATGGAAACAATTCGAAAGTATTGTAAGATTTTTTTTTACAAAAATATATCTACAAATCTATGATTTAACAAAAATATTCTGAAAATATTGTATAATTAACCAAAATGTCCCTATGAAACTCTTCTTTTTATAGCACACTCCCATGATTATGATGCTGTCAAATTTAGCATTTATAAATTAGTAATATTACACAATATTTGTGAATAATAGAGTTACAAACATGTGCAGATTTTTAATTTCTTACTAATCATTTATATATATTAATATTTATAGCTATATCCGTTTTAAAACAGGCATGGATAAAAATGGAAATTTATTATTTGTGGATATTTATGTGCATATTTGTATCTTTAATTTAATATATAAATGTGGATTTATTTGCAGATCTATCTAACAAAAGTTTTATACCCTTTTCCATCATATTTGGCATAAGTTATATGAAATATCTACATTTGTTATATTTGTGTGATGATAAACCATTATATATGGGGGGACTTCCAATTAGGGTGGATCATTGGGTTGAGCCAACCCAGACCCGACCTTGACCCAACCCGCAAAAGCCCGGGCTCGGCTTGAACCGATGTACAAATAGGCTAAGGCCTGGGCCCTCATATTTCAAAAATATCACGCTCGGGCCATATGCTACCATTTTTAAATAGTTTATAGTCTACCAAACTTGTCATATGCTATTAAAAAATGGCGAAGCCTTCTCGCACTATAAGTAGGGTCGACTACATGGATTCTTGCTCAAGTCCATGTTGAAAGATTCGACTATTTTTTACGCTGGCTGTCGACTACCTAACGCAACCCTCACAAGGGGAGATTTGAACTCTGATCTTTTGGTTGGTAGGCACACTGCACTACCACCAGACCATTTAAGGGAAGATTTTGTCACATGCTATTACTAAATTAAATTCCATCATGATTCGATCACATGGAAAAGAATTCTGCAAAATCTTTCCAGATTTCAACAATCCACGTACAACAATCCACACGTAAATCATATTAGATGCAAATTGGGGTGACATAAATTTATAGTCACAAAACATCCAATATTTCCTTCATCCATGAATAATAATATTATATCCTAACAATACATCCAATTTTCATGTATTATGGGTGAATTATATTATAACAATAAATTGATTCAAATTGGAATCAAAGTGCAACTTCATGGAACCAAAATGGGTGCGGGTTGAGCCCGATCTGAACCCGAGCCCGATCCCGTGGGCCTTGGGACTGGTCCGGGTCCTCGATTTGCTAAAAAAACAGGCCTCGACTCAGCCCAAGGCCTACGAAAAATTAACGGGCTTGGGTCGGGCTTTCCCGGGTTAGGCCGGGTCAAGCCCAATGCTCCACCCTACTTCCAATGATGTGGGCCTTTTTTGGCTTTATAAAGCCACTATCAGTTTAGTAAATTATGTAACAATTTTGTAAAATAGAAACTATGTAGTGTGAAAAAATGATGATCAATCTATTTTGTAAATATAGCATCTATATGTAACTAACATTTTCGTCCAATATAATAACAATTTCATAATTCTATCTTGATATACATGTTATGTTAACAATTGTTGTTAAATCTATGACATAAGGGATTTTAAATAAATAGAAAAAATACCTAAATGGATGTGGCTTTCTTGAACTCAGGAAAGACCCACCTTATTTGAAGTTTCTCCTACATATATATTGAAATTAGTCTATAAAGTAATTCTCTTATATTCTTTATTTGACATGTACTCATTCTATATCCATAACCAATTTTAAAGATATATTAATATTTTTTCTTATCTCTCAATATCATTAATGATTCATATTTTTAATTGATAAAGATATGGTAACCATGAATGCAAATAAATAGATATGGATTTATATATTATCATATCCTTATCCATTTATAAAAACATAGGCGGGTATAAAAACAGATATCTTGCAGATATTAAAAGTCACAAAAAATATCATTAAATATGAATATGAAAACAAATAATCACCATTCAAATATGAATAACAATTGGATACCGATTATCTTATGGATAATAATGCATATGAACACTTACAACATGTAGGATTGTCTTTATAAGGTTGAAGTTATTGGCTGACTGAGTAAAAATTACATAAACTACAACTAAAACAAAAAGTTAAAAAAAGTAAAGTCATGGACATTATTTAAATAGCATAAAGATACATTTTTCTTCCAAAATGCAACATATTATGTGTATAATCGTGTAACATATTTTAATATATGTATATACATACACTTATTTATATCTATCCAATATACGTACTATACAACAATAGACTTTCATATCCATATCAAAAAAAAAATCATATCCATATCCTCAAAATATGAAAACAGATACTGAATCCATATTCGTATTCCAAATACAAAAACTCATCATTATATATATTCATCCACCAAGTTAGAAATGCATATCCAAATCTTCTTAAATAGAGATACATGAGTGGGCGGATATGGATTTGTATCGGTATCTGTTGTATCCTTAATTTTGGTAACATGTATAAGCATTTATATCCGTGTTTGGAATCTCATGGAATGTATTTAAACTCTATATTTTAGAAGTTGATGATTTTTTATTAATCCGACATTATAAATCATGTTTGAGGTGAGTATTCCAGACTTTTAAAATTAGAAATTTAGAGCATGTAACTTTAAATAAAAAATTATATAACTTTTAATGGGTTATAAGCCATACTAATAGAGTATTTTGGAGACTTTGTGTGTGTGTGTGGGGGGGGGGGCAAGCCCCTCCTGCTCCCTGATGAATCTCGTATTCATCATGTTAAAATCCACATATTAAACTTTTTGGTTAAATAATTTAATAAAAATCACTGATAATTCCTTGTTATTATCTTGTATTATATTGTACATAAATTGTGTATAATTAACCTATATTCTAACTATATTTATTGTATGTAATTACAACTTTTTTCCTTGTCTTTTCTATCTTATTGAAAAGCCCTAAAAATGGTTTAATAACTGTTTATAATTGTCCTAACCTTTAAAAGAAATAAAAAAATACAAAAAATCTCAAAATCTAAAAGATGGTGTTTTTATCCCTTTAAAATACCCCCAAAATACACTTTTGTACAAATGACCTCTTTTGGCTTTTTGCCCAACATGAAACTTGTAGATCTCATCGAGATCTACAACTTTCATGTTTTGACTTTTTTCCTAATTATTCCTCTAACTAATTCTTTTTGATTTTCTTTATTTTTACATTTATTGACTTTTGTGGTGCGACCCCGTGGCACCCTCTGGGCCACCCACGTGCCCGCCTCCTTTTCTCGCCATACGTCTGCTTCCACCACCCTTGGATCAGCCCAAACCCGCCTCCATCACAACCGTTGATCCCCACTTCTCTCCGTGCTTTCATATCTCCCTGAGATCTAATCCCCACCGCTCTTCTCCGCCTCACTCACATCCACCCGTTCCCACTCGTATTCTACGGCCACCTTCGCTCCACGTCATCCGCTCATCCCTTGCCGTAGGATGAGACTCCAAATCCCATCTTAACTGCTCGCCTCCGCCCACTTCCTAACCACACAATAGATCCTAAGGATCTGATCTCCACAATCCGTCCGTGCCTCCATCTGGGCCGTTGGATCGCAAAATCCAACGGTCCAAAACCCATCGTCTACCTCTGCTAACCCCCCTCTTCGTCCGTTACATCTCGCGCCCGGTCCACCCTTTCCATTTTTAGCCTGCTCCTCCAGCCATCTCTCTGCCCCCTAACGACTGCATCTTGTAGCCGTTACTACCCTCACCCTCACGCGACCATCAATGGTCTTCATCATCGGCCCACTTTCCTCGGGCGACGATTGCAAAACATCTCATCACCACCTAAAATGGTCGGACACCCGCCTATAAAACCACATCCGGTGCCCTCGTCTACCCCCATCCACCATCCAATGGGCTACGACCTAGCTTCTTCCACCCTCCGGTGACAGCACAGGGTGGCTATTTCGAGGCGATTATGGTTGTACGTCCCAGGTGCGATCCATGGCCATTCGGCCATGCTGCGGCCATCCTCGTGCGACGTCGAGCCCATGCTCAGGCCGAGCATGTTGAGCGACGATCTTGGCTTCCTCCGAAGCCCAGCCCAGGTCGCCTCTTCCGCCAAATTTTCCTCTCCGGAGAGGTAATCTTCTCCTTCCTATTTTCATACATTCTTCTAATTTTCCCGACACATATCATCACCCTCACCATCCATCGATCCTCTTGCAAGCTTTACCTCTCCGCCTGCATCTTCGCGCCACTCTCCACGATCACCTTCCCTTCTCCATGACTCAGTCCACCCTCCGCCACCTTCTCCTCTACTTCGTCGGAGGAGAAGAACCCAAGTCCTCCGCTCCCTCTGCCTTTGCTGGACCTTCACTCGCCTTACTCACCCACATTTGCACGCGCACGCCTCTGCTATCTTTCTAACCCTTGCAGGTTTTTAATGGTCGGACGTCGTGTCTCCCCTCCGATCTCGAGCTTCCTCTTCGGCGAAGTGATGGTGACCTCCATCATTAGCTTTCCTGGGAGCATCTCCTCCTGTCGGCGACCCTCGCCAAAGGGCCATGGAGGTCCATGGATCACATACGGTCGCAGAGGAGCACGGAGGGGCTCGGGCGAGCTTGTCGGAGCCTGTTTAGACCGTCGCTCCCCCAACGGAGGATGCCGTTAAATGGCGCTTCACGGCGGCCATCCAACAACCCTGATGGAGCCACGTCGCTAGCACCGGACCTGCAGGCTTGGATCATCCGAGCCATTCCTCCAGCCACCATCACCCACCACATCATTCCCGAGCCTGATCCGCCCTTCGAGCCTAGCCCTCGCATGCATGTCACGTGCAGTGCTAGTTAATTTGTAGGAACACTTAAATATTTTCCAGAATTGCGACAAGGTACGCGTGCGCCTGGGGAAATTTACATCGAGGCCCAACCAACTTCTGGAAATTGCAAAAAGGGGTCTCTGCTTCAGGAAAAATTACTCAACGGCTTCTCCGGGTTTTGTCTATTGCGAATAGGTCCTTCCAGGGACCTATTTGCAATAGTTATCTTTATTTTTCCCGCATTTTTATTACATTGATGCCCTTGCACTGTTTACTTCATATCTTGAGTACTTTAGATCCAAATTGCATGATCTTAGTGTCATTTTGAAGCTTGTTTCATCATCTATTTCATGGCATAATTTAATCACTAATTGGATACTTAATTAAAGGAGATAATTTTTGATGTTATAATGCCCCTTGCTTTATAAGCCCCGACCATTAATAGTTGCTTAATCTTGATTTTGATGTTCATTTTGACTCTGCATTCAAATCACAATCGGTGCTCATTAACTTAATGTTTCGTAAGGCATAATTGTATGTTGTGTCTTGCATGCATCACATCTTGCATTACATATCTTTTGATTGCATCTAAAAATTCGTAAAAATTACATACATCAGTGTGTTTGCATTATTTAATATGTATTTTGTTGTGCTTTTGCATGAAGACCTAAAATTGAGAAAAAGATAATCACACATTAAATAGATAAAATTGATAAATATATTAAAGAGGCTCGTGTCCCTGTGTTAGACCTTGGTAAACTTGCCAAGTAAAATAATATCCACATATTCGAAGATGTGGTCTCTTTGTTGACCGAAATCTGCCTCCTGTAATACGACAATTACACATCCTTAAAGAGAGATTTCACGTTCATTAAATTCATCTTGCAAAAAGATAAAACCATCTCCACATTCAACCTCATCGGTCACCTTTACCTAGATCCACCCTGGATCCCTTCCTCTACCCATCCCTACCCCCGATCCCCCCTTCCCCACTGCCAACCACCTCTGCTAGATCGTCCCCTGATCCCCCACACCATCGCCAACACCTCCTCCCAACCCGCTTCCTGATCATTCCCTCTCTCTCCATCACCAACCACCTCCACCCAACTCCTCCCCTCGACCTCGACTCTACTGCCAACCACCTCTGCTAACCCCTCCATCCCTCCCCTGATACCCTCAACATCGTTGGCTTCCTAATCCAGCCTGCGATCCCCTACTTGCCACCTTAGCCCAATTCCGAACTCCTTCTATGTTGCAAACCACCTCTGTCAGAACTGAGGAGATTGGCTACTTGATTGTCATATTTCATGAAAGGAAGACACAATTCTATTATATCAATCTTTTCACGGATAAAATGCTTGCCGATGTCAACTTACTTTGACCTATCATGCATAATAGGATTGTTGGATAGATTTATCGCAAATTTGTTGTCACATAACATCTTCATTGATGTATTAACTTTTATGTCAACTCATCAACAAGATTTTTAGTCAGAAATTTTAATGATACCATTTGCAAGGGGACGATATCAGTCTTAGTACTAGATCTTGAAGCAACATTTTGGTTCTTACCCCTTCAAATAACCAAGTTTTCTCACAGATACACTATAACTGGAAGTGGATCTTTTATTTTCCAATACAGTCAACATATTTATATCCTTCAATTGTCATATCGTGATTTTTCTTGAACACGAGACCTTTTCTATTCTTTTATATGGTACATTATTTTATTAACAACATTGACATGAGAGGTGGTAGGAGGGTTCCGGAATTGATCAACACCATTCACAACATAGGTGATATCAGGTTTAGTGAGTGTCAGATTAAACTTCCAACCAATCTTTGATACTTTCCCTTTCATGCATCAGCAAGAAGTTCACGATCATCTTTACTCAGTTTATGATTCACCTCCATAGAAGTAGGGACTGGTTTGCAACCTAACATGCTTGAGTCTTTTAACAACTCTAAAGTATGTTTATGTCGGTTTAAGCACATATCTTATGGAGAACAAGCCATCTCAATACCTAGGAAGTATTTCAACTTCCTCGGTTCTTTCCGTTCAAATTCAATTTTCATCACATGTAAGGATCATATGATCATCATAGCATGAAAGAATAGATCTCGTTTTGCCTCTCCTTGTGAATAAAGTGCGGTCTCCATTCACTTATAACCACTCAGAATTGTTGAAATCAAACCTTGGAAACTACATTCACTTATAACCACTCAGAATTGTTGAAATCAAACCTTGGAAACTACTTATCAGTCCATACATCTTTTTCAATTTGCACATACATCTTTTTCAATTTGCAACACATGCTCCTCCTTTCAAACCCATGCATCTTCTCGAGGAACGTTTCTTTTTAGATTATCATTTAAGAAGGTATTTTCACATCTAATTGGTAGATTTTCCAGGAAAAAAGGAAACTATATCAATGAGCACCTTAGTTATAATCATCTGTCTCAAAGCATATAGATTTTGAGATAATATATTTAGTTATACCTCTTTAGCCATTAGACGAGCCTTGAATCTATCGATTTTCCCATCATCAGTGTATTTGATCATGTACTCGTTTAGAGCCAACCAAATAGGCACCTTCAGGAGCACCAACAAGATTATTGTTGTGATTTGTGTAATTGAGCCTATATGAGTGGGAGTTATCTAGTCCCACATGGATGAGTGGTCGGACTTATTAAGTTAGTGTGCATTACCAGTGGATTAGATCAACGAGACGGCTGCGATGGATCTACTACGAGCATTCACTCAATTCTTCCTCCCTGTGTGTGACTCCTCCAAGAAGCACGATGGCGGCGATGGGTTCTTCAGGGAGAGCCCTAGGTTTCGATCTTGGAAAGAAGGGGATCGGTCTATGTATCCTCTTTGGTTATTTACTTGTAAACCCATTAAAATGGGCTATTGTTGCCATGTTTATATAACGAAAAAAGGAAGAAGCCCATGTATAGAAAAGGAAGAACAGCCCAAAAAATTGATGAAGGGACGGTTGATAAAACACATAATTGTGAAAAAGGGGGCAGCCACATTTCAAAGGGGGCCCACGGAAAAATGAAGGCTTCATTGCCTTGTTTTGTTTGTTTATATCGAGGTGACCCATGGAAAAGAAAAAAAACCTTGAAAAATGAAGTGAAAAGACTGAAAGTCCAGTAAAAAATGGGATAGGCTGGAAAAAGTGACGGTTCAAAAAACAGGGAGGCGCAAGAAAATTGAAAGGGGTTAACAGTAACAACAAAAATGAGTCTAAAAAATGAGATGGAGTAAAAAGAAAAGTTTTGCTAAAAAGGAAAAAAGGAGGAGATCTGAGTATTTGTATGTATCTCGCACATAGATATGAGAGATATTAGAAGTGCCCATGAATACCTCCTTGTTTTATTTGAGATGCAGATATGCGATCTTTTATTTGAGAGGTCTCCAAACTCTTGATTTGAGCTCAGAGTTTTCATGTGGACCATATATGATAGAGACTTATAGTAGAGGCTTGATACAAAGAGATCCATAGGGGCTCTAGAGTAGAGATCCCATTCTCTAAACTAGTATGGGAGAGGCCCCGTTTGCATTGGCTTAATGATTGAAGCTTTTTTCAGATCATCATATGAGGGCAACATACGCATTGGTCTTTGTTGAAGAGATCTTTTTCCAGTCTTTTTTTAGGCTCAAAAAAGGGGGAGACACTCAACGATGTTCGCCCCAATATATTAAAAAAGTAAGAAAAGAATGTTACAGAAAAGGAGATGTAAAAAATACAGAACTACGCCCTTAAAAGAGAACCGAATAAGCAAGAGAACATCATCACCCCTAAGAAAAACCACCTGCAGGCTACACCGCACACCAGTCATCCAGAAGACGCGAACAATGGATAAGAACGTTATCCCGGTAGAAACGTTGGCCGGAGAAAAGGGCCTCATTCCTTCCCAGCCATATGCACCACAATCTTGCAATCGGGGCCAAAATGTCCCCCCTTTCCCTGTTCCTGTTGCACAACAATATCTCGCAGAAGGCAATCAGGTCATCCGATCTCACCCACTCCAGATCATTCAGATTCGCCGGACCAAGTGGCAGCCGAAGAATAAATGATCAATTGTTTCCACCTCCGCATCACAAAGGATACAATTTGTACCGACGTTAACCAAGAAGCTGGCGCATTGATCACGCGTTAAGAGCCTCCCTCTGTGAAGAAGCCAAAGGAAGACGCCAATGCGCTCGGGAAGCCTCAGACTCCAAAAGAACCAACAATCGCGCAAGAGGAGATCAGCCCCGGGCGGAGGAAGGGGAGCCAGCGCCCGATACGCCTTACGCGTGGAAAAAGTGCCGTCCTTCCACGTCCAGTTATCCCGCCCATCATTAGGCCGGTCATAGTCACAGAGGACGTTCAAGAGAGAAACAAAATCATCAAGCCGCTGGTCCGAGAAATTCGCGAGAAAGCGCGGATACCAGCATCCATCCAACCAGCAAGAAGCAACCGTAGCCTGTTTGTCATCCGCCAATGCAAACAAATGGGGAGAGCGTTCCTTCAAAGGACCCCTTCCCGACCAATCATCAAGCCAAAATTTAAAAGAGTCCCCCTTCCCCAATATCGGCCTGAAGAGCGAAACATTCCTAGCAAAAACATCCAGCACAGTACGCCAAAACGGAGAATGGGGCCCGGTGTCACCCCCCCGCACCATCCCCATCCTCGCCTCACCCAAGAATCCCCTGAGAACAAAAATGAAGAAGTTATCCCCCTGCCCCCAAATTCTACTCACCCATTTGAGTAGAAGAGCATCGTTAACAACCTCCAGCATTCAAGATCTTCCATATCCATGGCTTTCAAATTCCAATCTTCCATATCCATGGCATTCAAGATCCCAACATGTGTATATTCCTCAGATTGGGAGATGCAATTTATATATGTACTTGGCTTGTGTGTGGTGTATTGTCCAAGCTGAGCACTCCATCCTCTAGCTTAAGAGGGAATGTTGAGATATTTATTTTTTTTAGAAAAATGTTGAGATATTTACGTAATTAGGCCTATATGTGCGTGCTAGAAATATGACATGCGGAAGCTTAATAAGAGAAATAGAATAAGAACATGGAAGAACACCGAGTTTTTTACGTGGAACCCTACTCCCTAATGAGCGGGATGAAACCACAGGAGAAGGTCTCAAAGGGCTATATGTTTTATTCAACTTTCTCTCATCTGATACATGTGGTGTGAACCGAGTCTCCACATCCCATAACTGGTAGATGTGAGACTAAACACTGGATGTGGTTACCCATCTACATAAGTGACACATGTACTGCAACACTCCCTGTCAAGCTGGAGCATGCAATGCTCAGTCTTGGACATATGAAAGTAATCTCAAACTCATAAATACAAGACACCACATATAATATTAACTTAATGCAAACACAACTGTCGGTTGTTGTCGAGGATGTTGCTTCTCACGTCGTACATGTGAGGAGGAACAAATATGGTGGAGTGTGAGTTGAACTGGGTCGCCTCGTCGGAGAACATGTGCTCTGTACTGCACCTGTCAGAGTCACAAAAACTGAATGAGTCTCCTCGTCGGAGTACACTGGCCCGCCACATGTAGAAGACTGAATCATGTGGACAACTGCTCCATCTCTGAAGGGCTGAGCTGAAAAAACCGTGGAGACATCCTCATCAAGTCCACGGTCGCTGGAGAATGGAGTCTAAAAATTCTCCTCGTCGTAGAACAGAGTCTCTCCCATATTCGCTCATAGAATGGGATCTCTACTCTGGTATCGCTATGAAACCACATGAAAACCCTAGATCACATGGCATAGGGAATGTGATCTCTACTCTGGAGTCCCTATGGATCACATGAAAACTCTGAGACAAAAAACAAAGATAGGGACCACACAAATGATGACAAACATGTGCACATCAAACTGAAGACTTGGAATCTGATCGTTGAATCTGAAATTTTGAATTGCAGAGTATGACATCTGGTTGGTCTGAAGAATCTGATATCTGAATATGACCTGTAACTTTGCACAATACTCCTTTTTTCTCCCATACTATCGGAAAACAATGACATCGACAATGTTGGGAGAAGACATGAAAATATGGGGAAGAACAAAAATGATCTCATTTTTTTAATAAAGTCGTCATCATCATTTTTTTTCAACTTCTCACAAAATCATTTTTTCCGACTTTCTTTTTTTCATACGATTTTTTGTACGATCCTTTTTCCAAAATTTTAAACTCTCAGACTCACCTTTTTTTCTCGAACGCGAATGACCCAATTGCTCTTACAAAAACTGGGGCTTCTTTTTTCTTCGGCCATTCTCTCCGTTTTTTTAAATCAGACTCCTCCCTTTTTTAGCCTTTTCATCTTTTTTCCTTTTTTTTTTGATATAACGCAACATGTCGTAGGGCTTCAAATAAAAATCTTCTTTTTTTAGGCAGAGCAACCTTGCCTTTTTCTAATATTAAAGAGCCGACATGCCTTTTTCCTTTGTCTTCACCAACTAGGGTTCCCACGATGGGAATCCTTCTTCTGCCTCTGCCACTAGGGATCCTCCCAGATCGAGGATGCTGTTGTTGGGGATGGAGATCACGCCACCTGCGACACCATCGCCACGGAGGAGTGCCGCCTGCGAGGAGCATTGCTGCCCGGAGATATGTTGTCTCCTGAGCGTGGCGTTGCCTCATGCAAGATGAGCCACTTGGAGTGCCATTGTTGGTAGGCATAGGAGAGGAGGTGCGTTACGGAGAGAGGCATAGGAGAGGAGGTGCATTAGGGAGAGCTGTGTGGAGTGCGATGGGGCTCCTCCTGGAGCTTCGAGCTCTACCCTTCTTCTTCCTCCTCCCTTTTTTTAACTCTCAGATTGCCTCTTCTATCTGGAACTGAGAGGGAGATCTGGATCTTCACCGCCTTCATCGGAGTCAGGACTCGATCAGAGTAAGTTTGATCGACGTGCTTTGTTGTCTTGGTATGCATACAAAGAAAGGTTGTCTTAGTATGTCTTTGGCGACGATGCCAAGAACATCAAGAAACTCTCTTGATAACCTCGATCAAGAGAAGCAATATGCGATGCAGGCATCACAACAGGAACCTCAAATCTCTGGCATAGATGATGATCTTCATAATTTCTTGCAGAATTAGGGTTTCATAGTAAACTGTAAAATGGACCACACAAACTGGAGACAGATCTGGTGGTCATTGACGATGCTGCACAGATGTATAGAAAAAATCTTAATCGAAGATCGGGGGCGAATGATTTTGCAGCAAAACGAATTGCTGGATGTTTCAGTATTGGGGTTACATCGGGAACCCTAGTTGCTTGGAACTTCGAGAATCTCCAGAACTTTGAATCTTCAAAAATATGCAAAATTAAGGTTTTAGAAGAAACCGTAGAATTGAATCTCAAATCTTGAACATCAACAAAGAACATAAAATCCTCGAGAATCAAACTCGCTATGATATGAGATGCTTGCAGATCTGGGTTACCTGTTGACACAACACTCGCGGTATTATATTCGATATTGACGCATTAGGTTACCTGAAATTTAGGGAAAATCTTGTACAAAAACTATAACATGTTCATTGTAGCAGAAATTGCGGAAGCTTGGCATCCAGCTGTCAATCTACCAAGTTGTAGGTACTTTGCCTGCCATCCATGTTGAGAACAAGAGAAATGCCAACAAAAGTTGAGTACAATCATATGTGTTAAAATATAAAACACATATTTCAGTGGTCTCAAAAAGTAAGTAGATAGATGTTGACATGTAAAATTTAATAAGCTACTTGCATATAAATGGGTTTTCAAGCTGTTTTGTACGCATATCCCTTGTTCATCCATCACCCCTTAACCTTCCATATATTACATTTTTATTTATTGATTATATGATCCATATGTAGGTTATCATCTTTTTAATACAAATAACTTATGTTGATTGATCTTGGGATTGTAGATGATGAGTCTCTGATATGATCGTTGTCTATGTCAAATTCTCAAGCTTAGTGGACAGTCTGTGGTCTTGGTCTGAGTGTGACCTCACATTATGACTCTGAGCTGTGAAGAATACCTTCGGTTTGGGGTGCCTCCGCAGGCATGTGGTGGAGTATAATGCATCCTAACTAAGTTCTCATCACGTCCACTAGCTTCTCCTAACATTCATAGTAGTAGTTCTAAATTTTGATCAAATGGTGATAATTAGTGATTGATAATTGTTGATGATTGATGTTTTCTTTCTCACGATTTTTTCCTTGTCAGACTCACTGGCGGTACAGTAACTAAAACTCAAGAATAATACCAAACTCAACTTTAACCAAAATCAACTCCAGCTGACAACGATCTCTTCTTCGTCAGGACCTATTGGCAGAACAATAACCAAAACTCTAGCGGTGAGGAAGCCTCCTAAGAGACTCTTCCGTCTCACCCTCCCAGTGGAAGTGCGATCCAGGAGAGAGCTAAGCATACTCCCAAACTACGCCCATGAGATGGGTGGAAGCGACTTTCCCGACTAAGTCACTCCAAACCGACCTGACCTGTATGGGCAAAAAGATCGTTAAAAACCAAAATCAAAAGTTAGTCTCAACTTGCGTGCTAATTCATCCACAATGTCTCAATTTTTAGCCATGAAATCAGAGCTAATTGATGTTCTAAATAAAACCTAACTTAATTATATCTAAATCATCCTATTTTCTCCTAAATCATTATGAAATCAGTATCTATTCTATTCACTGATCTAAAATTTGATCTTACATGCATGTTATTCTCCTCAAATCTCTCAATTTTACCCATGAAAAAAATAGTAATTTAATGATCTGAATTTTCATCTTAAATACATGATAATCGTCCTAAAAGCTCCCAATTTTACTAATGAAATCCAAATATATTGAGGATTTTTGGCCTATCGCCCTCTTTAATGCTATCTACCTGATTGTGGCAAAAGTCCTGGCTATTAGATTGAATCGCATGATCGAACATATTATCTCACCGCTTTAGAGTGCTTTCATCCCTGGCAGGTAGATTACCGATAACCTGGTTATGCCAGTTGAGATCATTGCGGATTGGAAAAGAAGTTCGAAAGGAGTACTTTGGAAGATTGGTTTTTTGAAGGCATATGACACGGTGGATTGATACTTCTCATGGATGGCGATGTTGAGGTGTGGTTTCCCTGAGACATGGATCTCTTAGATGAAGTGTTGTGTTACCACGACCTCTTATGCAGTGCTCGTAGACGGATGACCCAAAGGTAGGATTTTTTAGCCGCAACGTGGTGTTGTAGACAGGGATGCCCTCTCGCTCTGATGCTCTTTGTGATTGCAGTAGATATACTTCCTTGCATGGTGACACTGGTGGTTCATAGTGATGTCTCGAAGGGATATACTTCTGACGAGATGTCCATTCTTCTTTTGCAGTACGCGGATGACACTATTTTCTTCATCGATGGGGTGTCTGAGGAAGCTAAGGGCATAGATCTGACCGTGGAAATTTGTGGGGAGCTTTCTAGGCTAATTCTAAATCATGGAAATCTATTGTTGTCTCATTTGGCCTCTCAGATTTAGATGCTCGTAATTGCTGTGCCACACTTGGCTCTGATAGTGGCTCACTCCTGATTCACCATATGGGCTCCTCGTGACGGATGATAGTCTCAAGATGGCAGACTGGTTCTCGATAATTAAGAAGTTGGAGAAGAAGCTGTCAGGCTGGAAGATGTCTATTCTTTACAGGGGAATTGGTTGGTGCTCGTGAAAGCAGTTCTCTCTGCTATCTCCATATACTTCATCTCATCACGTTTACTACCAATTGGTATTAGATGTCGATTATAGATGCTCATGAAGTTTTTTTTGGGTAGAACGGGACATGACGAGCATGGGCTATACCTAGTTGACTAGGTCATGGTTACGCTGCTTGTTGAGGATGGTGGCCTTGGGGTTCTATACTTGGATTCAATGAAGGAAGCTCTTCTCCTTTAGCAGGTCAGCGGAATTTGGGGTAGAAGTGATGATCTGTGCATCAGACTCATTCGCCAGATCTACGGTATTGGAATGCAATACTCATTTCCTTCTCAACATATCTCAAGACCGTTTGCCTTCTGGAAGGGAATCAGATCGACACTCCCTCATTTTCGGAATCTCTTTCGCCAATCTTTGGGCGATGGCAGCATGTTCGCTTTTTGGTCTTACAACTAGTTAGGTGATGGAGCACTTTCCTCAATGCTCACTCGTTTGTTTGCTTTGGCGACTAATTGAGATGCAAAAGATGCGGAGTATTGGGTGGACGGCAACTGGATGCCATGATTCTTAACTAATTTCTCTGATCAACGCTTCGAGGAGTTTCTGCTGCTTTTGGACTCTATCAGACAGATCGACATGCCTACCTCTGGGTGGGATCATCGGGTGTGGAAGTCCACCTATCTCTATCAAACGTGCCTATAATGCAATCTGTAGACCGCATCTATCAAGGTTGGACATTTTGATTCGGGACTGCAACTTTATTTGAGTATTATTGATTTCTTCATGTGGTTATTCCCCAGAAAACGAATCATGACAAGAGACCGTTGTGCCTGATTATTCGAAGTTATCTCTGACAGATGTCCTCTCTGTGAGAGGCAGGTTGATATTTAAGATCACCTTTTCTTCACCTACAAAAGGACTCTCCCTATCTGGTAGGAGATCGAGGTGGACTGGTTGTCTGTTCATAGCCTGGACTTGTTTTGGAACACCTTGTTCGAGGTCAAAGATCGGCCTAGAGAGGTTTTTCTTCAGCCCCTTGCACTTGTCTGGGTAATTTGGTTAACAAGAAATGACACTCCTCATCTAATCACTTCTATGTTTCCATTTTAAGACTCTCCTCGAGTCTTGACAACTGTAAGTCTTCTTGAGGCTGACCCTCGTTTTTAATAAAAAAATTTGGGGTGGGCACCTCCAAGTGTTTTCCCCATTGTTTTGGTCTAAAAAAACTTATTTCGAACATATTGAATATATAATTATCCATTGTTGCATTTTATATTCAACTCGATGGAAACTTATAAGAAAATCCTGATTGACTTCCCTAGAAATGTATTTAATATCGTGCTATTAATTAACTTCCGGCCGAGTGTTCAACTTGCGTGTATCATTGTATGGTTTTTGCCAGGCTGTCATAATGCCAGCTCTCTGCTTTTTAAAGATCGTGAGAAACAAAGCGACGCATCTCCAGGTAGTACGAAAGTCTTTTGTTTGCTTGGGACTTTCCAGGCTATTTGACAATTCTCCGATTGTTTACCTTGCCAGGTCTGGCTGAGTGCAACAATTGTGATGCTGGGAGTTGTGAGTGCA
Organism: Ottelia alismoides; assembly: GCA_037367405.1. NCBI lineage: Eukaryota > Viridiplantae > Streptophyta > Magnoliopsida > Alismatales > Hydrocharitaceae > Ottelia > Ottelia alismoides. The sequence continues at coordinate 786,720 of JAZKJV010009169.1, forward strand.
GCTTTGGGAACCTATTCTTCCTTGTATCAGATTATGCACAGTTATTAATGTCTCGTTGCTCTCCCCAGCACCAGCTTCCAGGACCGTATGCCATATAACCACATTTTCTGTTTTTTTTGTATCACTTGTATCAATTATTTTCCAGTTTAGAAGACCTTGGGGTCACTATGTGCGACAGTTTCGGCTTCTTTAATCTATCTGCTTGGCAGTAAAATGAAGACTGCTTATGTTTTAGAAGTGAATATCTTGGTTTATTATTAATGGGATTAAGTAATTGCTCTCTCATTTGAGTGATGTTTAGTAGTCGTGCTGTCGGTTGAAGTTAAACCATGAGTGGGCATTTGCATGGGCTGAGGGAAGTTGCGCGTCTGTACTTGACTGAAGTTGGGAAGCAGATGCTCTTTCTTGTTTTTTTTTCAACATAGTGGATGTAGGATTTGAACCATAATAATTCTTTGGGTGGTAGGCACACTGCTTTACCATCAGACCATTGGAATGATACGTCGTAGACACTGAAGATGGTAAAACTTGTAAACTGTCAAGTCAAAATCAAGTGTTTTGTTGCCGCATATGTATGTACCAAAGCCTTAAATGTTGGAATTCGATTTCGTTTCGGTAAAACTTGAAAAGAGAAATTCAATGGAATTTCAGTGCAAATTTTGTGGAATGGTCAAAAATTAGTTAAATTATTTGAAAAAATATTTTTTTTTCTAAAATTAAGTTTTCTAATATTCTTTAACTCAACTAATTGAGATAGAAATACATAGTTTTTTTGCTAATAGTAAGATATTGACATGATATGTTACATTAAATTTCCATCATATCACTCAACAATAAAAAATAGTCTGCAACTCAAAATCAAAATTAAATTTGGAATCAAATTTAGAAGTCATTAGTTTCACCTCCTGAATGTAAGGAGAATTGTGACATGCAATAATAATAGAGAAACATAGGCCAACAAAGCGTATTGGCAAGATATCTTTATGTAAGAAATTGAAGATTGAAATGATAACTTAGAATTTGTATCTAATCAAAATACTTTCAACTCAGAAAATATTTAATTTTAGAAATAAAATAAGGCATTCATGCATAAAGTAAAATTTTCAAACATGTATGTCTAATTGATGCATTTGCATAGCTTGTGATCATAAAATATATGCTATACATGACGAACACATACATTAATACTAAGTTACAATGTAGTTTTTGCAATCACAATCTATATCCAATTTGATGGTAGGCAAATACTTTCAGTTACGAGACACGAAATGTTTCTAACAACCTAGCACTTGCATAACCACATATACTTCTTGTAGTAGAGATAAGCCGCAAGAAAGGAATGCTTTATATTTCGGATTCCAATTTTTGTTTCACTAGAGTCCATAAAAAGAAATTTTGGAGAATTTACGTGAAACCTTTGCAAATCTTGCAAATAACTCTAAACTAAACTTATTCCAAAAACTATGGATTTTAATACTCTTAAGGCAATAAATAAAATTGAAATGCATACTTATTTGTAAAATAGAATCTGAAAAATAAATTTTAAAGTAGTATTATCTTCATAATCATCACAAATGTCGATATGCAGTGCAACGTGCTCCATAAAGTTAGAACTATATGCTAAACCGAAAGCAAAAACAATGATAATCACTTCTTCAATAAGAATGATGACATATAATAACTACTAATCAAAACATATATATCAAACTAAAAAAAAGAACAAAAAATATAACGTTCTTCGGTTAAAACTTGAATATAGCTCTGAAACCTTGTATCTAACTGATTTGATTTGGATTTAGATTTAAAATTCAGAAACTATTTAAATTCATTATTTCATACATACATGCATACATAGACGTACATACATACATCTACATTTATACAAGCATACATAAATCTACGTACATGCATACATACTGCGTACATACATAACGTACATACATACTATCTATGTACGCACATACCTGCATACTACGCACATACATGCGTGCGTACTTGCTATGTCCGGATGTACGTACATACGTATGATGGATTGTTTGTATATGATGCTTTTAATGTTTTTTCCTATATTAATTATTGAGGTTCTGTTTAATCTAATTTAGTCATGATTTTAGATTTAAAATGTGACATGAATAAGCGTGGATAATAGCTTTTTTATTATTTGACATTATGTACAAGGTTTTAAAAATTAAAACGGACGTTAAATCAGGAATATATTAGTTTTTGGTTTTTATGGTTGGACGAATGAGATTGACATGTCGAATCGGTGATGATGTCAGTGATACATAAAAATCGAAAAAGATCGAATCGTTGTATTTTTGGTTTGGTTCGTATGGTTCAACTAGATCGTACCGAGTTAGACCAATAATACCATACAAATAAATATAAAAAATACTGTATCATATCTTTAGAGGATTTATGGTCGTGTCCTTCCAAGTTTTTCTAATAATACTTATACCCTTATTATTATTTACAATTACATGTGTGCTCCTATATTTTTACAAAATGTATAGTAGTGGACTTTTACAATACACTTGTGTTCTTGTATTATTCCAACATAAGGATAATATTATTGTGATTTTTTAGGAATATTTGAGTACGAGAGATTGCTAAAATGTTAGGAGCATAAATGTTATTAGAAAAACTTAAAAGGACATAATAATCATTTTGTAGTATTAATATATACAGCTACAATATGGATGTTATATTTTAAAAAGAGATTTTTTTCCCGACACCCTATAATCTTTTACAATTACCTCTACGACATTTGAAACATCGTAATTCCTCCCCCGACCTCGTAAACTTACTCCTTCTTACCCAGCAAACCCTGCCGTTAATTTTAACTATATTTGAGTCAATTACATGAGTTAATTTTGAGTTAACCTAACCAATATATCATCGAACGGTTAGGATTAGAAGAAATAAAAAAAAAGAAAACCACTGCGATTTACCATCGAATGGTTAGGGAGCGGCAGCGGCGCGGGGGTAGTTTGGTGGCGCGGGGGGATTCCATCGGCGGCGACGGGGGGAGGGGGAGCAGGGAGCGACGGCGCAGGGGGGGGGGCAGGGAGCAGCGGCGACGCGGAGGGGGGTGGGCTTCCTCTGGGCGGGGGTGCGTTGACCCGTAATAGGCAACAGTGCAGAGCGACAAGCATATCCCCAAGCACCTGCTGGCATGAAGGACCAGTCTGCACCGCCCTCCGCCAGCATCTCCCTCTGCCCTTTCACCATCTCCGACCTTGATGCGGCCCTTGAACAGGGGACCTGGGCGATCAGTATCGATGAGCGGTCGACGAGCTGAACATGTGACCTGGGAGTATCGACGACTTCGATGGTGGATGATGTGTTTTAGGTGCTGCAGAGCTGTTGCAGGAGCGCGATCTCTGCGGGGAATGTGAATTCTGTTCTAGCATTGCTTGGCGGTCTGGGTAATTTGTTAGGGAATGAGTATCTGCAGGCATTGCAGCAGAAGATGCGGGAGCCAAACTTGGGGGCAAAGCTGTTCTTGGGAGGTGTTACTATGCAGGGGAGGAGGGAAGGAGCTGGGACGGCCGGGGATAGAGCAGGGATGGAGGAGCTGTCCGCGAGGCTCCTCGGCGGCGGCAGTGGCGAGGCTCAAAGCTTGGCGCTGGCGGGGGCAGTACAGGGGGATCAGCTCCTATGGGATGATGGAGTGGCAAAAGAACATAACGGAATCCGGTTAATTTTAACAGGTAAATGAACGGGGGTTAACCACAGGGTCTGTAGGGTAAGGGTAATAGCAAGTTTACGAGGTTAGGGGAGGAATTAGGATGTTTCAAAGGTCGTAGAGGTAATTGGAAAAGATTATAGGGTCTGTCGGGTACAAATCTCTTTTAAAAAATAATATGATCATTACTATTTTACAATGTGCAGCTTATATTTTACAAAATCGTCACACAATTTACAAATTTGGTGGTGAATTTTTAAATTTCAGGAAAGACACATCTCATTGGAAGGTCCCCTGTATATAGGAAAAAATGGGGTTGCCCCAAGTAGCTTCACCCACACTATTTTCCATTTTTTTTATTTTTTTGAAAATATCACCATCTATATTCATCTATATATCTCTCTAATACGCCATTCGAATTTTGTCAAAAATGGATACTCAAATGCCATTCATCTAAAACATGTAATTTTAACAGTCTAAACATTGTTGTAATCGACATGTTCTAGATGGAGGGAATATGAGTCTCCGTTTATGTAATCGACCTATTAGAAGGCCCTTCCAATGAGATGCACCTTTCCTAGATCAATGGAAATCCTATCAACAAGATCCGTTAAATCTCATTTTGATGGTTCTTTATTCAATTATAAAAAATAGTCAAAGAATCAAATTGCCAAGTCCACATGCCCTTGTGGTTCCATTGTCCTGAGAGAGACCCATATATAAATTAATATTACATCGATCCCCATACATGTGATGACATGCATCTTACGTAAAAAACTGCTTAAATCCTCACTATCCACCCATCTACTTCTTACTTTGCTGCATATATAGGTATCATATCCATGCATGTGATGTGATGCATCATATCCACACATTTTTAAGTAATTAAATATCGTATAAACGAACATGAGCTGTGGTCCATTGATATGCATTGCATGTAGTTTTGTGAGTTTTCTGCATGTGGAATAATAAAATTTTCAAACGAAAAGCGATCATGAGCGTCAGTGATCGACGAGAGAGTGAGGAGTTGGGATGGAGATGGAGATCGCCCCTCTCTCTTCGTGTTTCATGTACGCGCCACCACCTGCAGGAAAACACAAATAAAAAAGTTGGTCACCACGTGGTCGCGTGGCACCATCTCCTCCACCGCCATCGCTCGATCCACCACGTGCGCCACCACCTCCTCCACCGTCGTCGTGCTCGACCACTTGCGCCACCACCAACTTCTTCATCGTCGTGCTCTGCTACGTAGAACTCATGTCGCCTTTTGTTGTGGGAGTGGTAACTCTACCAAGGGCACTACAAGAAAAATGAGTTGTGGCCATGGAATGTGGCTACGGAAACTTGTGGTCATGATAATTCCATGGCCACTAGTTTTTCGTAGCTACAATTGTGGCTAAAATCTTCATACAAGAGTTGCGGTCACGACAAGTTCTGTGGCCACTTGTAGTAGCCACGACATATTCGTGGTAAGAAAACACTTGTTGCGAGACTTGTAGCTACGACTACTGGCCACGACATACGTTGAGCAAAGCCCAATTTCGTGGCCACAAACCCCACATCCGTGGGCATAATTTTATAGCCATAACTTGTTTTCCTTGTAGTGAGGATTCCTAATGAAGGGACCAAGAATAGAGTGCAAGTTGCCACATTCTATTTTTAGAATGTGAAAAAATGACTAAAAGGTTTTCGACATTAAAAAATTAAGATAAACAAGATATTAGTTGGATCCATTGGATTAATTACATATGGATGACATAGCGGGCTTTCCATGCACCCAGGAAAGGTGCATCCAGGAAAGGTGCACCTCATTAGAAATAAATTCTATATATATATATATGTATGTATGCATGTATGTGATTTATAAAAGTTACAATTTTAAAAACTATTTAAGCTTTAATTAATGACAAGTGTTGTTAATTTAGTGCTTCTCGTAGTATGAATATGATAACATCTTCTTTCTTTGTTGTTATTAAAAGTAGACATCCTCATGCACAATGTGAGAAGAGAAATGCAATGCTCACATGACAGGAAGTGAGAAGTGATAATGGGTCGTTGGCAAATGTGGAAGGAGAAGAGATAAAGGAGTACTATAGTGTGTTAGAATGAGACTTGATTACGAGTAGTTTTTAAAAGTTCTGATTTTACTAAATAATTACAAATTATTTTTTTTTATCAAAAAATGGACGGTTGAATCGATGGTATGGTATAATTAGTTCAACCAGATTTTGAGTAATTTTTATTTTCCGAATAGAAATCAGGCAATTAGACCGTTTTTCTTCCGATCTTAATTTATCCGGTTGAACTGAGCGGTCCGATTCGATTTTTAAAACATATGGATGGCTACTACATGCTATTCATGTTGGCTTTTGTTTGAGCATTTTTTGAGATATTATTGAAACTCAACAATGCGTGGAGTTAGTATACAAAGTCCCTCAGTCCTTGCTATTTTAGCTACTAGTTGAAGCCATGTTTTTATATTTTTCTCTATACGGATGTGAGCCTCAACTGCATCTTTAAATATAATGTCATTCGGCAAATGATGATGATGGAATATATATGGAATGAGGGGAACTTAGACCTTAGAGCATAGGAAAGATGATATAATAAACAGTGTGGCTAAGTAGGGCTTCATGATCTCCATATTATAACAAGTATTTAAGTATGTGTTTATTTAAGTATTATGAAACGATATCAACTTTTAGACCTTTATTGTTTCGTAGTTATTGGTAACCTTGTTCATTTTATAATGATGAATTGCGATTGCGTTAACCATTTATTGCTCATATAATTGCTCTATTTGCATGGAAATATGTCTATATTGTTAAATTGCAAATGAATGTGAGGTAAATAACATGATCATCTCTAGTTATTTAATTAATTATTGAGTAATTTACAAGGAAGTCCCTAGACTTTCTACCCGGTAACAATGTAGTTCCCAAACTTTCAATCATGTCAATTTGAGTCCCAAAAATTGTTTTTGGTAACAATGTGGTCCCATATCTCAGCAGCACCGCGAAACACAACAGAAGCCGTTTGAAATCTTCACGAGTGGACAAAATTGCCCTCATAGAAGAGTCAATGTGCACATCAGCAAACTTCAGATGCCCCTGCTTGTAATTTACCCAGTCCGACTCATTCAACGATGGAAATTACATTTGAGAATCTGCTGACCTTTGAGAATGAGGGTTCTTCGATCGATTCTTGAGCGGTGGTGGCTCATGTCGATCTCTTTGTGGTCGAAGCACGGAAAAAGCCAGAGAATGGCAGATCGGAGAAGATGGTTGCTGTTCTTGGGTGGTGGCTGATGTCCGGAGCCTTGGCTTGCCGAAGGTTGTGGATGCGTACGATGAGGGCTCTGGACATAGGTTCACCTGCCCACTCGGCTGCTTCATGCGAATAACACCTCCAGAGCAAACTCGCAAAAATTTTCAGATAAAACCAACACCTTTCTTAGATTGATGTGGCCAAAATCTTACGGATATCATTTTGTGGGAAATAAAAGGCCAGCGTCCATGTCCGTGGATGTACGAAATCACATGAGAATCCTTTTTATCTAATACTAGATGGTCTTCTCTACACCTCAAAGAGTTATACAGTTTCCATTCATGTGATCTGATGGGATAATGCAATGCGTACCTCTGTTAAATCCAAACACCTCATCTTGCAGAACACCAAAATATCTCCTTTCGGGCCTTGGGTTCTTACCCGTAACCACCACGTAGGACGAGTCTATGCTCCCCTCTCTGATTCTTGGGTAGTATGGAATAGGCATGAACTCTAATCTTAATCGGTGACCATTTCCAATCTACAAAGTGTTGTCGGGCGGAACCTTCCCGTTTTAGCAACAGCTTGTTGGAAGCCATAGTATTGTGGGCATGATCTGTTAATGGATTGAGCGTGAGCTTTAGGAATTTGGTGAAGCCTTCTATTTCGATGCAATAGTTGGCATCGGTTGTGATGTTGTTGCCGTAGTCGTCGAAGACAGGGACAATGGTGGTGACGAGGGACATGGAGAGGATGAGCATGATCATCTTTTCCATAGTTATTTAAGATGCTTCCTTGTTGGTCTCTCAATGCTATGGCGGTTTGGACAAATGGGTGTAGATGGGTTGGTCTTTGTGAAGGAGAAAGGGAGCCGTGGGAGAGGGAAAGGGGCTGGAGGGGGGAGTCGTGGCAGAGAACGATGGATTGGGTAAAGAGGAGGGTAATTTCGTCCAATCATTAAAATTTCAAACGGCTTTGGTTGAGTTTCACGGTGTTGCTCGGATGTGGGATCACATTGTTATTACAAACAATGTTCGGGACTGAAATTGATAAAATTGAAAGTTTGGGGACCACATTGTTACGGGACAGAAAGTTTAGGGACTTTCTTGTAAATTACTCTTAATTATTAAATATCATGTTCATATTATGCTTATAAAAGTTTGTGATTTTATGGATGCATTATTAGTTGGATTGCACCTCCCATGGTCCCTTTCATTTTACTGAGCTTCAATATTATCTTTGATGGATGTAATTTCGCTTGCTCAGCAGTCAAAAGATGGGTAACTCTTGCTTGGTTTCAGAAGTACTCGCGAGTAGGGATGGGCATCGGATCGGGTTTGAGTTGACCCGACCCAAGCTCATTTAAGTACATGGGCTAATGAGTCGGATCTAGGTTCATTTTATTTTATTTTTTCGAATTCCATACCCAATTTCAAATCCGATCCAAACAAAATGGGTCGGGTTCGGGTAGGGTTGGTCCAATTTAACACCTATTTATACAAATATCATGTGTCCCGTTCTTTCATTTGTTTGGTTGTTTCCTATGTATATGTGCATGTTTAAGACTTTAAGTACGCTAACTAATTCGTTATTCAGATATTAGTATAAAAGTGGTAAAAAATATGATAACTTTAACCACAATTCAATTCACCATTACATATTCTGTTGTAGATGGAGCATTATGACCCAACGCAGATTGGTTATAATTACATATTCTACACTCGAAATAAGGATATGAAAGTTTGAACAATGCATTTGGAACGAACATGAATATACTGGATATAATTATATCGTGTAAGTCATGGTATCGGCCTTGCGGGTTTGGACCTTCGTAAGCCTGAATCAGGCCCGATAATCAATATGGGCTCATTTTGAGGTCAATGACCCACCCACTAAATTTCGGTATTAGTCTCGTGACAATGTGCATCTTTACCTTATCTCAGGCTATTACTGTAACAAAGTAAGTTATCTAACATTCTAAATATAGTTGCACTTCACAAGAAGTTCTATGCAGTTATTAGAGTGGAGCTCTACTACTTTACAAGCATTTAGGTATGAGCATTGGGTTGGGCTATCATCACCGCGACTTATCCTACAAACCAAACACACGAGTCCACGTCGAGTCCATGCTCAAATTTTTGTAGGTTTGGCTTGATCATAAATTTGTCCAACTAAACAAATGGGCGGGGTCAATCACGGTCCAAATCCATGAACCTACTGGTCCGATCCAAATAAGAGTCAAATAAGACAACACATATTGTAACGTCCCGAGTTTAGATCTACTATTCATGAGTGCACATATCTACGTAAGTAGCAACAACTTTTCACACAGAGGGAGACCAACTCCTTGGGCCTAAAGGCTCTTCCACCTCAGGGGATCAAACAGAGTAAAGGTGTGCCGATGTGTGACCTGCATCTGTCAAACAGGCTCTCCTCGTGGGTTCGTCAATGATCTGGACTACATGGTTTCTTGAATCTCTGACTATTTATTGATTTACATGTAATAATACTTGTTCTTCCGTAATAATATATGTGCTCCCCTGCATATAAACTGGGCTCTGTCAGTCTTCATATCTATAATTTCAAGCTATGTCGCACGCCATGGATTTGCGGTTGGAGATGATATCGTGGTTTTGGGACTGCCATCAGTAGGAAGAAGATGATGCAACTAGATTTCCTATTTGGTTGGCTTGGCTAAGTCTAATATCATAACACTGGTACGAGTCTGTGGCATTGACCTTAGACTTCCCTACCTTGAGACGCGTAATTTATAATGACCGTTCCAACAGTCTTCTAGATTTCCAAAGCAGAGGTGGACAAATTTCATGTTGGATTTTCTGCAGGTCAACGAGGTTGAATAGGAGAAAACGATGCTGCACCGCAGAGGTAGAATGCCAATTTGTTTGCTCCTCTTGAAAGCTCCCTCCCCAGCGACGTCATTAGGACAGAAGATATCGTAATTAAGAAAGAATTAGTATTGGTACATTCAACCTATGAGTTTCTTAAAAAAATTATCTGTTTAAGAACAAATATTCGATATAGATTGTGTAATCTCCGTGTCTCGTGGGAAAAAGGGCGTATTGATGCAGAGGACACCCGGTGTTGCTCCGTCGTCGTTCTATCATTCTCCACCGCACCTCCTTGCGAGCTGCTCCCCGCCAAGGCACCCCCCGTCGCCGTGACGTTCCGCTCCAAACTCCGAAGCTCGAAGCTCCTCCGCTGCCAGCTTCACTCCGTACCCTTTGCGAGAGGCGGATCCAGTGCTCTCGTTCCCCGTCGAAGCAGCGCCACCGTTCGTTGGTGTTGCTCCGCCGCGAGAGGCGGATTCGCCGCCACTGCCCTGCCCTTGGTTTCTTACGGCAATCGTTACTTTTTTTTGAAAGAAAAAAGGGCCTTCATCGTATAGATGAGTGCCCAAAAACTTCACCATTAATCACCAAAAAATGTACACACATGTAAACATGTCAAACAAATAAAAGAAATTACAAGTTCCAACACTCCGCTAGCGCTCGAGCATGCGCAACAACGTTCTCTCCGTAACACCGCTCCTGACGAAAAATCACACCATTCCTAGCAAGCCAGATCGCCCAAATCATCGACAAGACTCCTGTTCTCTCCATCTCCGTGCCATTCCATTCCGCTCCAATGGATTTCCAGAAATCAAATACACCATCTACATAAATCATATGATTCCCAAAACACTCCCATGCCTTCTTTGAGTTCTCACACCTGAAGAAAAGGTGGTCAGCATCTTCCATCTCACCCAAACACCGCATGCATGCAGGATCGGCTGACTGAACAAAACGCACAAGTCTGTCCCCGGTTAAGAGCCTTCCCCTTTTAAACAGCCACAAGAAAACCTTCACTCGCATTGGAACCCTCCATTTCCAGATCCTTCTACAATCTGCCACGCATCCGCCCGGGTCAAAAACCACTGACCCCTTCAGAGCCTTGTATGCCTTGCCAACTGAGAATACCCCATCACACCAGGTCCAGCAGTCTCGTCCCTCAGAGGGCCCAGAAATATTATCCAGCTCTGCCAACATCATCAGTAACTCCTCCATTCTCTGATCTGAAAGTTCGTATCTAAATCTAGGGAAAAAAGATTGCCCATCCCACACATTTGCCACAGAACAGTCCGGGTCCATTGCTAATACCATCAACCGCGGAAACCTCATACTCAACGGCCCACTCTCACTCCAGTCGTCCTTCCAAAACTTAAATCCAGTGCCATCTCCAAGGATCGGTCTTAAAAAGGGACGAATGTCCTGCACAACACCACATATTCCTCGCCAGAAATACGAGGGAGCATGCCCAATTACCCCATTCTCAGGAAGTGAGGAACCGTTCCCATAGATTTTCCTTATCAAAGTACATGACAAACTGCTACAATCACCCCAAATCCGAGTAATCCATTTGCTGATCAGCGCCTTGTTCATTTCCTCCAAACTACGCACACCCAAGCCACCATCATCCTTTGAGCATGAAACAGTTTTCCAATCCACTAATGGTATTCCGCTAGATCGACCAGACGACGACCAGAAGAAACGTCTCATGATACTCTCAAGCCTCTTTCTGATCCCACCAGGCAAGAGTCTGGATGAGAGGAAGAAGATAGGAATAGCAGAAAGGACCGAGCGCAACAACACTAATTTACCACCTCTGGATAGACAAACAGATTTCCATCCAGCCAACTTCTTCTCCATCTTCTCAATCACTGGTAACCAATCTGCCAATAGCATTTTCCCACTTACCAATGGCACCTCAAGGTAGCGTAATGGCAAGTTCCTACGAGGGGAACGCAACCAGCCAGCACAAGCCTCAATTTCAACATCATCTAATCCGAACGGGACAAACTCTGATTTCGCTCTATTGAGTCTTAAACCAGAAACATCACCAAAAATGTCGAGAACCACTGACAAGCCCCTACAGTTCTCTGCTCCTCCTTCTGCAAAAAGGATTGTATCATCTGCATACTGAAGTAGAGGTATAGAAAGCTCTTCCTTTACAAATCCTTTGCAAAATCCACCTATCACTGCTCGATCAATCATAACAGATAGGGCATCCGTCGCAAGAACAAAAAGTAGTGGAGCCAAGGGGCAACCCTGGCGAACACCACGCTGTGGCTGAAAATATCCACTCTTTGGTTGACCGTTGACAAGGACAGCGCATGAAACAGTAGTAATACACCTCTTCATCCACGAGATCCAAATGTCTGGGAAGCCTCGTCTGTACATAGAAGCCCATATGAAACGCCAATTCACACAATCATAAGCTTTCGAAAAATCCACCTTCCACAAGACTCCCTTTGTTTTCCTCCTACGCCAATCCGCAACGATCTCCGAGGCCGTGACAACGCTGTCCATGAGCTGTCTACCAGGCAAGAAAGCACTCTGAGAAGGTGAGATGATTCTGCCTAGAACTCCCCTCAAACGATTGGCCAAGACCTTTGCCACAATTAAGTATATCGCATTGGACAGAGCAATCGGTCTGAAATCCTCCACCCTTGTCGCCATTTCCTTCTTGGGTAGTAAGAAGATAAAAGATCTGTTAAGCCGATCAAAGCCATAGTTTCCATCTGCGAACTCCATCACCATTGCCAGCACCTCTTTAGAGACCAACTCCCAAAATTCCCTAAAGAAGAACACAGGGAACCCATCTGGACCCGGGCACCCGTCTGGGTTCAAATCAAAAACAGCCTCGCGAATCTCCTGAAGCTCGAATGGCCTCGTTAACAAATCAGCCTCACCATCAGATATGCTCTCCGCCCCCGTGCCCAGCCACCTAGAACCACTGTGTGGTAGACGTCTGCTTATGCTTTTGAAATAGCTTGTGACTTCTCTTGCAACCGCCTCCTCCCCATGAAACTCCTCGCCGCCAACTTCAATTGAGTGGATGAAGTTCCTCCTCCTTCTCCCATTTGCCACCGCATGAAAAAATTTCGTATTCGCATCCCCCTCCTTCAACCACTTCTGTCGGGACCTCTGCCTCCACTCAAGCTCACGCTTCCTATCCTCCTCCTCAAGGATCTTCTGCACCACCCCTCTACTGGCTAGCTCCTCCTCATCCAAACTTTTATTGTCCTCCAACAGGTCTAATCTCACCAATTCCTCCTGTGCCTGAGTACGCCTCCTCTCACGGTCAGCACGAGAGTCTCTTCTGAAGGTCACAAGCCTTTTCCGCAAAGCAGCCAATTTCAAAGCAATCCGGACAGTCGCTGAACCGTCCACCTCAAGCTCCGACCAAAAGGAGGTTACCATCTCACGGAATCCCACCTCCAACAACCAACACCGCTCAAATCTAAAGTAAGATGAATATCCCCTCCCAATGCAAGAGTTGAAGCAAAGCGGCGTATGATCTGATCTTGACCTTGGAAGGGATGTAACACTTGCCAAACTGAAAAGTTCAAGTGCTTCAACAGACAATAAAAACCTATCTATTCTAGATCGAGAAGAAGAGTTTCTCCAAGTATATTTGCAGTTTGCCGCATCAAACACCTCCAGAGCTAGTTCCTCCGCCATATCTGCAAATAAATGTGATCCGGGATCCTGCGCTCCTCTCCCACCAGGTCTGTCTTCCGCATACAGTGTTACATTAAAATCACCACCCACGAGCCACATCAATGTTGGAAATCTCTGCCTAATGTCTCGCAACTCATTCCAGAGTGCCTCATTGGTAGAGGACCCCGTAATGCCGTAAATCGAAGAAACCACAATCCTCGATCGGTCCCTTCTGTTATCCAAAACAACAGTCACTGAATGGGTCAAAATGACCTCATCCACCATATCAAAAAGGTCTCCATTCCATGCCACAACAATACCCCCTGAGCTACCATTCGCCGATACAGCTCTGAACTCATTGAGATGAGGTCCAGAAGTGGAGTTCCATCTCACGGACTCCCACGAATCAATCTTAGTCTCCTGCAGACATGCTATATCAACCTTCCATGCTGCTAAAAGTGTGCCAATCGCCAACCTCTTATCTGGTTGACCCAGTCCCCTCACGTTCCAGGTTAACATTTTCATTGAGAAACAAAGGGGTTCGACCCCGCCACCTGAACACCTACAACTTTTGCTACCGCCAGCTCGAAGAACCTTCCTTCCTTGCTTCCCAATGTCTCCGCGAAAACATCCTGCTCTAGGTTGCCAACCGCAGCCCTTTCACAAATTTCCAGCTCCATTCCGCCATTGGAAACCGCCAACTCCTGACCGTCAATTAAGCCTTCCTCACGCGATCGAGTATTCACCGCAACTTCCGCTTCACCTTCTCGCTCTAACTCTCTCATCTCCCAGCCTTGCGAGTCTGCTCGAAGCCGCTTACGCGGGAAGAAAGGCACGTGTTGTTTGTCCCCAATACCTCCCAATATTTGGACCGCACAATCTGAAGTCTTATGTTCATGCGAACCCTTCAACTTTGCACGTCGACACGCTGCTGCTCCCTTCTTCACGAGAGCCCTTCCCCTAGGCTCGGGTTTCCTCAAACCTCTCTCACCATCACCAACAACGATCCCATTCCCCACAGCAAATCGCTCCCCAGCCCGAATCAACTCAGACGGCTGAAGCTTGCCACCATGAGAAGCGTTAATGGCGGTAAGAGGAGGTTGAGTTCGAGGAGTACCTGGAGACGAGAACCGGGTTGTGCGCCATAAAAATCCTTCTGATTTGTGCACCAATCTCTCCACCGAAGAGGTTAACGGAAAATCCATTTTCATGCAATCATGAGAGTTTAAATTCGTGGTCCCAGAAACAACCATAGCGTCCCCATCCCTTGAGTCAAAATGGCACTTGAATGCCTCCGAGTTTATCTGCAACGGATCCGGGAATGGTGTTTGACAATACGAAATCGGATTTGGGTTTTCCTCTGGATACACATTAATTGATATAATTGGCAACGACTCCTCCAATTGCGCTTCGTTTGGATTCTCATTCATTACGCCACCCGTTTCGCCATCGGCATCTGTGGTCGATACAGTCTCCTTGATTCTCGCAATCAAATCCGCCGAATGATCTTCCCCGACGCCTTTCGCAGCGCCGCCGCTTGCACCGTGGCCGCCGCTCGCAGACTGCCCCTCCAACACCTCCAACCACAGCGGCACCGATCTTTTCCCTATCTTCATCGTCACACGTTGTGAGGATGAAGGTTTGTTCCCCTGAATGAGAACCACCACCTGCGATCCCTCCCCGGGTCGCAGTCCAGAGCATTCCATCTCCATTACTTCACCAATGTGCTCTAGCACTTTGCGAAGAAACTCCACTTTTCGACACCTCAAAGGGACGCCCGCCACCTTCACTCGCCACATCGGCCCCTCGTTCCCAGAGCTACCATCCATGAACCGAGGTCGTCGCCATGCGATCCTGCCCCTCATCTCCGCCGATAAACCATCCTCAAACGCCCCTCCGATCACCTCCTTGACTCCTTTGGATGACAAGCCTCTCACGCAAAGCAACCCACCCGGCAACCAAATAACATCGACTGCCGCTCCGGAGTCCTTTGCCAAAATCAACCTTTCTCTGATCCTCTGCAGTACCACCTCCGACCCATCTCCAACAACAAGCCCATCCAGTGGCTCCTCTAAGTTTGAATCTTTTGAGAGACGTCGCAGCAACCATCCCATCTCGACCTCCGATAAAGGGCTTTGAGGATTTATGCGTACCTCAGCCACAGCTTCATCCGCGCAAGTCGTCCCAGCATTGTTGGGACCCTTCTTCAATGACCATGTGCCCCTCGCCACGCACTCCCTCCGTCGATGGCCTGGGTTTCCGCACCGGAAGCACAGCGGAGCAGGGGCCAAGCACTTCTTTGAAAGGTGGTCCTTTGCCCCACATCGATAACACCACGCTCCGATCACGTTGGTTCTCAGTGACCGACTTCGCCGCTTCGGAGTACTCCAGGGGCCCTCTCCCGCCAACTCCTCCATCTCTGCATCATCTCGCATCTCCCCTTCTTCATGATGACCATCGACTCCAACGCTCACTTTGTCGGTGGCCCTCCGCTCACAGGACTCGACCTTCCTCCCCATCAATACCTACTCGGCAATCGTTACTTTGCACTGTTTCTTTTAGGTATATTTACATTATAACGCTGAGCAATTTCGTAATTATACGTAAAATCCTTGATAATTCATAATTATACGAAAACCCCGGATACTTACTTGTCTCACAACCATAATCCTCTGTTAAGTTGGTATAATAACTCAATAATCCATGTGAGTTAATGTAATCAAATCACATCCAAGGATTGTCATTTACTCTTTTTATTATTTTTATTTATTTTTTAATCAAGAGAAATCCTCATGTTAATTATTTAACAGATTCCGTCGTAGTTAATGGAGAAATTAATGGAAGTTGACATATGATTGTATCATTTAAGAGCTAAAAAAAACATGGTGTAATTATGAATTATTATGAAATTACTCAATATGTGTAAATATCCCTTTCTTTTATCTATTGTTTATTCTTCAGACCAAAATGCAATTTGACAAAAGTATTTTTCTTCCCATCCAATTTACCCAAATTTGGATAGTTATTTCTTTCTAAAATTCACGTGTTGAATTCATGTTTTCAGTATTTACATTCAAGTCTTTTAAGGAACGTTTTTTATCCTACGAAACTTAGTTTCACATTTATGCAATTCACCCTTTCTAGAAAATGGAATAAATTTACTGTTCTATTCAGTAGTTTTTACTAATTACAATAAGACTCAAGTTTTAGATTTTTTTTCAAATAGACCCACATATATCATAGGAATCACATTTATGCCCATGAACTTCAAAAGGTCACTAAAAATATTGGAAAATAAAAATTTTTCCAGAAAATTTCAGTATAAAAAGTTCTAGAATTTAGTTAAGTAGGTCCCATCGCGTTTAAAGGTCTTGAGGATAAAGAAGAAAAATGTGTTGTGTGAGTCCAATAAAGCCCCTAATTGAAATAAAAAAGTGCAATATCTTCGACATCATGTGGATTGATCCGCTACTTGTCATGTACTTTATTTTATATCTGTTAGTTGGTGGCTATAATAATTGGGATAAATAAGGCTGTCCCTAGGGGGAGCTAACGTAGTTCCCCTTACCTTATTTTCTCTATTTTCTATTTTTTTGAAAATTTCTTTCATGAATATTCATCACTATATCCCAATATTATGTCATTCAAATTTCACGTGAAACAGAGACTCCTACGTCATCCATCCAGATAGTCATTTTATAACGATCACAGGATTTTTTAAATCGATCGCTTTTTGTTGGATGTCGTAGGAGTCTCTGTTTCGCATGAAATTTGAATGACATAATATACAGATGTAGTAATGAATTTACATGGTTTTTATTTTCAAAAAAAGTATCGAGGAAGCTACGTTTCATATGAAATCTCTCGTGTGTTTGTGTGTACACAACACATAAAAACAGTTTTAACACACTGAATTTGTCTTTTCATCATACCAACAGATTGATGGTTTTACAAGGTATACATATATATCAAAAAGTTGGTGTGCATATATATAATAATATATGATGTGTATGATCTCTCAAAGGAATAATACATGTTTATACTCAATAAATCGAAAGACAATAGTTCACTCATGAAACGTATGTGTAATAACAAAAATCGTTGGTGGTCATCGTGTTTAGAAAACATTATACAAATCCAACAATAGCCATACATGCTTTGTGAAAGTTTATGACTGATGTTGTCACCCTATCGTCGATGGAGAAATCCTCTGCTTAAACATGAAAGGAGACAAAGAGATATGAGAACATGTACTTCATGTTATATGGGTCTTTCTTTATGTAGAATGCATGAGTATTTTATCCATTCCGAGGAAATGATAAAAAGTGGTGGATTTTAGTGATTCCGCTAAGATTTTATTGGATTGAATTTCTATTTATCTAACCAAATCAAGTTCTAAAAAGTTGGAGATAGCATGATTTGAAAGAGTTTATGCAATTAGTGATGCGGTTTAGTATTCTATTAGATTGGGTCAAGTGGTTGTTCTCCTGCTATTAAATTCCATCTAATATGCAGTCACTATACATGGTCTATATAATCTCCTGATAACATGGTATCCAAGAAAGTCCAAATACGTTTTCAAATCCTAATTCGAACAAGAGTCCACTTTGATCAGAAGTCCCAAATTTGATTAAGAGTTCTAATTCGATTAGGAATTATAACTCGACTAAGACTCCTAATTCTATTAGGAGTTCCTTATATATGATATCTTCATCAGAGAAATCAGGAGTCGAGATAGTAGGATGGCAAGCATGTGAATTTGATTCACACTTAATAAAGGATTACATGTTTGAATATGATTCACATATCTTTGATGAAATTATTCATCTATTTAAATGATTCACATATCTTCCATCTCCTCATGTTATCGTTGTTTAATGGTGTTCCTTGGTTGATACACAAAGAAGAGGACGTGGCTTGTGTGCCATAACAAGGAGAATGAATTCATCACCAACTATAGTTGAATGCCACGTATACGCGTGCACGCGCACACTATTTTTTTTATGAAAAAAAGCGTACCGATATAGTTGGATCGAGCGATTAGAATCTCGTGGGTTCTTTTGGTTTGATTAACAGATGAATTACCTCTGACTCGTTTTCTGAAATAAAAAGCGAAGCCAATGTGTTTGACTTTGATTGGTACGAGACGTACCGATATATAATTAATATATCATTAATGAAACCTTTCTTATCGTTTCCTTTAAACACATTTAAATGGATAGTGCCGCTTTTCGAATGGGTGCCCTTGTTTTTTTTGTTCCGGTAGCAATAAAATTATTAGGTTCCTTCCAACCCTCTCAATCCTCCTCACAGTTTACTATTCACATGAGTACAGTTTACTATTCACAAGGATACCCCAATCCAGTCCAACCCAATAACCAAACATGCCCTTAGATTGGTGCCCACACGCGCAGCAATGCCGGGAATCACAATCCATTGAATATGCATAACGACTATATGAGAGAAATTATTTAATTAAAATGGCAACTATACCAAAAATATCCAGTTGCGATCACCTGTCTAGATATAGCCAAACTATTATTCGATTCGTTAATAATTAAGGTGCTTTGACTGCGTCCGAAGCATTTGATATTAATTAAATGGTATGTTATATGAAGGTGCATTGCCCTCTAATAATATTTTATCTTTCATTCTCAACAGTACCTCGTGGAACACGTATCGTAGAAGCGAACCACAGTATATATAGAGTTTTTATCCGTTGTATCCCTTCGACATATTTCAATATCAATTATGCTTTTTCTTTTTTAGGAAAATATCAGTTGTGCATCCGACTTCTTGTCAATCTATCACTTGTGCTCCTTGAGTTAGTTGTCGTTCATCTTTAATGCAAACGACTGTTAAGTTAAGGGACACAACATGAATTAAATTTAAAAAAAGAACTGAAAAGTCATCCTCTTCCTCCTCCACCTTCTCTTCCTCCCCCAACCCCAGCTCCTCCTCCTCTTCGTATCTCCTCTGTCGCGCTTATCCCCCTCCACCCAGCTGCTCCCCCTCTGCCCCACTCCTCCTCTCTGTTGAGCTCCTCTTCCTCCATCCTGCTCCTCCCCCTCCGCCCAGCTCCTCCCCCTCCGCCATTGCTCCTTCCCCTCTGCCTAGCTTCTCCGCCATGCTCCTCGTTGCCCTGCTCCTCTCCCTCCGCCTAGCTCCTCCTCCTCCGCCCCTTCCTCCCAGCTCCTCTCCCTCCTCCCAGCTCCTCCCTCTCCACCTATACCCATGCCCCGCTCTTCTCCCTTCGCCCAGCTCCACCCACTCTGCCTCACTCCTCCCCTTCATCCAGCTCATCTGCCATACTCCTCTCCCTCCGTCATGCTCCTCCCCCTCCGCTTGCTCCTCCCCCTCCGCTACTGCTCCTTCTCCTTTGCCCTTTTCCTTCATCATGCTCCTTCCCCTCTGCCCCGCCTCTCCGTCTCCGCCACCAATTCCTCCTCCTGATCGTGACCCTGATCTTGCGCATCGGTTGGAAGATGCCACTGCCGCCCACACTGCCGACCATCCCGAAGATCGACTCGAGGAACCCGAAGGCCAACCTGAGAAAGAAGATGATAATTCCCTATTTTATCCCTCCTAACCAAACCATGGTTTGAAAAAAATGATGGTTAAGTTCAACTTACTGACGGCTAAAGTAACAGAAGGATACAAGTGATAGATTGGCACGAAGTTAGGGTCACAACTGATATTCCCAAAAAAGGGACATAACTGATATTGAAATATCCCGAAGGGGCACAATTGATAAAAACTCATATATATATATATATATATATATATATATATATATATGTGTATTAATATGTAGATCAAACACACGTCTGTTGGTGCCATCGACGAGCTTCAAGCAATTATTTAGATGGGAAAACCATTTGATTATTGATGGGGTCGATCACATGCTGTTGAAGGGTTATGATATCCAGCTATAAATGGAAGGTTCGTTTAATTAATGGAGATGATCCAGAGGAATCCCACGAAATGTGGCGCACTCCGTTTCTTATATTAATTAATTAATATACTGTTGATTGCCTCGGAAATTAATTATTTGAACGTTTTCATTGTGTATAGGGATGAAAATGAATACAAATGTATTCGTATCCGTTTGTATCCGCATTCATCAAATAAATAGAGGATATAGATAACATTTTCTTGTATACGACGAATACAAATGCGACGAATGCAAATGTCCAGCATTCGTCGAATAAGAATACGAATATAATATCCTCAACTTCGACGAATACGATGTGAATGCGAATGTTGAAAATTTTGAGGATACGAATACAAATATTCATTTTTTGAAGGATACGAATACGAATATGAATATCCATGTTCAAATTCTGTATGATACCAATACTTACATGGTATACAAATAAGTAAGTTTGGTAAGCTTTCTTCTATTGTTTAGTTAGAGAAAAGGAAAGCTACACCGGGGGTGCAACCAACTAGCTACACCCGGCTATTTTTCTTATTGATTTTTGATTTTTTTGAAAGAAACTTATGTGGATTTAATTAGTTTATTGTGTGAAATATATGTTTCAAATTTCATGCAAAACAAACATTCCTAACATGCCCGTCTAGATAAGGTCAATTTCAATAATCCCGAGACCGTTAAAATGTGATAGTCTTGATGGAGATGATAGAAGTGTCGAATATAGTTGAAATCGGTATGATATCATGGAGATATATAGTGATTTAAATCTCCCAGGTTTCATTACAAAAACACAAAAAATCAATGAAAAAAATGGTCAGGTGCAACTAGTTAGCTACACCCCCGGGTGCAGCTTCCTCAGCCCCAGTTAGTTATATCTTTACATTTTCTTTTATTATTTAGTTATTTTTTATGTATATATATTCATTATTAAAATATTTGATATACTTTTTATACAATTATGAACCTAAAATGTTTATATCTTTTAAGTAACTTTGGATGTGTATAACATTCGTAGATTAATTCGTATTCGTTTGTCAAATATCCGTATCTGAATTACCAATATTCGTTTTGCATTCATATTCATATTTTGAGGATATGATTTTACATTTTACACATTTGTGTGATATTCTTATTTGTATTCCTATCCAAATTTTAAAAAGGATAAAGATATGGTAACACCGATATTCGTGTCGGTATCCGACCGCCTTCATCCCTAATTGTGTCTTCTCACATATCCAGAAGATTTTCATCCGGTTAATTATTGATCAACTATCTCGTGGATCACGATATTCATGTCCTGTCTTGTTGTATTGTTCGTAGCGAAAATAAACGCAGGCGAATGAGCAGGTAAGATAAAAACAGCACAAATATGTATCTTATTTATTTAGATATACCTATAATATATTTATGTGTCCATGGATACGCATATTTTTGTCCAAATCTACGAAGATATTTGCTTCAAAATTGAGTAGAAAAGCGGATGTTTTATACAAATTATGACATTTCTATGTATCCGTTTTACAATGGATATATGTGGTTATATCATTTTGATATTTACAAATGTCTATTTGTATCCGTAGATATGTTTTCATATATATAAATATAAATATAGTTGTAGATTTATTTTAAACTATACATAATATAATTTTATATCATTTTCACCATATTTAATGTAATTTTGGTGATAAATAAAATTAGTGTATTTAAATCATATGTAACATATCCAATTCATACATATTTAAGCTAATCAAAAGAGTATCTTTAATGTTATATGGATCCATTTCGTATATGTTTTACATCTGTATCTATTTTTCAAGATATGGTAACATAGCTTTCAAATCCACCAAAGTCTGTATTTGCATCCATATTAGCATTAAAACAAATAAACATATGAGGACACATTTTTGTATCCGTCTCCAACTATTTGCATCTCTATTATATGGCTATCGCATACCAGGTTGGTGGGATGAGAAGAAGGGGCACCACAAGGTTAGGTCATTGGTCGACCTTTCAGGGCAACCCATGGGTTCATGTTCATAATAGGGTCGAAGTCCCACATGCTACGTGTCAAATTGTATCAGGTATCCGATCCGGAACACGTGTTGATATCAATGGGTTGAGGAATTTGTATGGGTCGAGACAGGTGCCCATATAACCTATTAACCATGCACATCCTTAAGAAACAACGCGTTTATCTGTTGGTCCTCCATAGTTCAATTCATGCAATATCATTCTAACTGAGTGGAGGAACACATTGTTACCTTTAAAATATGTTGGCACTCGGATCATTTACATCTGTAAGTACGGAGGTCACATTGATATTGGATGGAAAGTTTGGGTGCTGGACTTGTAAGTCCTTCACGATCCATTAATGCAATAAAAGTTATTGTTTTCATCTGAATTGAATGTTTCTGATTGCATTTAATTAAAGATCCTATTTATAATTAGAATTATGTACCATAGGAACCTTGAATACCATGTGGTTCTTAATCTAAGGAGTTAGAATAAGGTCACAATTGGTAGCATCAAATGATATTCATGATTGATCTCCAGTCTGAGAAAAATATGACAATCTTTCTCTAAAGACTGATTTCTGACTATCCTCTTGATGTACGTCTTCTACAATAAAAGTAGAGATTGAGGGGTATCAGAATAGTTATGTCAAAGTGTTGACTGATGAGATCAAGATAATTAACACTTGCAGTGTATCTATCTTGACCATGCATACATCCTTTGATCGAAGGCAGACATACATCTATTTATCTAAGTATGTGCATTAGACAAATCATTATGTTGAGGACCTAGACAAGGTCCATATACTAGAGTATTGGTGTGCATATAATGATATATGACATGTATGATCTCATATTGGGATTATACATGTTTACACTTAATGAACTAGAAGCCAGAGCTCATTTAGGGTCAAACAAAATTCCATACATGATCATTTGAAATAAGATATGAATTGGAAAATATTAATATATAATTTTGAAAAGTGTATGAATAATAAGTTACCTAAACTATAAATTGAGAAATCTATCCATATGGGATAGAAAGAAATAGTCAAATAAGGGTTTAAACTTCGGGTATATCAAAGTCTTTCAATATGTATGATGTATGATGATGGAGTATTAAAAACACCCTGGGTTGATGCGTTTGTAATAGATTATACACCGCGATACTTCCAATTAGTGATGAAACTAGATAGATTTTAGTGAATCCATTTTATGGCTATATGATTGAGAATTAATTGAATTAATGCCATATAATTGAGCTCATTTCTGCGATCCAATTCTGAGCTGAAACATAGTGTGAATCGTTTCAAAATTGAAACTAAAATGTAGACGATGTCACTTCTATAACATATTCCTGAGCTCCAAATGATTTGGACAAATGATTAAAATTGGAAATGAAAGTGGAGCTCATTTCCTGAGATCAATTTCTGATTTGAAATGGATTGTAAAATGTTTCAAGATGGAAATGGAAATGGATCAAATAGTCATGCCTTAAATGGTTTAAACCTTGAAATTTAATGGATATACAAATTTCAAGTCAGACTACATGGATAATATGCTCTCCAACGATGTCTCCAAGTATCCGTAATAGCTACTCAAGCATCCTAATTGGATTGTGACTCAAAAATTGTGATATCGAAATTATAATAATGATTGTTATTATTTTCAGGGGTTTATACGAATATGATTCACATTATTGGACATTAATTAATTTGAATATAGATACATAAAAATTAGTGTTTATATGAATGTGATTCATATATTAGTTTCAAGGCACATGTGAATGGGATTCACACAATGCATGCAAATGTAAATTGAATCTATATTTTTAATGAACTAATAAATTGGATTCATTTTATTGGGAGAATGATTTTATAAATCTTCCATATTGATATTTAATTGATTATTAAAATTAAAAAAACTTAGAATTGAAATAAGAGAGTTCCACGATAGGTCCACTATGGTTGGTAGTGCCATGTTGGTTGGCTTCTTCAAACTCTTATTAGGCCTCTTTTATTTTTGGATTTGGTTTGAATGATAACGTTGACAATTATTCGTTAGATGCATGAAATATTAGGAATCAATCATGACCGTTCAAATCAAATCAGATGGTTACTATGGTGGACTTCCCCTTTAGGAATATGACTCCTCAAGGAACATCCACCATGGTATAAAAGGAGGAGATTTCCCTGAGAAAAGAGAAAGGAGAGTTAAAGATTTTTTTTGGATGTCCACCCGATCTCCTCCAGCAAACCCTAGTCATTCCCTCTTCTTCTTGAGAAGACACCTTCTTCTTCGCAGTTCGAGCGCGTGAAGGACTCCATTTCATGTGACGAAATCAAGATTTAGTGATCTACTTGATCTATATTTTGCATGACCAACTTTGAAAAGAAGTAGATATTTATTTCACGAGAAGAAACACGAGAAAAGCTTCATCAGATTAGACTCCAATCTGGAGGTCTCTTCGTCCTTAATACAATTGTGGTTATGAAAATGATTTGAAAATATTTCCTATACCATGTGGTTCCACATCAAAAGAATTTGTTATACATTATATCCGTGTTCACACGATGATCATCTTTGTATGTGAATTTGATTCGTATTTTTTGTATTTCCTTGATGTTTTAGTTGAGATCTCCTTTATTGTGGACTAGGAAATGATAGACGTCTAAATTTTTTATTAAAATTCCCCATCCCACATTTATTTCTTTATTATTGCATTCTTTATCATACCTTTTTCTTTCCCTTTTTCGTTCTTCATAAGACATATCAATTATGAGAAAGGTAGTGATGCTCCCTCTCATTGCACGAGAAGATGATAATTGCACTACGCGAAGTTCTTCCATCACATATGTTCTCATCTTAGCCTATCCAAATATCTCTCATCTACCTACTCGTTGTCTTGATTATCCTTACATGACAACTCACAAAGTTGATTGTCACTACGAGGATGACATTAATCATTAGAAGAGAAATCTGCAAAGACATTAATCATGACAAGAGAAATCTGCAAGCTCTTCGCATATCACATAGATTGTTCTTTGGTATATTAGAAATCAATGTATAAAATGGTTTTATATTGCCAACTTATTTGTTGATATATTGTTGTTACAAATAATATGATTTGTTTTTATTTTTCTATAGGAGCTTGCTCTCGTCAATATCGACAAGCAATGGACATTATAATATTATCAAACTTTTTATCAATAATATCGACAAATATATTTCTTGGATCACAAGAAAGAAAAAATTATTAGAGATGACATAATAATTGTTAAAATTAGATATGTTTATGTAATATATATTATTCGTTGGATATTTCTTTGCATATCTTAGCTATGTATTTAAGAATAGAATCATAACATAAAGAATTCATAACATGAAATCTTTAAAGGTATACTTATTACAACCTTTTTTCTTACTAATTGACAGAAACTAAAAATGAACTGAATTTGAGCAAGTTTGCAAATTTATTTAAATTCTGGATCAAATTAAGATTTGAACTAAGTCGTAGTAGATTCGAAGGTATTTGATTCAATTATTGCTCCTAACTAGTGAAACTTCTTTCATCTCCCATTTCCTTTCTAGGTCTACTTGGTTAGCTTAAAAATCGTCGAGGAAGTATAGATGAACTTACAATGAGATTTTTGGATATCGTGCTGGGTCAAAAATCTCATTAGTTAGCCCTACTTTCTTTTCCATGCTCCTTTAAATTCTAGGAAATTGCCTGAGGTGTCAATAGTTGTGGTGCATTCAATTTTGTCCTCGACTTCATCTTCTTGACCTCTAACTTGAAGTAATGACTACATACTAGTATATATTTCAATAATTAGAAGAATATTTATCTTATTCAAAATCAACATGTTAATGAAATAGAATGAAAGAGATAAGCAATTCCATAACAACATATAGAAGATGCGGTTTCATCCTTTTTAACTCTCATACATATTATATTATGTTGTGTCTTCGTTATATGTCAACTAATTTGTTCTTAGTTATTAGTTAATACATAATTTTTAGAACATATCCCATTTCACTTATTTGGAATGAAGGTAACATTTTCATAGTGGTTGTTACAAACATGACAAGATAGTTTGACTCATTCAATAATTTTAAAGTATGAATTCATCATCATCTATGTATTTAATGTTCTTTGTTACCAATGTTAAATTGATTGTAGCAATCAATCTCGAAAATTAAGATCCCTGTCAATAAGAATGAAGATCCTAATAAAATTTAATCACATTTGATCAAACATCATTAAAAATAATACATTATCAGGTTTACCATATTATGATTCAGATTATCCTAGTTCCAATAAAAGTTCATTTAACGGTTCTTGACAAATATCAACTGTTTACAAAAGATTTCATGAATTATCACAAGTAGAAGGACAAAAAATAAGGCATAAAGTCAAACATGAAGATTAATTCTTCTAGAATATCTTATACGCAAGTAGGGTTGTCAGAAAATTCTCAGGTTCGACATTCGCTCATATTCAGCTCGCAAAAAGTTCGTTTCAGATTCTATTCGAAAATAAACGAATCGAACCTGAACATGAGTTTCGGCTCGATTAAATAAACAAACCGAACCTCAAAAATATAGATTTGCTCAGGTTCGGTTCATTAATAAAAGTTTGATTATATACACACATACATAAATAAAAGTATATATATAGAGATATTGTATATATAGAGGAGTGATCATGCGAGAGCAAAAAGTTGTGAGAGAATGAGAGGAGTGATTTTGGATCAGTTGATTCAACCAGGAGAGAGAAGACCAGGAGAGAGGAAACATAATCTAGTGGTCCAGAATCACTCCTCTCATGCTCTCACAACTTTTTGCTCTCACAGGATCACTTCTCTGTATATGTAAGGAAAAAATACAATATATATTAACATAAGGGCTATTCGCTTATTTTCCCAAACCCATCCAGTCATCCACTCCTTAAATCTCTATTCCCTATTCCCGAAATCCCATAAAACCCTCCCATGCGGCTGTGGTTTTTTCCTTTGAGCAGAAACGTCCGCACAACATTTATTCTTCAACAAACCTTTAACGAGCCGAATTGAACCTTTACGAGCATTACCCGCGCCGAATCGAACCTGATTACAGTTTTCATTTTATCAAGCCGAACCAAATCTGAGCCTGAAATATGCTAAACGAACCAAAACGACTTTGGATTGATTCGTTAAGGTTCGGCTCGTTTACACCCCTGCAGAAGGCATGGAGACAAACAGGAAGATAAATTCTGGTGGAATATCCTATACATGGTCTCTTTTCTCCTTCCTTAAAAACCCAACCAATGTATGCAGACACTGGTTTTGAACCCACAAATTTACCTTTTTTCCATGAATTTTTTCCTTTTTGCAATAAATGATGCTTTCGAAATGAAAGGCTGTTCATGAACTTTATACGAAATATATTCCGAAAAGCACGTCTGAAATTACTACTTCCAGTCCTCTGTGGACTTTTCAGATGCAAATGCAGCTGTACTTCAAAAGATCTCCACGTCAAGCAGACCGTATGCTTCAAGTTCGTATCACGGATAATCTTGACAGATTTTCTGCTGGAAATGGGAATATTATATTATATATTTGACTAAAAATCGATCTGATATTCTGCGGATAGTCTGCAATTATGAGTCCACAATCTATTTTTTTCCTAATAAATTACACATTTGTTTGAAAAAATAGGGACACATGGGCAAGCAGAAGCAATAAATAAGTAAAGGCAGGGAAAGCGCAAGCAATCAACTTGCTGGATGGGAACATATCCACACATGTCAGCCTCCATACTTTTCCTTGGGGGAAGGGAAGCAGCTATGGTTTCCTTTAAATTTTTTGGAAGGATTCCACAAATCCTAAAAAAAGGAGCAGATTGTTGCCATTCTCCTTATTTTTCAAAATAATAGTGTACCATTTTCCATGTGAAGTGGAGCTGAAGAGACAGAATCGATTGAACAAGTAGATCTGCATGAACTGAAATAATAATCCAAGATAGGAATCCATTCATCCATCCACCATGAGATGCAGACTTGTGATTTTGCTTTGGTGTGATGCAAATGGTTTGGTGGTGTTGAAGCCCTGCAACTGCAAGTGGGAAAACGCGTAAAGGGGAAGAGGCGTGCTTGCTTTGCATTGCATTGCAAGCAGAGAAAGGAGGAGGCTCTCCATCATTGTGGTGTTTGGTGATGGCCTTTGTCTCCTCCACACTTTATGCTTTCTGCCTCTCTTTTCCCTCTTCTCAAGACCTTTCTTTTCCTCCCGGAGAAAGTAACCATCAAAAGCTTCAATGAGTACTAAGGAAAAAGGAGATTCAGGTGGTGGCACCCAATAGTAACTCGGAACCCATCTCCTTATTCCTTCAGCTGATCCTTTTTAAAAGAACTGATTCGGTTTTTGATGATAAATATATGTGGTGTTGCATGCTGTCAGATCAGATCCATATGATATGATGATATCCATCTATCTACACATTGATCGAATGATGGAAGGACTTACCACAGTGGTGTTGACCAGAGAACCCATGGATTACAAGCCCACGTAGAACTGGACCTTTTTTTATCTCGCATAAAGTCTCCTCCATCTGTTGTCCTCTTCCTCCGCGGGAAAAACTTCGAAGCCAAATAAACAACAAAAACGTTCTCCGCTGCTCCAACACAGTCCTATATATCCGCAGATCACCTCCTCCTCCCCCGCCCTTTGCGCTTCTTCTTCTTCTTCTTTCTTCTTCTACTCCCGAAAGTTTCAGTCTTGGGAAGCTCCATCCCCTACCCATCAGACTCAATTCCAGAAATCGTATACCCATCTGACCCAATTCAAGAAGCGCCCTCCCGAGCAACCCAACTCGAGAAAGAATCCATCCTGGGCGAGGGGAAGACGAGTGGAGATGAGAGCGAGGCAGAGCACCACCATACATCAGACCCTGACATCGGAGGCGGCGGCAGTGCTCGACCGGTCTATGTCGGAGGCGGCCCGCCGTGGGCACGGGCAGACTACGCCACTCCACGTGGCGACCACCCTTCTCGCGTGCCCTTCCGGACACCTTCGCCGCGCGTGTGCCCGCTCCCACACTGCTACCTCTCACCCCCTGCAGTGCCGCGCGCTCGAGCTCTGCTTCTCTGTAGCTCTCGACCGTCTCGCATCCGGTTCCGCCGCGTCCCCGCCGCCCATCAACAACGCGCTAATGGCGGCACTGAAGCGCGCCCAGGCGAACCAGAGGAGGGGCTGCCCCGAGCAGCTCCAGCAGCCGCTTCTGGCCGTGAAGGTCGAGCTCCCGCAGCTCGTGCTATCGATCCTCGACGACCCCTCCGTGAGCCGGGTCATGCGAGAGGCCGGGTTCTCCAGCGTTGCCGTCAAGGCGGCCGTCGATGCGGGCGATGGATTCCGGGAATTGGGCTCGAAAGTCCCCTCCACGACCACCTTGGCCACTTCCCTTCCGGTTGATCGGAACCTCTACATGAACCCACGTTTCCAGCATACCCAAGGGGAGAGACTAAACGGGCAGTTGGAGCTTGAGGAGGAGGTGAGAAGAGTCATGGAGGTGATCAAGAAGAAGAGGAACCCAATTCTTGTTGGAGATTCCGGGCTGGAGCTGGTCTTGGAGGAGCTGATCCGGAGGATCCAACAGAGCCAGACAGGGGATTTGGGTCTCAAGAACGTGAAGGTGATGCGATTGGAGGAGATGCCTATGAAGATCCGTGAATTGAGCAATTTGATTGAGGATCAGTGCAGTCAAGGAGGTGGTGTTGTGGTCGTAGACGTCGGCGACCTCAAGTACCTCGTCGACGCCGGCGATCAGGACAAGCAGGTGCTCGTTACAGAGGCGAGCCGTGCGGCGGTGACGGAGGTGGGGAGTTTGATCCAGGGGAGAGCTGGAGTGTGGCTGATCGGCACGGCCAGCTGCGCAACGTACCTGCGGTGCCAAGTCTACCATCCGACGATGGAAGGAGATTGGAACCTGCAGGCCGTACCCATTAAGGCGCGGCCGCAACCTCATCCGAGGTCCGTATTGTTTTAACATGTTAATAATACTCGTTTCTAATCGTTATCGATCAAGTTGGGACTAATCTTTACTTGCTTTCAAGAATTGACAACCTTTTTTATTTGAATTGCAGAGGTGAGTGCAATGGAATCCTCACAAGCTCCATAGTATCTCTTGCTTCATCTAGATGCTCCATTGATCCTTCACCGAATGCCCTACATGCTTCCCGCGGCGGCGGCGAATCTACGAAGCTCGCCGCCGACAAGCCCCGTCCAGCCTTACCTCCATGGCTGCGAGATGCTGCCTCTCGCAACTCCCAGCAGCCTACAACACCAACACTCCAAATCAAGACGGATCTTGTCCTCGGGCGACCGGAAGGTGTGCGCACTCTCGAGCTCTTAGCCACCGGCGAGGAGAAGGGCAAATTGGGTGGCATTGCCTATGCCGACTCGTTCAAGAAGCTCCACAAGTCCCTCGCAGAGGCGGTACCGTGGCAGCAGGATGTTGCCTCCGCCGTTTCCCTCACCGTGACCCAATGCCGATCCGGTAATGGGAATAGGAAGCCGAAGACCGACACATGGCTGTTGTTTAATGGCTCCGATAGGGCCGGGAAGATGACGATGGCGGCCAAATTGTCGGAGGTCCTCTTCGGCGCCTCGCCGATCACCATAAGCCTCCAAGGCACCGAATTGAGCTCTAGAGGGAAGACCGCAATGGACAGGCTCGCGGAGGCACTCCGGAGGAATCCGTTCTCCGTCTTCCTCCTCGAGGACGTCGATAAGGCTGACAGTGTCATCCACGGGAGCATCCGACGGGCGATCGAGAAGGGTCGTTTGTCGGATACCCACGGCCGAGAGGTCTCCCTCGGCGCAGCTGTATTCGTCATGACTGCGACTTCTTTGCCGGAGAGTTGCCGGACCTCTGACATGGTTGGAACCAAGCGACCGTCGCCAGTGTGTTCCTCCGGCGGTAGCCGTCGGTGCAACAAAGCAACGAAGACGAGCAGACTGGGCATATCCCTCGACCTGAATTTGGCGGTGAGTGTATCGGAGGACGACGAGAGCGACCTCACGTGCGAGTTCGAGCAGGAACAGCGTGAGAGGCTGGCAGTGGAGAGGCCAGCGAGGGCGGCATTGCCTGAGGAGCTGGTCGATGGAGTTGATCTTGCTGTGGAGTTCAAGCCGGTGGATTTCGGCGATCTCGGACGAAAGACGGATCAGGGGATAGGTAGAAAGACAGAGGCGACCGGTGGCGGAGCTCGGCGACGATGGGGCGAGGCGGAGGAAGAGTTGCTGGATGTTGGACACGTCCGTTAGTTCCGACGGCTACGGCGTTTAACGGCAACCGTTGTGATCGTTAACGGTCAAGCAATCTCGAGAGATGTGAAATAGGTGGAATAGTTTTGAGGGGGTTTTATGTAAATTTGGTAAGGGAAGAGGTTGGGAGTTTTCACCAAATTTGTTCACTTGGGGGCATTGAAGGAGATGGATAGAATTTTTTTTGGAGTTCCGGAGATAATTTTTTTGTTGTCTAATTTTTGTTTTATTTTATTTTTAATTACAGGGATAAACTTGGTATATACACACCTTTTTTTTAATTTGTGATGGAGACTATTAGTTGCCTTCATGTTTATTTTCTTAATATTGGTTACAAGTTCACAACTTTGTAATAATACATTAGTCAAGAGATCATATAAACTTTTATGAATGATACCATATAGTTTAAATTGTTCTGCAAACAGATTTAGAGTATATCTATTTGGCTTAAGATGTTTAAGCACTATGATAAGTTGTATCTCAATCTCTTTCTTAAATATAAGAAACTTATCTAAGTCTTCATCTTTACTTTTTATTAGTATACATAAAAGTATATTGTTATCATATATGAAGATGAAAAGGTATTTCTCATATTTCTAATTAGCATACCATTAAACTTACATATATCAATGTGCACAATATCTAATCAATTATTCTTGTAACATAGATTTTAAAAATTGAGCTGAGCATTACATGTTGGTTTTGGGTTTCTATGGCCGAGCCAATTATACCAATTGACTAGACTAGTGATGACATCAGCAATTCATAAAAATAAAAAAATTAAACCGTTGTATTGCTGGTTTGCTTCGTATGATACAACCGGGTCAAGTCGAGTTAGACTGGTATTTCATACAAATAATGCATCATGCATTTAAAGAATTTCTATACTTTTGTCCTTCCAAGTTTTTCCAATAACATAAACTCTTTTTTTTTACAACTACATGTGGGCCCCTACATTCAAAACTCATAGTAATATCATTTTTATTAGTACATTTGTGATCTTGTATTATACTAACATAAAGATAATATTCTGATTTTTTTAGGAATATCAGAGTATAAGTGTAACTACTAAAAGTTAGGGATATAGATGTTACTAGAAAAACTTGAAAGGGCATTATAATGAATATATTTTATTAAATTCTTATAAATACATATATGTGATGTCTAAAATTAACAAATTTAAACCACTCAAACTATAATTAACGACAAGTGTGTTAATTTACTGCTTCAAATAGTGCGATTGTGACAACTTCTTCTTTAAGTGGAGGCATCTTTTGTTGTTGATGGAAGGATACACCCTCATGCACATTGTGAGAAGAGATAGAGAGAGGTTAACACAAGAAGGGAGAGGCGATATTAGGTCAATATGGCTCACATGGATGGTGAAAAAGAAGTACCATACTGTGGGTTAGAATGGAACTACATTATGACTAGTTTTTAATTTTGTATTTTATTATATAATTAGAAATTTTTGGTTCAAAAAATTGATGATTGAATCAATAGTTTGATCCAATTGATTGAGTTATATCAAAGGTTCAATGGGATTTTGACTGATTTTTATTTTCTGAATAAACTCGGGTGGTTGGACATTTGTTCTTCATGTTCTTGAATCGGTTAAAGCTGCCAGTTCGATTTTATTTTTAAAACCTCGCTGATAACCATACGAGAATGATTTTCTAGGTTGGTTGGCTAACACGCATTTCTTGCATTTCTAAATTCAATGAAGTTGTATTTACAAATTATTTATAAATTATTTATTATATAATTAATAGAACTAAAATTTACACGTCTCAGTCAAGCATACCATAAATCACAAGATTCATTAATACAAAATACTTGAGGAACATAAATAGGACATGGACCATTCTTAACATTTATTGAAATAATGTTTACTAAATCATATTTAATTTTTAATAATAAACGTAATGAATATTTTTTCCATATAGCATCTCTGAGAATAATTACTTATTATATTTAAATCCTATCTCAAAATGAATTCTAATTAATATTGAGCCATAATATATATCCTTCTTCATGTCCGCATCAAGCATCACACAAAATAGAGCCCACATTGAAGGAGATCATTTCAGCTTGGAACCTTTTGTATTTCACATTACACTATAAATTTAATTACTTTTTGTAACATTTTGAAATATAGTCTCACATTTAAAACTCACAAAGTATCTGATTGTATTATAATTACAAGGTCTTAATCATTTTAGATGGTCAATAACGGGTCCATTAGAGTTTGAACCTGAACATTTTATCAAGATCGATTTTTTCAATAACAGTAGGGGACCCTACACTTTTTTGGATCGTTGAGCTTGTCCCTCTTAAAATCAAAAAAAATAAAATAAAAAGTAGGTTTACAAAATAATTCAAGCACCAATCTTCAATCAGACCCAATAAATTTTATAAATTTATCCTCGAGTAAGCGAGAATTATATTATCTATGCAAGGAGTTTGTGTCATAACTTTATTGCTTGCTCGCAAATCTGGGAGCGGATCTTCTATTGTGCAACAGGGATCTGCTGTAACCAGGGAGGGTGCTTGAGCCGCTTGATCGAGATCAAGCGGTTCACACGGTAAGTGCCCACAAAATCTTTGATTTCATGCAAACCGCTTAATCTCGATCGAGCGGCTCGAGTAACCCTCCCGGGTTACATCAGATCCTTGCTGCTCAGCAGAGGATCCGCTCGGCACAAATCAATCAAGTTGGGGAGGAAGAGACGATGAAAGTCAAGAGGAGGAGAGAGAGAAGTTGACTTTCCTATCATGAGGTTAGAATTCCATGCCCTCCAAGTGGGGATTCCATTATTTTGTCTTGTAGAGGATGGACACGCTTTTAAGTGCAATAACATATTCCCATCACTTTCCTAAAGAGCTCCTTTGTCCACGTCTATGTTCATCTAATCTTGACTTCACCCACTCTAATCTTATGTACTTTATGATAATAACACTATTGTAATATATTACATAAAGCTTTGCTTGTGTGATATCGTTGACTTGATTCCCTTCCCACCACTTCCTAATGAAACATACTTATTCTATCGTTCAATGAACGAAGATCACTGTCATACCATAATGTTATTTTAAACACACTTGGGCGTTGACAGATTCCTTCCTCCTAAACAGAGAATGCAAATATTACTGAAATCGATTTTTTCTATATTATAAAGCTTAGTCCTCATTCAAACCCTAGGAAAAAGTTTTTCTGTTCCTTTTACTCTGTCGTAACATATATTCTAACTTTTACCGATTCGACTTCTCACTAGATTCTGATGATTTGATATTCGACTCTACGGCCATTGGATCTCAGTCAAACGGTTTAGCTTACGGGAATGGACGCGCGCGGCACGTTTGAAACTAATGATATGGGTGCCTGACGACCATATAGCTGCAAACCTAATCGACAGCAATGGCTTCTGGACAAAGACGGGCTGATTGCTCTAATCTTATGATTATTCTTTTAGTGTTATTTTACTTTGAAGAAAAATGCTTATTGAGTAATTGCTGTTCGTCAAATCTTTGTAGCGTATGTGTATATATGTCAACCAACCAACTGGGAGGAAGACGACAGGGATACATTTAGAGATCTGCTGCTAACTTGTAGAAATGGCACACGTGTTTCTTCTGTCCTCTGGTTGGAAAATAGTTGACTGGAATTAGTTGCTGCAGTGCAGACGAACAGTGCTTGATTTCATGATACTATTTAATTCATACGTGTCCATCTTATTAACAACTAAAAACACCTTCCAGAAGCTAGGGTTTTGAGTCAAAGCAAGCATGCCGACATATCTGGCATCAAACTTTAGAATAATTGACATGAGCGATAAGTAGAGAACAATGTATGAAATATAAAGACTGTATGTAATATCATGGAATATACTTGAGAATCGGAGAAATATTGGCGATAACCCTTGTAGCTCCTTGTTGAGGATGTATTTTCACCAGTCTTGTATTCCACAAAAAATGGGAACACAGTCGTTGAAGCGACCGAATGAGAACCTCTCTTCAAACAACAATTAACCCACAATATAAATCAAGCAATGTAAAATAACATTATGGGATAAAATTTAGGGATCTTATCACTTGTGCCCCTCCAAGATCTTGCAATTTCAGTTATGCTCCTATCTTTTTGGTAATATCAGTTGTGCCCCTAACTTCTTTCTCCGTCATCAATTGTGCCCTTCCGTCAGATTGACCGTTAATCAACTGACTTAACCATGGTTTTTTCAAACTTTAGTGCAGTTAAGAGGGGTATTATTGTCCATACCCATCTTCTTCCTCCTCCAACCTCCTCCTCCCTCTCCGCCCGGAGTTCGCCGCCGTCCCCGCAGAGAGAGATGGCACCCTCTGCGGTCACCACCCTCCAAAGCCATGAATCTGCCGTTGTCCAGAAATACGTCAAGCCCCAATCCATCACCAATATGACCCGGATGGTGAAGACCACGGCGATCCAGATGACCCCTCTTCTTCACCCCATCGCTAATGTCCCCTCCTTCCCCGCTCCGGGATCCGATTCTGACGAGACATGGCCGTGGGCCCAGATCAAGGCTGAGTCGCGTCGAGATGCCAAATCGGAGCTGTCGGGACCCTGCCTGCTATCTGCGGTGTGGAAGCTTAAGCGCACGTTCGACATCGGGTCGGAGAGAGTGCTCGAGGCGTGCATTCTCGGGACGATGAGGTTGTACCCGTCGGGGCGGAGCTGGGAGAAGGTACATAGCCGGGAGGAGGTGCGGGGAGCTCGTTCTGTGCGGGGTGGAGAGGGAGGTGCTGGGGCGGAGATAGAGCCAGACGAGGGCAGAACGGAGGTGCTGGGGGCGGAGGGTAAGAGCCCGGGCGGAGGAGAGGTGATGGGGTTCCAAAGGGAGGTGCGGGGCGAAGATTAAGGGGCGGAGGGGAGATGCGAGGGCGGTGGGAGGAGCCGGGGCAGGGAGGAGAGGGGCAGAGGAGGTTTGGGCGATGGAGGAAGGGGCTCGAGGGGGAGGGGGTCGGGTTTGGGAGGAGGTGGCGGAAGGAGGGGTTGGGGCTCGGGAGGAGGTGCGGGAGAGGGCTGGGGAGGTGCTGGGAGGCGGAGGCGCGGGGGCGGTGGGAGGTGCGGTGGGGGAGGGAGCTGTGGCGGGTGGAGGGAGGTGCTGAGAGGCGGAGGCGCGGGGGGCGGTGGGAGGTGCGGCGGGTGGAGGGAGGTGCTGGGGCGGAGGCGCGGGGGGCGGTGGGAGGTGCGGTGGGGGAGGGAGCTGCGGCGGGTGGAGGGAGGTGCTGGGAGGCGGGGGCGCGGGGGCGGTGGGTGGAGGGAGGTGCTGGGAGGCGGAGGCGCAGGGGGCGGAGGAGGAGGAGGAGGATGGGGACGAAGGCGAGTCACGTGGGCGGAGCCGGAGGCTCGGGAGCGGCTGCAGGAGAGCTCCAGGAGGAGGAGGAAGAGAATGGATGAAGAGGAGCAAGAGGAAGAAGATGGGAGAGGAGGAAGAGAAGGGAGGAAGAAGATGGGGGTGGAAGATGACTTTTCACTCCATTTTTTTGAAATTAATTCCATCTATGTCCTTGTAGTTAACGGGCGTTTGTGTTGGTTATGGACGGTCACTAACCCGAGGGGCACAAGTGATAGATTAGCAAGAAGTGAGGAGTACAACTGATATTACCAAAAAGATAGGGGCATAACTGATATTGTGATATCTCGGAGGGGCACAAGTGATAAAATCACTAAAATTTATTATAACTCTACAATATGTTTGTATAGGTGTAAGTATGTGTAGACGTGTCGAACACAAGGAGCACACAAGATAGATTGGGAAATTAAATCTGAAATTGTTCTCTGTCTCTTTTTTATTGTATTTTTGGTGTGGGTTTTAAATTATATATTTTTAGGGATTTTTAATTTTTAATTTTATATTTTTTTGTTCTTTTTGTATTATCTGATTATAAATTTTATTTTTAATAAAATAAAATACAAGGATAGGTAATAATATAGATAAACTAGATATTATGTATAGTAAATATATAAAAAGACAATATTTGAAAACACCCGAAGGTACTGTTACAATCCTTTTTATTTTTTATACT
Source organism: Ottelia alismoides (assembly GCA_037367405.1). Lineage (NCBI taxonomy): Eukaryota > Viridiplantae > Streptophyta > Magnoliopsida > Alismatales > Hydrocharitaceae > Ottelia > Ottelia alismoides. The sequence continues at coordinate 824,492 of JAZKJV010009169.1, forward strand.
AAAAATATTATTGGTATTTTAATAATAATATTATTATTACTACTAATATAAGTAAATATAGCTATATAAATAGATTATTAACTTTTATATTTATAGATATAGCTAAATGTACTCAAAAATAAGAAAATAATATAGTTTTGACTTTTTTTCTATTTTTTGTCATTTGGTATTTTCTAATATTTTTTACTATTTTTTTGGATTTTTAATTGGATACAAATGTCAAAACAATGATTTATATTAGTAGTCTGAATTGTTTTGAATTTCTAAAATAGATAAAAGTCCTAATTAGATAAAAGTCCTAAAACTTTCTAAAACTATTTTTAATATAGAATAGATAAAATAAAGAATGTTTATAAATAGAAACAAATATTTTGGAATTTTATAGAATTTTTTATTATTTTTATAATGAATTTTGAGCTTTTTAATTTTTAGTGATTTTTTTGTTATTTTTAGGTATTTTCGATCTGCATTTGTAAAATATAATAATAGATAATATCTTTTTCTGAATTTTTTAAATATGATTTCTTATTTTTTGTATTTTTAAATGTTGACAAAAAAGAAATGCTCTATTTTTTATTTTTAATGAATAAGAAAACGTAATAAAATGCCTAGATAAAAATACATGATAAAATACAATTTATGGTATCTCTATTAATTTTTCTAAGATTTATAGATAATTCAACCTATTTGGTAGGGACTGATGAATGTGAAAATTGAGGTATCTAAAATGAGCCTTACAAGGCGAGGTCTCAGTTGTTGTGACGACTCCTCAAAGATTCCATTCAGTCAACAATCAATCTACACAATAGATAAATCAAGCAAAGTAGTGTGAATAAAAAATTATTATACCGTATGAGAGATGTATAGTGACAAGCAAGTATGGGTCGAACATATAAGCATTGGTGTAGAGCAATGTGAGATGGAGGAAATCAAGCACGTGATATCTTCTCAAATACTTAGCCAGAAGATGGTTTTGTAGGGTTCTAATTTTTAAATTTATCATTAATTTATTATTTGTTTTTTTTATTATTTTATATTTGTATGGGAAACTGAAAACACAAAACATTAGTATCATCCTCCAAAATTTGTATTGCCTCAGAGATTACATCCTCAACCTAGTGTGCAACCACAGAAATATCAATAATAACATCACATAAATCAGATCTGAAACCCATCAATGGAAGCACCCTCATTCCAGCCTCAAATCTTCCCAACTTAAGAATATCATTGTTTTCCTCAATGCAGCCTCATTTAGCACAACATGCTTGAGGGTACTAGAAGAAGGTGGCACTAGGGGAAACGAGGAGGGTGGGCAAGACATATGAGACAAGAGTCTAGATAAGACTCTAATCGCGTGAGGGTTGAGGTCAAATTGGACGAGGCAAAACTGTTGCTCGAGAAGAGAGTCATCTTGAGCCGGACTGGTGATGCTAACTCGATGATGACATGGGTGAAAATGATTCGCAAATCTGACTGAAAAAGGCAAGGATGACCCATGATCATGATGTATATGATGAGAAACAAGAAAAAGACTCAATAAATAAAAGGAAGAAAAGAACAAAAGAGGGAAAAGTGACTCGAACACGTGCTAACTCACAATAAAGAAAACCATATTTGGATTCACCGTCGAGAATAAAACACCAAGCAAACTCTAATTCACCAACCTTCCATAATGAAAACTGTGAGAAATCGGTCAATTATATTTTCAGTTTTAGAGTTAGGTGAATTTCAAGCAGTTATTCAAGCACACAAGTGTAGTCTTGTATTCTAGTCGACATTGCACACCTACTAGATCACCGGAACCACTTCGTCTACGGTCAGAGATAAGTGCTTGCAACAAGTAACATGGTCCAAGAGCCGAAGTCCAGGGATGGGGGCTCTTGTCCTTAATGTGTACATGCCTCACTTAGTCGGAATACAACTTGCGGACAAGGAGGGAGTTGTTCTTCCCAAAATAATGGAATACAATTACATTTAATTTTAGGATCCAATATAATTAGCAGCTCAGATTTCACACTACATTACCTTTTTTAGGATATTTTTCATGCATGTGTCCTAACGATGTTTTAATTCTTTTAGAACCCTAGGTGATCAAAATCAGAGGGAGAGAGTCGAAAAAGCAATGCAAGCGACAATCGATGATGTATGCTAGGATAGATGGTGCTCACCTTGCCTCCAGCTCTCTTTGTGCAACATGCTAGATATGAATTAAAGCATAAACTATACGCGGATGCATGCTGATGGAAGCGCCCTAAACAAGAATTGATATTAAGCATGAAGAATAAATGCCAATCACTCAGAGATAGAACTCAAAAGTCTGGCCTTGGATACTCTTCAGTTACCACCACAACGGGTCCTACAAGCATTGTGTAGAATCACTCAAGGTGCTCAAAATCTAAGTAATCACCGAATTTATCTAAGTCCAAGCTTAGAATGTATAGGTACATGCAATAATTAGGCTTGTGGGCTTATCCTATCGTAAAAGAAATTCTATGCTAAGGCTCAATCATACAAAATAATATGAAAAAACTCAAAGTGTGGGAAACAAATAAAAGAAAACAGAAAACAATGAGAAAATCGACGAGACCCGAAATGAACAAACGCTCGGGTAGTGGAACTCGTGAAGTAGCAGTATTCTAAAGAGTTCAAAAATTATTACAAATAAATGTGTCTCTCTCTCTCACTTTAAATAACTAATAAAATAAAAATTGAAATAAACTACAAACTGGTAATGTCTTCAAAAATCTCCAACTCTTCTTGTGTTGCTCTCTCTTGTCAACTTGTGCTGAAAAGCCGACTCCGCTTCATGTGGGTGTGTAGGCCTTCTTGGAGTACCTTTCTCGTCTGTGGTCCCTCGCAACAAGATTAAACAAGGAAGATGGTTAGAAAGTTCCAAATAAAATCAAATAACAAAAAAGATGAACAATAGACAGAAGGAACACAAAATCGATCTATGCATTGGTGCTCCCTGGCAATGGCATCATTTATTGAGGAAGGATTTTCATCGGATTTGTATTCCACACAAAGCGGGAATACATTCGCTGAGGCGATCGAATGAGAACCTCTCTTCAAACAACAATTAACCCATAATTTAGATCAAGCAATGTAAAATAACAATGCAGAGTTAAAATTTATTATAACTCTACAATATGTGTTTATAGATGTAAGTATGTGTAGAGTGTCCAACACACGAAGCATGCAAGATAGATTGGGCAATTGAATATGAAATTGTCCTCTTAAGTCTCTTTTTATAATTGTCCTCTTAGTCTCTTTTATGTATTTTTGTAAGGGTTTTCAATTATATATTTTTTATGATTTTTTTACTTTTTACTTTTTACTTTTTATTTTTTTTCTTTTTTTATTTTCTGATTTTTATTTTTATTTTTAATAAAATAAAATACAAGGATAGGAAATAATATAGATAATATAGATAATATGTATAATAAATATATAAAAGAAAGGCAAAATCTGAAAATACCCTAAGGTACAATCATTTGTGTCTGCACTACCACTTAACCATTTAAATGGGTACAATTAAAGGTAAGCTTGAAAATACACAGAAAGTGACTAGTCAATAGAGATGCGTATGTACTCATCAGATTCATTGATATTAATAATTTAGGGCTTGTTGGGACATATCCTCCACAAAGATCTGCCTAGCTCCCTAATTAGCACATTGACATGAGGAGCCACCACTCTATATAGAGTTTGTGAATTCTTTGCCTTGGAAAAATCTCTTGAACATCCTCAGCAAAGTTCAGGCTTTGGTTTCCTTTGGACTCTTCCATTTCTTTTCTTCAAAGTCATCCAATTTACCTTTGCCAAACCCTTAAGAAGACTTGTTATCCACGAATCCTCCATATTGTATTTCCACGGAAATCTTTGTCAAGGTTTCCATGTCGGTGTAAAAGGTCCTTATATTCTCAAAGCTCCTCCACGTGGAACTAAATTCCACACAAATGTTTGTCAAATTGTAAACATTGAATACTATAGCTTCTACAATTTAATGTAATTCCTCTCATTTTGATTAAGTAGAAGACACTTTTATATTTAATACTAGCTCCATTCCTTATTTAGTATGTGATCACGTTCAAAATATGAAAAATAGAACCATATAATTGTTTTAATTGCAATTCACATGGAATAACTATCTATTAACTATTTTAAAGGTGGATTTTTACTGAGTAAAGTGACACGTGGATGCCCGGGATGTGTGGCTTCTCTTATGCGGAAGTCATTTCTCCGATCTCTCCCTGCTCCTCCTTGTACACTTGTCTTCTTGTACCTTGCATCCCGCATCCAACGATCTTTCCCTATGCTTCTCTCGCCATTCTCTTTTCACTCGTACTCTCCCTCTATCTCTCTCCCCCTCTCTTCACGGTCTCTCTCTCTCTCACCCATATACACTCTCACTACAAGAAACTGGATCTATTGTAATGAATAATTTGAATATTCGTTGCATTTATATCTTCCAATGTTAAAGATATAATAACAAATATTATTCATTACCAAAACATCTTATGTACTTGTAATTAGAAACGAATATCATATTCGTTGTTAAAGGTCCATATAATGGTGATTTTTTCATTGAATTATTCGTTAAAATTCACATTAATCGTTGCCAAATTTAGCAGTGATTAGAAGAAAATGGCAACGAATAATCATTGGTATATGATTCGTTGCAAGGATAGCAACTAATGCCATTATTCACTGTGAATTTAAAGAAGTGAGCAATGAATAATATTCATTGTTATATATTTAACTACGGAAGATATAGCAATGAATATTAAATTATTCGTTGTCGTAAGTCACTATTCTTGTAGTGACTCTTCCTCTAAGGCTCCTCACTCTGTCTCTCCTCTTTTTTCTCTCAAGTCTCCCATCTATATTTCTCTTTAAAAAAACCCATCTAAAATAATCTATCAATATCCATGTACTAAAAAGAAGTTATAGTTATACCATCTTCACTTCAATTAAATCTCTCAATAATTCCTTAACCATATTTATATGATCTCATACATTGATTCCATTTGTTATATATGTGTGATATATATAAGTTGAGGTCATCATGCATTTTAATCTTTTTTCCTACTCCCTTCGAGTTGTGATCATAACCAAAACAAACAAATAAAACGTAAAAAAATTAATCATAAAATATATTTGGGGTTGGATGTAAAAAAATAGTGAAGGTAGATTTTACTTTCATCTGGATATCAAAATTTTGTTGTATAATTATCCATTTTCGTTGTCGTATATTTCTATTTTAATAAAGATATTTGAATAGCTCGGGATGAGTATTCTTGATCCTGTCCACGTCATTTCGAAACTAAAAATTAAAGTGCATTATAATATAGATTTTCACTTTATGGCTTAAGATTTTCATCTCAATCTAAAAAATATAATAAATTTTAATTTAATATAAAGTATAGATTATTCTATATCAAATCTTTTATACACTATCATCAGTCAAATATTTTTTGGATCAAAATCAAACGTGAGTGATCAAAATCAAGATTCAATCACATGTGGACTTCTAATTATTGTTGGAATGAACTTTTTTTAATTTACCCATTTTTTTGCTCCTCTTAAAATAATTTCTCCCTTGCACAAACAGTACACTCTAATTCAATGTTTTTAAACCGAATTGGACACCGAACCAGAAACTTTATTGAAATAGTTGGATCGGATTGAACCATATAATCAAAGTTGTTCAACTGAATGACGACATCATCATTATTTAAAATTGGATTAAACCAAATCGTTGAAAAAAATGGTTGAACCAGCTAATCAATCAGAAATGAAATAATATATATACATATATATATATAATATACACTTAAATATACTTGAAATATAAATAAAATACATAGATAATGTATATATTTCATACTATACATAAAATGTCTTTTGTATACACCATCAAATAGGGTAACTCCCACTACCAACAATATTTTTAAATTATTTAAAAATTAAATGCGGTTCAACTTTGGTTGAACATGGTTAAACCGAGTCAAAAAATATAGGTCTAATCGGACGGGTTAATTAAAATTTGAATAATCAAATCAAACCGACATAAACTTATTAACCGGACCGATCCAGACCTGTTTCATTGGTCAGATCGGTCAAACCGACCGATCGAGTTTTCAAAACATTGTTGTAACTAGGACTTTGGTACCTCCCTCCCCTTTTTGTCTATATAAGTGACCAGCAGCTGTTTTGGACCTTTAAGCCTTCAAGATTCTGGAAGGGTTGACTTAATTAATAAGACGTAGAAATTAAGTGTGTTTAAATCGATAATGTGAATTTTGCTTCCGGTCAACAACTTAATTTCCACATCTATCATTCTTTAGCTCGTCGAATTTTCTCCAAAAGTACTTGATGAGAAAGAAGGCCTTCTTTTTTATCTGCCCTCTATATATGTTGTACATTTATTACTAATTAAATGCATTAAATTCAAGATCCTTATTCATTCAAGTATTAAGTTAAAGATCCTCATGATGCTTATGCATTATAGGAAGTCAACTATCACGACCAAAATCATCCGGCCTTGTTTCCTTTCCATCAAAGAAAATAGGGTACAAAGAGAAAAGGAAGATTGATTTTTAAAACATGCAATAATAGGGTTTAAAAATCTACATTTAATCATTTTCAGGGATGAGTTAGGGCTTCACATCTCTTCAAGCTCGCGATATAGCATGAAAGATATTCAAATTAACCGAAGGACGGAAGTGCAAATGGAATAAGAGGGTAGGGACACAAGTGTTATTGCAGAAAATACAAGGGTAAAAGTGCAATTGTGAAAATTCGAAAGGATGCAATTGTAAAAATCTCTATTAAATATTTAGACTTGGTACTCGCCAAATTCCACCATGTATAATCCATGTTGATCCTTTGGGAAGGATGTGATCACATTTTTTATGGAAAAAGGGGTGAAATCTTGAGTTGGGACTCACCGCAGAAATTACTTTTATTAAAAGTTAAAAGAGAGTTACACTATTTTATGGACCAGAAACGATACAAGGAAAGACTGTATGATAATATATTTTCTGAATAGAACCTTTGATTTTTAAAAATTTGATCGTTTCTTTCTCTCCATATAGTCCAAAGAGCAGCAAAAGGCAATGCACAATCGTCTCTCGAGTTTCCCCTACCAACCTTATCGATCTGCAGAAATCATCAAAACCTCCGTGCAAATTCTATGTCATCCCCAACTCCTTCCAAACATGATCCGAAAAAGGACAAGTAAAGAACAAATGTTCAGTATCCTCGGTTTGAGCGCCACATCTGTCACATTGGGTATCTGTCACGGCAAAAAGCCACTACAAGAAAAATGAGTTGTGGCCACGGAATGAGGCTACGGAACCTTGTGGCAACGATAATTCTGTGGCCACTCACTACAAGGAAAACCAGTTGTGGCTACGGAACTATGCCCACAGATATGGGGTTTGTGGCCATAGAATTGGGCTCTGGCCACGACATGTTGTGGCCAGTAGCCGTAGCTACAAGTCTCGTCGCGAGAGTTCTCTAGCCACGAATATGCCGTGACCACAACAAGTGACCACAGAACTTATCGTGGCCACAACTCTTATATAAATACTTTGGCCACGGATTGTAGCTACGAGAAACTAGTGGCCACGGAATTATCGTGGCCACAAGTTTCCGTAGCCACATTCCGTGGCCACAACTCATTTTTCTTGTAGTGACTAGTTTCTCGTAGCCATAATCAGTGGCCAAAGTCTTCCTATAAGAGTTGTGGCCACGTTAAGTTCCGTGGTCACTTGTAGTGGCCAAGGCATACTCGTGGCTAGAGAACTCTCGCGACGAAACTTGTAGCTACGGCTAATGGTCACGACATGTCGTGGCCAGAGCCCAATTCTGTGGCCACAAACCCCATATCAGTGGGCATATTTTCGTAGCCACAACTTGTTTTCCTTGTAGTGAGCCTGCCCCCTCTTGCTTTGTCGCAAAGTCTATCCCTTCTGAGACACCACAGAAAAACTTTCACTCTGCTTGGGACCTTGCTTGCCAAAATTATCTTCATATCTTGCAACAGGTCTGGAACAAGATCGTTTGTGCTCCCTTTGAGGATGTGATCACATATGTGACAACTTTGATTAAACAGCGCGATATTGCATAACGGATTGGATGTTCGCTCTCGTTGTATTTGCGATGCTCTTTTCTTGAATACTTTTTAATCTAGAAATGGTAAATTTGAAAACATCTATTTTTTTAAAAAAATATAGGCATCTTATTACTTTCCAATGCGAAATATACATACAAATAGGATTTGATTGATGAGATTTGAACTCTAATGTGTAATATTTAACGTTGCAATCAATCATCATTCTGATATTGATCGATCATGTATGATTGATTGTTTCAAGTTCTCTGAGGATTACATTTAAAAAAACTCTCTTCTTCAACTCATCTAGCCATGCTTAATTTCGCATTCTTCTTTTTTTGATATGATTTTGAGGATTATACGTATGACATAGTTTTATCGTTGGATAGGAAGTCTATATATAGTTTAAATTTTTATTTAATACCTTAAAATTTTATTTAATATTGAGAAAAGGCCATTTAAATACCGGAATATCCATGTTTTATACGAAAACTCGTAGCATTGGGAAATTTGATCCATTGAAATTTGACTCATCCAACAAAATCCAATGTGCATATGCATGATATTCAAATAGTTGTCATGATAGGATCTTGTAATTTTAAAAATATAAAAGACAATCTTGTTTTCGAGACTTAGGGTTCGTTTGGTTGCTGGGTTGGGTTGGGTTGGGTTGGATTGGGGTACCCCTATGAATAGTAAACTGTGAGGAGGATTGGGAGGGTTGGAAGGAGGGGTACACCGGTGTACCCCAACCCAACCCTGCAACCAAACGAAGCCTTAGAGACAGTTAATCAAAACCTTCAATAAAGAACGATGCCACAAGGAAACAACACATTCATTATGTGTCTTTATATCTATGTGTGTTTGTATGTATGTATGTGTGCCTGCCATATATATAAGAGAGAAAGAAACACTTATCCTCGCACATACACACACGTAGGGCATTTATAGTAGACACATTCACGTGATCTCAACAATTTCATTTTCTTTTGTCACAGTCAGTTAGTATACGAAAACTACTCCATTATTTTACAAAAAATGGTATTTTTAATTTATTCTCATGCTTACACGTTTGCAAATAAGTAATATAAAGTGTGTTATTTTAAGAATATCTTGAATACATTTAAAAAATTATTTGTGATTCTTTAGATGTTTTAAAACTTCACATCTATTTATCACAAATGTTTTTTGTGAATTGTAGAATCGGGATATAGTGTGACATGAGGGGGTACATACGACGGTTCTTCAACCTGGGTCAGATAGTTAGGATTCGAGGCATATCAACAATCTCTGAGGAGCTTTTCCAAGCTTCATTGTGCTGCTGCCAGTACTCTCAACTATCGATATTGAGCAAGTCCGAACATGTTTGAATATATTCTCGAGAATTGCTTTTGTGAACATATCGACTGGATTATATGTTGTGCCAACCTTCTTCATCATGATCCTTTTCTTAAAATAAATGAAGTGACATCTAACATCTATATGCTTGGTCCTTTCATGATGCACCTGATACTTAGCAAAGCATATTGCACTGAGACTGTCACAATACACTATAACATGATCTTGTTGTAGACTGAGATCTCCAACTAAACCCTTAAGCATGATGCCTTCCTTTGCAACTTCTGTCAAATCCATGCTCTGCCTCTGTAATAAACAAAGTAATTGATGGTTATAAGATAGCCTTCCAACTGATGACAGAACTCCCCAAAGTCAAGAGATATTAAAATAAGCATAGGTCAAGTAGATGATCGATCTACATAGACTTTGACAAGTTACATATTTTTATTCTTACGCATGCATTTTTTACTTTATTAATTCAATTCAAATGAATTTAATTTTTATTTTTATCCGAGATCTTAAAAATGAGTTAAAACCTATATAATTAGATTCTAAACATCATCAAGATCACATATGATTTTTTTGGAGATTTTTCAGATTTTTGCTAATTTTGGTGAATTTTTGAAGTGCCAAGAGCATTTGTGTAATATCTTAAAAGTTTAGGGATTTCACTGTCAATGGAACTAAAACCTGATTTTGCCTGGCTATGCGTGTTTTAAACTTTTAATAGAGAAACAATCGTGGTGTTGGGCAAGATAATGGGGATGGAATTAAAAAGTTGAAATTTCGAAAATGGAGATTAAATCAGGGAGAGTGAAGTGCATTTTAACGGGCTAAAAATTTTGTGAAATTCTAAAGGCAGATTGGTTTGGATTTGTTGGGATTCAGAAAGATGGAGGAAGAGAGTTTGTTATTGGAATCATGAAATCTGGAAATGATAAATTGGAGAGGGGGAGTTGGATGTTTGGGCTATTAGGGTTGGATGAGATTTTTTGGCCCGAAAAAATCAAATCCAACTTTTTAGGCAATTATGAAATCAACAAGAATTTTTACTTTATTTTGGAGAACTTAATTTCATTGAATAATCAAGGTAAAATATCATTTGTTCTATTAAGATATTCGTATTTTGAGACTTGAAAGTGCATTGTAAGATCATCATAAATATGTATATGACATAATGTTTGTGAAATAGCATCATGTCACTTATGCATATATGGTAGTTAAAATCATTATTTTTATCTCTAGATTTTGTTCAATTGTAAATATGACAAATTAGTGATTTATCAGTTGATCATTAGCAACACTTGGTTGAACAGGAGTGGTGTGATCAATTACTTGGTGTCAGTTTGAACTCCATATGTTTGTGTGCATCATCACATGTCTCCGCACCAACAGACTCACTACTCGAGTGAAGTATGGAATTCTCTTCAAATGTAACATTCCTCCTAACAAAGGGGACCATATTCTGTACCCCTTTACTCATGCATCATATCTTGTAAACACCCCTTTCTTCCCCCACTCGATTCTAGTTTTCCTTTTACTAGGATTATAATAGGCAGTACAACCAAAGATCCATAATACGGAATAATCAACATGATTATTAGACCATAGCGCCATGAGTATTTTGTAGTCAATAGCATATGCGAGACTCTGACCAAGTAACAAAATGTATTCACAACTTCAGCCTAGAATGTTCTACCAAGTCTAACATTAGAGAGCATGCATCTTGCTCACACCAGAAACATCATGTTCCTTCATTCTGTAATCTCGTTCTATTATGACGTATCTTTGATGGTGTGGTGTCTCGCAACACCCTCCTCATTGCAGAACTCATTGAACTTAGATGAATAGAACTCCAACCTATTATCTATAAGAAGATGATTTACCTTCTTAGAAGTCCGATTCTCCATCAAGATCTTCCATTGCATGAAGGTTTGAAATACTTTGCTTGTGTGCTTCATCATGTACAACCAAATCATCCTGGAGTAATTATCAATAGTCGACAGAAAATACCTGGCACCTCTCAAAGATGGGACCTGCGAAGGGTCCCAACAATCTGCATGGATGTAGTCGAGCATCTCTTTTCGTTACGTCAGTAGCTTTGCTAAATTGCTTCATGTGTTATTTCCCAAGCATGCAATGCTCACGGAACTCCAGCTTGGATCCCTTGAGATACTCGACGAGATCCTTCCAACTGAGGATATTCATCCACATTTGATTCATGTGTTCCAACTACATATGCCATAATTATGAATCTTATTTAACAGATTGTGATGTCACTACAATAGAATCCGTAATTGTAGAATCTTGCATGACGTATAGGGTCTTCTGCTTATTACCTTTGATGACAACCACTCCGTCTTTGGTAGCGTACATGACTCCACCTTCAGAGTTGTACATATATCCTTTAGAGTCCAAGACTCCAAGGGATATCAAGTCCTTTCTCATATCACGAACATGGCATACTTCTATCACCGTCCTCAAGACTCCATCATGCATCTTGATATTCACAGAGCCGATCCATACAATCTTGCACACTTCATCATTCTCCATGGCATCGTGTCCATCATCTATCCTCTCATAGGTGTAGAGTCAATCTTCATTGGGGGTCATATGTAAGAACAACCTAAATCAAGAATGCATGCCTTATCCGTCGTCTTCTGATCTATGATAGTGAGAACCTAATCATCTTTGGAGTCAGCGCCTCCATGAGCCACGACAACAACCGTGACTTTGCCTTTCTTCGTGGGGAAATCCTTCTTCTAATGTCCAAGTTCATTGCAATAATTGCATATGTCCTTGGACTCCTGATTCTTCGACTTGGATTTCTACTTTCCCTTCTTCGTGTAGCCAGAGCCGGCATGACTCTTTTCGTGAGTAATAACCCAACTTGCATTGTTAGAGTCATGCTTCTCGGTATCCACATGATGAAGTTCATGTATATGTAGACTCGTACAAAACATCATCTAGGATCATCGATTCTCTTCTTACAATAAATGATTGAACAAAATTCTCATATGAAAGTGGAAGATAAACCAACATAATCAATGTATCATCCTCATCTTCAATATTAACCTCCATATTTCTTAAATCCATCAATAATATATTTAAGCAATCTAGATGTTCTTTAATATATGTACCTCCTTGCATTGGGGAGAGAACAAATGTTGCTTCAACAACAACTTGTTAGTTGGAGACTTCATCATGTACATATTTTTGTGTCTCAAACTCAAACTGGACATGGTTTTCTCATCCGTGACTTTCGAGATGATCTCATCCACCGAACACAACATGATCATCTAGTGCACATTCTCTTCCCGCACCGTCGCCTTGGAGGGTTCGAGTGCCTTCGCCATACCGTGTCTAATGGAGCTCAGATGCCATGTTACTTTAGAAGGGCACACGTTATGAGTTACTGTAAACTGAATTCGTTCCTCCATGTGAACTTCTCGATCTTCTGATTGTGTGACATCATTGTGCTTAATGATCCTGTTGGAACACAATGCTCAGATACCAGTTTGTTACGAATCGTGAAAGCAAACACACACAAACAAGACCAATCAATCAAGGTGAAACACGTAGATTTACAAGGTTCACCTATAACTGGGCTAAATCCTTGGATGACGACGATCGATTTTCACTATGTGGAGAAAGAAGAAAGTACAGAGGATACAAAGAGCCCTAACCAAAGGGGAGTTTATATGCTACTCTTGTACATACTAATCCCAGATACAAATGTATTCATATGCCCAAATAAAAATGGAACCACCTATAAAAAAATTATCGATGGAGTTTCCCCATCCCCCCATACTTGCTGACCGGTCAACGAGACCCTAGACTTGCTGACCGGTAACGAGACCCCGGTCTTGTTGGGATATAGTATGATATGAGAGGGTGCATACGATGATTCTTCAATCTAGATCAGATGGTTAGGATTCAATGCATTTTAATAATTTTATTACTTTTTATAGCTCCATGCTTAATTTCAATGATATTATATTATGGTTTTGTCTTTATATAAATCTTCACCTTTATTTTACAACTTCATTTGTTTTATTTTTACAACTCTGTGTTTATTCTTTGTAACTAAATGCTTATTTTTTTACAATACTTTGTGTTGGATGAGCTAAGAATCACCGTATCCTCCCACTCAGAAGAGTCGGCACTCCATCATCACACTATTCCATGGTAGAACCGTCGTCCTCCTCGGATCTTTGATAGACAATCACGAGCAATCCATCGATTACCCAAACCCACCGCCACCTCCATTAAATGAGGAGCCCCGACACCTAAAGTAACACATTTCATGGACTTCGGATTAAGGATGCAAACGGTCGGATACGGATATAAGTATTATTATATATCTTTATTCGTTTTTGAATATGAATACGGATGCGGATGCGATATCGATGTATATTAAAATGATCTTATCATATTTTTAAAAAACGGAATGTAAAACGGATACTGATAGCATACGAGTAATGTCAGAAATACCTATAGAAACAACTTAAATATATACAAATTGGATGGAAAACACATGATATAAATTTATTAAATATTTTTGTATGATAAAAGTTATACAAATATGGTAAAAAAAGTATAGAATTATGCTATATATGATTATAAATAAATTTATGACTATATTTATATAAGAAAACGGATACACGGATATGGATACGGATGTTTACGGATATCAAAACGATATCCGTATCCGTATCCATTTTAAAATGGATACGCATACGAATGTCGAAATCTGTATAAAACGGATACAGTGACGGATCAGATACGGATATATCTGTAACCGTTTTTTGCATCCCTACCTCGGAGCAGGCTAATCCACCGTCACTCCTTGACTCCATATTTCTCACACACACGTTTATGAGCATGCCCTTATGCATGCATGCTATCATATATGCATGCAAAAACATATATATGACATGCATGCATGCAAGTATACGTAAATAGAGATGTAAAGAAAGAGACACGTATGCATTTTTTTGCTTTGATCTACGAGCATCAATAATATAAATGGTAACGAAGAAGCTATTTCTCTTGATAGAAAATGCGTTCAGAATGATATTGATAATCTATGTTAACATGCCCCATTAGAGGGTTTAAAAAATCACAACGGATCGGCCTGTCGGATCGGGAACCGACTCCGACTCGGTCTGTTCAACGATTTTTTAAAGTAATTTCAAAAAAAAATTAAAAAATCAAATGCAACTAGTGGTCAAGCTGGGTTGATCCGGATTGACCCAGTTTTGATGGTTTGATAATTATCAAAAAAATAAAGGTTTAAATAATAAAATAATAGGATTTTTATCATGTATGTCCTTATTAACTTCTGCGATATAAGATATGCCCCTCTCTTTTTTAGAATGTACGTTTTACCAATACTTACTTAGAGTGATTTTTTAGAAGCAACTACAAATAAATGATTAATTACAATATTATATTCATATAGAATTTTAGAAAATGTGACTAACTTTGTAGAGTTTTACTCAAATAAGCAATCATGTTATTCTATTTCAAGATTTGAAATTTCTAACGATTATTCCGTTGATATATAAGTGCATACTTACATGTAGAGGAGTGATCATATGAGATGAGATTTTGTGAGATTGGTGAGATGGGAGATTAAGTTTCTGTATTCTCTCTCCTGGCGTTCTCTCTCCTAGTTGAAACTAGTGGTCCATAATTTCTCATCTCACCATCTTACCAAAATCTCATCTCATAGGATCAGCCCTCCTTACATATATACATATATGGGGTTGATGGGGCTGCCCCCTTGGGGCAGCCAACATGACTGCCCTGCCCAATTTTGGAGCAATTTTTTTTATTTTTTTTGAAAAATATCGTCATGTATATTCATCCCTATATCCCTCCTATATGCCATTCGAATTTCGTCAGAAACAGAGACTCCTACGGCCTCCATCCAGACAGAGTCGATTTAAAAAATCCTGCGACCGTTAAAAAAATGGTGTATGGATGGAGGCCGTAGGAGTCTCTATTTCTGACGAAATTTGAATGACATATAGAAGGGATATAGGGATGAATATACATGGTGATATTTTTCCAAAAAAGTAAAAAATTATGAGAAAAATGGGGTGAGGGCAGCCATGTTGGCTACTCCTAGGGGGCAGCCCCATCAACCCCATGATATCACTATATATCACTATGATATCATACCAATTTCAACTAAATTCGACATTTCTATCATCTCCATCAAGGCTATGACATTTTAACGGTTTCAGAATTATTGAAATTGACCATATCTAGATGGGTATGCTAGGAGTGTTTGTTTTGTATGAAATTTGAAACATATATTCCACACAATAAACTAAGTAAATTCCCCGTTTCCTTCAAAAAATAAAAAATCAATGAGAAAAATACCCGGGTGTAACTAGTTGGCTGCACCCCCCGGTGTAGCTTCTCTCTTCCCTATATATATATATATATATAGAGAGAGAGAGAGAGAGAGAGGAGTGATCCTATGAGAGCAAAAAAATGTGAGAGCATAAGAGCATGCATTCTGGACCACATGATTCTGTTTGCTCTCTCCTAGTCTTCTCTCTCATGGTTGGATCATGTGGTCCAGAATACATGCTCTCATATTCTCACAGGTTTTGGCTCTCATAGGATCACTCCCCTCTCTCTCTATCTATCTATCTATATATATATAGGATAGGGAGTATGCACCCGGCCCTATAACTTCCACTTTTTTTATTTTTTCGAAAAATACTGCCATGTATATTCATCTATATATCCCTCTTATATGTCATTCCAATTTCGTCAGAAACAGAGACTCCTACGCCCTCCATCTAGAACATGTAATTTTAATGGTCTTAGAATTGCTATAATCGATCACTTCTTGATGGAGGACGTAAGAGTCTCTGTTTCTGACGAAATTGGAATAACATATAGGAGGGATATATAGATGACTATACATGGCGGTATTTTTCGAAAAAAAGTGGAAGTTCTAAGGCCGGGTGCATGTAAATTTACATGCACCCGGGTGCATACTCCCTATCCTCACACACACAAACACACACATATAGGGGACCTTTCAAATGAGGTGGGCTTTTCTAAAATTGTAAAGGTCATTGTGAATTTAGTAAAAACTCTGTAGCAGTTTTGTGAAAGTATAAACTGCACAATGTAAAAAAATGAATTTTGTAAAATATAGCATCCAAATTTAAATTAACATTTCCATCAAATATAATAATATTTTCATAATTTTATTTCACTATACATATTGTGTTAATATTTATTGTTATATGTATGAAACAAGAAATTGTAAAATACATTGGAAAGATGCTTAAATTGAGGGTGGCTCACCATGTATATGGTGAGTCTCCGCGTCATTTGAAGTTTCTCATATATATATATATATATATATATATATATATATATATATATGGGTAAAATGTGTATGCCCCCTAGGGGGAGCTAACTTAGCTCCCCCCGCCCTTTTTTCACAATTTTTTTATTTTTTTTGAAAATCTAAAACCGTGTAAATTCATTATTAAATCCCTATATTATGTCATTCAAATTTCATGCGAAACAGAGACTCCTACGACCTCCATCCAAACGGGATCGATTTAAAAAATCCTGTTACCGTTAAAAAATTGACTGTCTGGATGGAGGCCGTAGGAGTCTCTGTTTCACACGAAATTTTAATCACACAATATAGGGATATAGTGATGAATATTCATGGAAGAAATTTTCAAAAAAAAATAAAAAATATGGAGAAAATGGGGCGGGGGTAGCTAAGTTAGCTACCCCCTGGGGGCAGCCCCATTTTACCCTATATATATATATATATATATATATATATATATATCCAATTTTATTGGTTCAAAAAACTGACTTGACCGATCTGACTAGTAAATTAAGCTCTGTCTGATTTTTTATAAATCAATAGGAATGATGATATCATGCTAATGTCATCATCGGTTCGACCAATTTAGACCGATGATTTAACCAGATTGGACCAAACTGAAAACCGAAACCTTGCAATTAGTACGCTAATTCTTAAATTTAACTTGGAGACATCATCTTCTCTTTCTCTCTCCTCGAACTGCCTTTCAAATTCGATCTTGACATAGACGGCCAAAGTTGAAAATGCCAATTAGGAATCCGTCGCTTTCTCCTCACCATGAAAATTCCAGAAGATTCCTTTTACAGATGTAACCAATTTGCTTTTCTCTATTGTCAACTTATATGTTCATCTCACTAATACCATGCAATATAGTCCTTTCACATCTTTTTCTTATTTAATTAAGAATGAGATGAACACGTTGCCACGTCATAACAACTGTCGTTGGAGTTGGACGTCCCATTTTATTTGACTTTGCGTGCACCTAAAAGGAAGAAGAAGACGAGCGATATGCAAATAATCAAACTCGATTCAACCCATTATATAATTATAATTAGTTGTGAAAGTCAAAGGATGTGTATCTGTCATGAGAAGCAGGAATTCTAAGAATAAGACCCTCCACCTAAATAATTCTTACCCAAAACAGATTCCATGGATTCTTTTAATTTCATTGAATTGGACTCTAGTGCTTTTGGCATTGCTTGTAATTTCTAATTTGAAAATTATAATCCAATAGCTCCGTGTTAAGTTCGTTTACAAAATTTTCAATTAGATCAAGCTTATATGACTCGATATCCTTTATACATTATTATTAACTATGTTGCAACCTTTTGGATTTGTATATTGTCGCAATCAGATTACACGAAAAAAATGATTTTATGGAATATGTTTAAGGCAATCCAAGCGCGGTTTAGTGCGATGGTAGGGAAGTGTGACGTCTTTTAGAATCGCAGACATAAAATTTCATCAGTATAATGCCTAGTATGCATCATGTTCCATGCATGAGAATTCTAACGATTTTTTAACCTGTTATATTGTATGTACTTGACTTTTCATGGATAAATATCATTACATGCCTAATTGTTCCATGCATGTCTAAGTTCGACTCCTAACATGTGCAATTTGTCTTTCATAAACACGTGTATACATGTGTAATATGCAAAAGAATATATAACATACATTTCTTTCATCTTTTAGGGAATATTTCATAAGATTCATGGCATGTACATGTTTCTTTTATCATATAAATTGCTTTGCATGTTAATCTCTTTAAGTTAACTTTGTCTGACTTGTGATGGTTTACTTTTCTTAAACCATTTCTTATACAACATGTAATGATTTATTCTTTTATTAAACTATTTTCTTGCATAACTAGTAATGGTTTATCTTTATAAATCATTTTCTTGCATAACTTTTCACTTACTTATCTTGTTACGTTTATAACTGTTGGCATTTGTGATCCATGACATGACATGACAATGTAGCTATAATTGTAAATGACTTAGCTTTTGCCCTTGTGATTGCTTGAAAACCATACGTCCCTTGACCGTATTGCTCCTTAGGCTAATACAACCCCTTGCAGTCGTACATGTAACTCTTTATGAGTTTGTACCATAAATTTATTTAGATATTCATCTCCCTGAATATTTTATTGATTATATATATTTAACTATTTTCAGAATATTTATCATGATTATCATTGGTAGTGTATCATAAGGTGATTTATAGAGTTAATTCCTACAACAAATTTTAGATACATGTTTATAAGATAATTCCTCGCCTCTTCAGACGTACTACTAGTACCATAGTTACGTGTATTTACACTGCAATAGTGATTTTAATGTACATGAATATAGTCTGGTTTGATTTTAGATGATCCACGTAAAAATCTATACTGAAAATTATATATCTTACGATCTAAACGTTTGTACATGTTCTAAAATCTTATTAAGGGAATCTCAACATTAAGATAATAGTAATTACCTCAAACAATAACTACGCAAAAATTATTTAGATTTGTTGTGTTATCCTAAATTCACGCTTGGAGCATCAACGACAACAATCGGGAAAGAAAGATTGTATTAAAACTCTAAATCATGTTATTACTCATCACCATTGATTGTGACATAATCATGCATTACCTTAATAACTCTCCTATTCACAACTACATGAGTAACTTATGGTATCATTTATACAAAAACGTACGAATCTTACTTTCCAGGAATCTGTATCCATGATTTTGCTTACAACTATTAAGATATTGACATTTGTATTCACAAATCACAAATTCTTTACATGACCTTGATTATCATAAAAAAGAGTTATCAATATTAAAGGCGTCCATTTATGCTTAATCATAACATCCAATCGACGTATGCATGAACCGTAAAAGGGCCACAAATTGTGGTTTACAAAATTTGGAAAGTAGAATGATAAGTCAAGCCGTTAATCACGTGTCACCGGTGCCGAGCATTATTGTGAGATTTATGACTGAAGGTTCAATTCATGTCGCTCGGATTCATATGTATTATCTTAAAGATCCGCCATATACATCTTGACATATTATCTTAAATCAACCAATTATATATGTGTATTATCATACAAATCGATATATACAAGGTCCAACGCTTATCTCTTTCCTATTGTGGTCGTCGCAGCTCCATCCTATCACGTATCTGCATTCTCCTCCTTTTTTTCGACGTTGTCATCTCTTGCAACGAAGACAAATCTCCGATGATGCCTTCTCTCTAACTTTCTTCCAGTAACGGAGAGAAGGGGGGTGCTTAGCCCCCCGGCGATTTCAAAATCCTAATACGGTAATTCTAAATATGGCATGCGGCTGTTTAATGTTTCATCAATTTCGGCTATGGCAATAATTCTAAATATGGCATGATGTTGTTTAATGTTTCGTCAATCTCGGGATTTAGCGCAACCTCCTCATGCTTCCTCAAAGCAAATTTCTAATTAAGACATGAATAACGTCCGTTTCTCATTAATTATATATAGATTTGATGAGTTTGCATGTCTAACTTCCCTCACGAGTAGACTCATCTCTTGTTGAATACTCGCCCTTTTCTTTGTAAAATCACTATAGTTTTTTCTCATACGACTCGGTCCAGATTTTCTCTCCCCCACCAAAATTTTCAATTTCTACATTAGACTAATCATCTGCAACAAATAGGTACGTTAATTTTCATATTTGCAATCGGTAGTTTGTTTGATCTTCATATTGAAAAGCCTCTTTTGTAGTGTAGATGTCGACATAGATGATATTTTTTGACTTTAGTTTCTTAAACTGAGAGTTGTGGAGCTAGGGAGTTGAGTCTGTATTTTATTTGCTCTCGAGATCGTCATAGAATTACCTCCATTTTAGAAAGTGAGCAGAAATGGAAAACATAACTTTCTTTTGGTGAGTGCAGATCTTTCTTTTGGTGAGTGCAGAACTTTCTTTTGGTGAGTGTTGTTCTATATAGTCAAACAATCAGTATTCCAGATAAAAGTTCGCATTCGTGTTTGCTATCAATGATAGTTTGTTGGCTTTGATTCATTTCTTTCTGTCTGAAGTGATTTTGTTTATTAGGTTCTCTTTCTCAACCCTTTTATATTGAATGCTAGATTAACAAAAAAACAAAAGGGTGAATTATGTAATAGGTTCCATCTATATACTGGTTCTCTTTTATGGTTCATATCTTTGAAACATAACAAAGAGATTCCAGTCCTTTTGAGAGTAAAGACATGCTAATATTCTTAACAAAATTGAAGTCGAGAGACTACATTACCCTCTCTCTTTACATAATTTCGATTGCCTCCTAAATTTGTCCCATTTTCATTTTGACTTGGCATCACACTTTAAATTCCCTCTGTCATTAGTTCCTGATCTCTAACCTCCCTCGTCCTTGGTGATCTTCATTGTATCGTCTTGGGGAGATCCAACATGTCGCCACAGACTTTCGGCATGTTGCTGGGGACCTCTAGCATCGACTAGATGACGTCCAACGCTTTATGCACGAGTTGTCAAATGATTCTTAATTTTTAGCATCAAGGAATTACTCATTCAAAGTATTATTGTATTACAGTTGTGTTATAAAATAGTTATTATCACTAGCTTACGTTCAAATTATTTTTGCTCTCAGTACATCTTTAAGTCCTACAGATGGTTACAAATTATTCAATATTGTTGATATTTGCAAATTAGCAAGGGATTTCTATCCTGCAGATTTCACAGATCAAAAAAATATTATTGTTAGAGAAACAACTGATACATTATAAATCAAATGTCACTACTCATCCTATTCTAAAAAATATTTCAAATCTTGTAGAACTTTGTCAGAAGTTAGAAGAAACAAGGAAGGCTGAAATCTATTATTTGGTCACTCGTTTGATCCGACTTGTGTTGACCTTACCTATTTCAACTGCAACAATAGAAAGAGCATTTTCAGCTATGAAGATAATAAAATCTAGACTTCGTAACAAGATGGAAGATGATTTTCTTAGAAGTTGTCTTCTAACATACATTGAGAAAGAAGTTGCAGAAGTATTCTCAACAAGTTGGATCATCGTTGACTATGACTTAAAGTCACGACATGCTCGATTTAAATAATTTCAAATTCAGGTAAGCCCAAAATATTTCTATTGGTCACTTATATTTATATTTGAACTATTTAGTAGCACTAATTGCTTGTATTTTCTTTATAGGAGGACTAATATGAACCAATAAAGGATATGATCGATTAGAAGATATACGTTGCAATGGTACATTATGTTCAAGGAAAGCACATGTTAGTTTTTTTAAATTCCAAGTCATACTTTTATATATCATTAATTTTTTAATATGTGTTTAGAAGTTTGTAAAGGAATAAGTCTTTGATATGTTTTTTCATATATGTATGGTATTGGTATGAATTCAATCTAGCCCTCCGCACGATAAAATCCTGGCTTCGTTCTGCTTTCTTCCCCTCTCTCTCTCTCTAGGTCAAATGAATTGGGACAAGGGCAACATAGGGTTAACGACGAGGACTTTTTATGGCTATCAACGATAAGATATCGTGAGCTATTAAAATCCATTTAATTGGCCAAGAATATGGCAATATTGGTATTATGGTAATGCTATTTGTACCCACTTAAATGGTCTGGTAGTAGTGCAGTGCGTCTACCACTCAAAAGATCAGGGTTCAAATCCCTCCTTGTAGGGATTGCGTTAGGTAGTCGACAATCAACGTAAAAAAATAGTCGAATCTTTTAACATGGATTTAAGCAAAAATCCATATACCTGACCCTACTTATAGTGGAAGAATGCTTCGTCATTTTTTTATTGGGATTTTCTGAAAATAAATCTAACTATTACAGAAGATACAAGTCCTCATTCAATCTCTCCTACCCTATGTTTCATGCCAGTAGTTCCATCCAATGTTTGCATCAAGTTGCAGGTGCTTGTATGTATAAGTATGAGAAACATGAATTCAGGATAACACTTCTCAGGTCTGCCTTAGTTCGTGTTAATTTGGGATAAGAAGGGGAGGGTCTAAATGATTAGTAAAAATTAGAACTTTAGAGTAGAGAAAGAATAAGCATTTTAACACAGAATTCTAATCAGGTAGAAATTACGACCCATAATTTCCCATTTTGGGATTTTCCTATTACTATCTCGTCAAAGTATCTCCCACTATACTTGCTACTTTCATCGAGGATAGCAAAACTACATGTATAACTCGTCTTTCTTTGCACATGTTCCACGAAAGGTTTGACCTCATCAAGAGACACTACAAGAAATGACATCTTTCGGATGAGAATAGACTATGGCTCGTGATCGATCGTCCCCTTTAGCACCTATAGGGCAACGAACTAGAGCTATCGTCTCCTTCAGTTGTTAAGCATAAGGGACGATCGTCATTGACCGTTCCCATTGTTCCTCCCCCTTCTCCGGATGAATATTTACAAGAGGGGAGCCTTAAAGGATAGTTTCGGTCATCCCATATACGCTTCTGTCAGCATCACGGATGAGTTGAGGGTGAGGTGCTTGGATTGGAGGGGACGGTCATTGACGACCGTCCCTTCTGTGCCCCCTCCCTAGATGAATATTTGGTGCTCAGGAAGCCTTAGGGGACGGTTTTGATCGTCCCCTATATGATTTTCTATCAGTGTCACAGATCAGTTGAGATGAAGTGCTCGGACCAAAGGGGATAATCATTAACGATCGTCCCTTCTGTGCCTCCCCCTTCACTGGATGAATATTGGGCACTCGAGAAGCCTTAGGGGACGATTTCGACCGTCCCCTATATGCTTCTTTCAACATCATGAATGATTTGAGCATGAGATGCTCAGGCCGGATGGGACAATCATTAACGAACGTCCCATCTAGTTTCACAAGAGATTGTCGTGACCGTCCCCTATGTTGTAGCTACCATTGAGGATGGTTAAACCAATGTCGCCAATGATTGTGTTGAAAAAAATCCAGGAGGCCCCATTTCATTAAATTATTTACCAAAATCTTTCACAAACATCCCTCCCACCTGACTCAGGTTTGGGTTGGGCCGAATATAAAGTATTTTTAAATTTTTTATTATAATTTATAAAGATAAATAAACATCTTTGAGCATCATCTAAATTTTCTAAATTTAACTATAATATGTGATACTCGACATGTAAACTACAAAATACGATATACCATTTATAATGTAAAATAAATACATGAAGTATGTTATATTAAACGTATGCAAAATTGATTTTTAAATACATTTTTTATTATATGTAGGTCGGGCCAAGCCGTGCTAGATTTTGTGGCACGTGTCCACGACCCACCCAGTTGACGGGTGGGTCAAAGAGCATGCCTGACCAGCCCATTTATGAAATCTCTTAACCCAAGCCCAATCCATGAGTGGGCTAGATGGGCGGGCCCCTGACCCACTAGCGAGGTCTATGTCCAACCTACCAGCAAGATGGCCTATTATTAACACTTTTTGAAATTTCCTTTGAGATCAATTTCATCTTTATGGTTTTTGTCCTTTCCCTTTTCTCCTTTGAGCTCATATTCTTAATCGAAGTAGGAACATCCACAAGTAATGTAGATATTTATGTCATGTGTTCTTCTCTAAAGCTAATGGCAACCAGCATGTCATATATAGGAATTTTTCCTTTCCTATATTTTAGAGTCATACCAAAATCGTCACACGACTTTGGAAACTTTTCAATAATCGGCATGAATTAAATCTTCTTAGAAAGTTCCATCTTAGCATCTACAAAACCATGAATGAAGAAAGAGCAAAAAATCATGTGCATGTGCAAAAATAGACTTCTCCTCCAGCATAGAAAATATTAAGATATCAATAATACGATGTTTCTCGAGTTCAGGGTATCAGGATATTATACTTCTTATCGGGTTCTTCGCAAAATCCCTTTGTAAACTATGGGAAGAGCATTACACATCAAACAATATGTTGGATAGATCTAACATGATATAACCATGACATATAGAGTTCTTTTCCTTCGACACGAGCTATTTCTTTTGGCTATCGAGAGTGGGATTTTCTTTATCCATCATCAAAAAGTTGATTTCAAGCATT
Organism: Ottelia alismoides; assembly: GCA_037367405.1. Lineage (NCBI taxonomy): Eukaryota > Viridiplantae > Streptophyta > Magnoliopsida > Alismatales > Hydrocharitaceae > Ottelia > Ottelia alismoides. The sequence continues at coordinate 849,390 of JAZKJV010009169.1, forward strand.
GAAACCAATCTTATGGCAGTCAACTAGATTTTCATGCATTGTCGACCAACACGTGAAATTTCAACCTTTAAATTTTTTTTGCAAGCATCCTTATGATATTCATCAATACTTAAACATCGTATCAAATGTCATGGAAAAGACAATAGGAGAGAACAATGGAGGAAAAGTATATCACTCCAAGTCTCGCAAGAGAGGATAAATAACATTCATGTAGAAAATGTTTAAGGAGCATGTTTTCTCAATCTGTAATTGCTACATTAAGGGACACACATTGGACTCCTAAGAAACTTCTAAGCAATTGAAATGATTCATCAAAATTAGAATATTTTGAATCAAAAAAATAATCATATATTAAATTTCCAAAACTCACAAAACAGACTGCATCAGAATTTGTTAGATGTACGATGTACGATGTAAATTGACTCTCCCAAGACCAAGCGACATTTTGAGCATATGAGTGCGTACGTAGCCCTTTCATTTTGCTTTTGACTTTTTTCCTAAAAGATCTTAGGGAGGGGCTCATGTATAAGCCCATTAAAGCATTTAATCCAAGCAATATAGCACTAAATTTCATCTTCCAAAATCACAAATGCTTCAAATATTGGAATTTAGAGTCCAAAATTAAGTACCCCAAATAATTTGGCACTTTGATCCCTTAATTTTTACAGCAAGTTTACCTTCTGTCATTGCCCTACACTCAGTTATATCTAATGTGGATGGTTTGGAAGGGAGGAGATAGCGGCAGTTATAAGAAACCCATCCTTCATGTCTATCCAACTCTTATGGTTATGTTAATAGAGGTTAATTTGTATTGATGGAGATTAACTAAATTTTAACTTGATTAGTCATCCTTAACTATAATCTACCTATATTAATCATTATTAGTCTCCCTAACTATGACTACTAGCTTCTAACATCTTTTGGATCTTAATCTTGATTAATTGGTCCTAATAATGAATGTTCACATTAATCATCAACTGATGATGTGGTAAAAAAATATCACGTTTTGTCATTTCTTATTCGATCAAGGACTTAGACAAACAATTGTCATTTACTTTGGTCCATCAAAAGCTTCAAGAAAATCCCCTTGTAAGAAGGTAATCACATCACATGAATCTGTGTGTCTGCGTACGTGCGTGCATGTGTGTGGGCACATGCATGCGCGTACGTGTATGTGTGTGGGTGTGTGTCAACTATACGAAGTTGAGCATTTACAGATACTAGTCTACCTTCACATTCAAGAATCAAACTATTCTTAGATAAAAGAATGCTACAACCACAAAAATACATTCTCAACTCTAGACTCTTACAACCATAGACCAGCATTGGATTCCTCATCTATAACTATTGTAAAGGAGGTATAAAATGCATGTTTGCCAAATACATGGGTGCATTCACTTACAAATATATCGAGTGATAAAAAATAAATACATTAATATGTTCAGCACAATACATCTAATTCGTCCAACTTAGAAGTGGCTGACAGGTTCCAAAGATGAAAACGCCAATTAGAAATAAAATTAAAAAAATGGCGAAGCCTTCTCCCACTTTATGCAAGGTCAGCTACATGGATTCTTGTTCAAATCCATGTTGAAGCCCCCTTAAAAATAAAATTATTGATGTAAAACCCCCTTGATTTTACTTCATACCTCAAAATGTAATTATTTGGAGTGCTTGTAGAAGATGAATAAACATCCCAACAAATATTGAATACCATAAAAGCTGAGAATTTCTGTACAGAGAATAGTTACTCACTAATCCTTATCTGTGTAAAAATCATTTGAAACAGTTGACCCTATACTCCAGTAGTTATTATATACCGCTAGGGATCATCCTGCTAACATATAAACACTACTTGATGTCAGTTGCAGAGAACAATTACTCATTCAGTACCTCTGCAAATGGAGTGGGGGCACGATTTCACCGCCAGTCTCTCTACGTGGTGTTTCTCCACCTTCAAGAGGTGTTCGAAGTCCCTCATCATCGGTGTTGGCATATGTATGAGCAGAAAGACTCGATGGGCTTTGATACGAGGGGTCATTGTATGGTACATTAATTTCCACAGTTCTTTCTTCCATGGAATCACGGCCTCTTGGAGCACTGGAAGGATCCTGCCTATCATAGATTTCAAAAAGTATGGCGATACGCCTCCACAAAGAGATTCCGTCATCTTGAAAGACTTGCCAATGGTTATACAAGAATGATGCAAGGAAGATGGCAGCAGCTACAGCAGAAGTGGTGCCTGTTATAAGGAACAAGCCCCAGAAACTGTTCAATGTCAGGCTGCTTGATTCAGCATCATTTGTTTGGTCAGGACAGGTACGGCTCTGGTACAGTTTGCTTTCAATCTGAGAGATTTCATCTGATTCTGTGACATTGAGGATTGCCCTCGATATATCAGCAACCAACGGCGAACCTTTTGGGAAGACCTGCGCAAAGGGTGATCCACGAAAAGAGAGGTGTTTGTGAGCAAACAACTAAGTTAAAACAGCATCATCACAAGAAAACTGAAACTATGATCTCAATAAATACGTCGATGGTGCCAATTCATAAAGGGTGCGTTTGGTTCGTGGGTTATCCCGGGAGGATAATCCGTTTTTGTGTTTGTGTGTTTGGTTGGTGGGTTAAGGGTTGGGAGGGTTTGTGTGATGTGATTGTATTGAAATTTAAAAAAGTTGGTAGTTATTATGATATGATTGTATTGAAATTTGAAAAAGTGGGTAGTTGTTGTGATGTGATTGTATTGAAGTTTGGAATACTGAGTAGAAGCTGAGTATTTTATGATTTTTAAATGATATGATGGTATAATATATAATTTTTTTGATGGGAAGGGAGTGGGACCCACTAGTGGGTTAGGAATATGGGGTTGGGGGGGGGGGGGGTAACCCGTCCAAATTGAGGGGTAACCTCCCAACCAAACGGGCCCACAGGGTTTGCATTTTCCAATGCAGAGATTCTCCAAACGTCTAAATAAACACAAGTTTTAAAATGCAGCATTTGGAAAATCACATTGGAAAATCTGCATTGAGAGGAGAAATACATATAAAACAAGAAGCCCGTTCTCATCATATTTTGACAACACCTCCCTGAGGACCCAACCATATATGTTATTTTTAACCTCATTCCCAAAAGAGGACGTCTTAATCTGCATCAAGCTTTGTTATACTAAAGTAGATAACTGATAGAATTGTCATATTATTTACTCGCTGAATATTTTAATAAATTCAAGAGAAGACTTTCAAAACTCCATCTGTTATAATAGTTCATTTCATTGTAAATCATCCAATTTTTAAAATTTTGGAGAATATATGCTTCTCAACATCGAAGCAAACGGGGCTAGTTTGTGAAACCATAGGTCACAATTTCAAGTCATGGAAATGCCCCCTTATGAAACCCATTTCAATTGTATGTTGGTTGAGCAGTATACCTACCACCCAAAGGATTATGATTTAATCCCCACTTCTCATTATAGTTATCTACTGAGAACCTCATGTTCTTGTTGGGAACATTATCCGTTCCAAAAATAAAAAAAAGGAAAAAGGTTGATTATCCCATTGAGGATTCCTACTTCATGTAGGAGTAGGACTGGAGAGAGGAGGCAAGAATAGTATAAATAAGATCTTCTCTTCTCTCTTAGTTCTTTCTCTCCAAGCAAGGAGAGAAGTAACCCACACAAGGCGTAAGGAGCAAGTTCGCGCAAGGCACGAAGAGTTAGCCCACAGGGACGCGAAGAGAAGTCGCATCCGCGAGTAGCATCTACGCCGGAGGCGTGAGGAACAACCGTCAGGGAAGCCCATTCTCAAGGAGGGGCATCATGTGACAAGGAGAAGAAACGGTATCATGTTCTCCAATTACAAGGTGACAGTTATCTGATTTACTCTTGTAACTGAGGCTCAGTTTTATTGGGCAACAAAACTGAGAATACATTGTGCCCTCCCATTTTTCCTGCCTAGTGGATTTTGTTGCAGGTAGTTGTGCCCCGAGGGTTTTTCCCCTCTCTCACATTGAGGAGGGTTTTCCCACATAAAATTTCTCGTCTTTCTGTGGTTGCTTGATTATTGTGCTACAATTATTTTTCTTGATTCCCGTGTGGGAAATATTCTGCTGCTAGTCATCCATTGCAGGACAGGTTAAGGGAACCTCCCGATTTCCCAACAAGTGGTATCAGAGCTCACATTGTCGAGATGGGGAAGAATGACGAAGGTACAATGATCAAGCAGACGAGCACGAATTGACAAATATGGAAGGCCAAGATGGAGGACATCTTTTATTGCAAGGACCTCAATATGATCCGATGGAAGGAGAAACAGCCAAGCTCGAGGGCATGTCCGCAGATGATTGGACGAAGCTGAACAGAAGCAGTTGGCACCATCCGAAAATGGTTGGACTTATCAGTATTCCACCATGTCGTTAGGGTGGGGCATTGGGTCGGGTCGGCCCGACCCTGACCTTGACTCGACCTACAAAAGCCCGGGCCCAGCCCGAACCCGATGTATAAATGGATCGGACCCGGTCCCTCATATTTCAAAAATATTATGCTCCGATCGGGCCGGGCCCGAACCCGAAATACAAATGGGCTGGGTCCGAGCCCTCATATTTCAAAATATCATATTAGAATCAAATTAGGAGACATGAATTTATAGTCACAATACATCCAATATTCCTTCACCCATGAATAGTAATATTATATCATAACAATACATCCAATATTCATGTGTTATAGATGAATTATATCAATAACAATAAATTGGAATCAAAGTGCAACTTCGTGGAATCAAAATGGGTATGGGTTGAGCCCGACCTAAATCCGAACCCGATCACGCGGGCCTTGGGTCGATCTGGGGTCCTCGGTTTACTAAAAAAAGCGAGCCTCGACCTCGTCCAAGGCCCACGAAAAATTGACGGGCTCGGGTCGGGCTTTCCCGAGTTGGGCCGGGTCGAGCCAAATGCTCCACCCTACATGTCGCAGAAGAGACATATGCGAATAAGCTATGGGAAAAACTATCAGAGCTTTACGATCAGAAGACTACCACCAACAAAGCGTTCTTGATTCAGATGTTGGTGAATCTAAAGTATAAGGACGAGATGAAAGTTGTTGAGCACTTGAATGAGTTCCAGAGTCTCATTAATCAACTGAGTACCATGAACATGTCATTAGATGATTAATAGTAGGCTCTTCTTCTTTTGAACGGGGTGGAGGAGTGCAGGGCTGTGAAGGCAGTGCTTGATATATTTGGGGATCTCTCGGGCCTGAGGGTGAATGGTGCCAAATCGGCTTTTGTGCCCTTCAATATGTCGGTTGTTGATGCAGAGGCTTGTGGTACGGTTATGGATACGTCATTGAGGTCCTTGCCTATCACTTATATGGGGTTACCCCTCTTGACGGGAAGATTGCGTCAGGTCGATTGGTTGCCATTGGTGGAGAAGCTGGAGAGAAAGCTGTCTGGCTGGAAGGTGGTATTTCTGTCTAAGGGTGGACGCTTGGTTCTGACTAGGGTGGTTCTGTCAGCCATTCTGGTCTTCTTCATGTCTACGAGGGCCCTGTCGGTGTGTATCTGTTCCAGGTTAGAATATCTGATGAGTCGTTTCTTCTAGTCGTCTTCACACGGGGACAGAGGTGTACATTTAGTTGACTAGTCATCGGTCCCTACTCCGACTAAGGAAGGTGTCTTGGGGGTTCTGAAGCTGGGTGATATGAATAGGGTGTTGCTGGCGAATGGACTGTCAATATCTGGGGCCCTAGCACGGATCTGTGCTCCACCCTGATCAGGTCAATCTATGGCTTTTCTTCCACCTTGACAATCCGTGCAGGGGGAGGGGGATCTTCATCTATTTTCTGGAAAGCGGTGTGTTCAGTCCTGCCGGATGTGAGGGATCACTTGCGCCCGTTGCTTGGGGAGGTCGTAGATTCCGATTTTGGAAAGACAATTGGACGGATGGGGGTGCTTTCTGCGATCTTTATCCAAGGTTGTTCGCACTGGCTTTGGATAAGGAGAGCTGTGTGGCTGAGATGTGGACGAATGGCTCCTGGTCGCCTACCTTTATTACCGAGTTATCAGATCGGAGGGCGGAGGAGTTTCTGAGCCTATCGGTGTGCGATCGGGCTGGGCGAACGGAGGGGCGGGACTCGTGGGTATGGAGGGATGGTCATTTTTCGGTTCGGAAGGCATATGGTTCATTGATGATGCATCAAGAAAGGTGTGGGTTTATATACTAAGGATGAAGGATCAAGTTTTTGTTTGCTTCAGGAAATTTCATGCCATGGTGGAGTGCAAGATAGGAAAAGTATTGAAGTATCTACGTACGGACAATGGAGAGGAGTACACCTCTCATGGTTTCCAAAGCTACTATGCAGAGCACAAGATCATGCATGAAAGGACAGAGCCCGACACATCCCAACACAATGGTATCGCTGAACGGATGAATACGACTTATGTGGAGGGAGTTCGCTGCATGCTAAAGACAACAAAGCTGCCCAAGACCTTTTGGGTTGAGGTGTTTTGGACCGTATGCTACTTGATTAATCGATCTCAATCTGTTTCCTTGAATTTTCAGGTCTCTGAGCGTATTTGGTTCGAAAAAGATCCCTCATATGCTCACATGAGGGTATTCGGATGCAAAGCTTATGCATTTATACCAAAGGAACATAGGAAGAAGCTTGATGAGAAGGTACAACATTTTTGTTGGCGGTCGAGATCAGGAGTTCGGATACCGACTTTGAGATCCAAAGAAGAAGACTATCACCAGGAATAGAAATGTGATTTTCTATTAAAACCAGAATTTGGCTGAGGATGATAGTGGTGATGGTGACTCACATGGGATTGCTATGGATGATGACAGCGACGAGGACTCAGATCCTTCTCCAGTTCGGGTACATATGGAGAAAATGCACAGTCGGAACAACATGAGTCAGACGCAAACCTCGCTACTGCAGTTCCAGGGGATCCTGAGCAGGGGGAGCAACCTCATCAAGAAGCAGATATAGCAGAGCCTCAGGTCAGGGATCTAGGAGGGCACATCAGTCATCATCTCCCTATCATACTTCCTAGTACGTGATGCTGACTGATCATGATGAGGCATGCACTTTTGAGGAGGCACAAGAGCATAAGGAGAGAGATCATTGGCAAATTGCAATGAATGACGAGTTATAGTCTCTGAAAAAAATCATACATATGATCTTGTTAAGCTTCCTGCATGCAAGAGAGCGATGAAGAACAAATGGATCAACAAACTGAAGATAGATGATGGTGGCAAGCAATTAAAGTACAACGCCAAATTGGTTGTGAAAGGATTCAACCAGAAAGAGGGCGTAGACTATGATGAGATCTTCTCACTAGTTGTGAAGATGAATTCTACGAGAGTGGTGCTAGGTCTTGTTACAAGACTACACCTTGAGCTAAAGCAGATGGACGTGAAGACGACTTTTCTTTACGGTGATCTAAAGGAAGAGATCTACTGGAGCAGCCACAGGGATACCATGAGAAGGGGAAAGAGCATATGGCTTGAAGCAAGCCCCTAAACAGTGGTGCTTCAAGTTTGATGCCTTCATGATGAAGCAGGACTTCAAGAGGACTACAACAAATCCACGTATGTATGTTCGACGTCTTCCCAATGGCATGTTCACTATCATGTTGATCTATGTGAATGACATGTTGATAGTTAGGCTCTATGTTCACTATCATAGTTGATTTATGTGATTGCAAAGCTCAAAAGGGAACTCTCCGAGGAATTTGAGATGAAGTGTTTAGGCAAAGCAAGCAACATACTTGGGATGCAGATCACTCGCGACAGGAAGAAGCACAGGTTGTGGTTGCACATGAGAAGTATGTTGAACGCATTCTGGAGTGGTTCAACATGAAGAATGTGAAGCCTGTCAGCACGCCTCTTACCGCTCATTTCAAGTTGATGAAAGAGACATGTTCATCTACTTTTGAGGAGAAAGCTGAGATGAGCAAGATTCCTTAACAGTCCGCAGTTGGCAACCTTAAGTACACAATGGTTTACACCAGATACGGCATTGCTCATGCCGTAGGCGTAGTGAGCAGATTCATGTGAAATCCAGGGAAGGATCATTGGGAAGTTGTAGAGTGGATTCTGAGATAGTTGAGAGGGACCTCAAGTATGTGTCTGATGTTTGGGAGGTCAGATCTCAAACTCTGTGAATACACAGATGCTGACATGGCAGGAGATGTGGATCAGAGGAAATCGACTTATGAGTACATTTTCACCTTCGCAGGGGAAGCGATTTCGAGGCAGTCCAAGTTGCTGAAATGCATTGTACCTTAGGGACTCCTACTTCATGTAGGAGTAGGATTGGAGAGAGGAGGCAAGAGTAGTATAAATAAGAACCCATGCATGGCATTGGGGATCATCCCAACTCAAGCATCTCTCCCTCTCTTCTCTCTTAGTTCTCTCTCCCCAAGCAAGGAGAGAAATAGCACACGCAACACATGAGGATCAAGTCCGTGCAAGGCGCGAAGAGTTATCCCAAAGGGTGTGAAGAGAAGTCGCGTCCGCAAGGAGCGTCTACATCGAAGACGTGAGGAGCAGGCACCAGGGAGGCATGTTCTCGAGGAGGGGCATCACGTGACAAGGAGAACCAACTGTATCATGTTCTCCAAGTACAAAGTGACAGTTACCTGATTTATTTTTGTAATTGAGCCTCAATTTTATTGGGCAATAAAACTGAGAAGACATTGTGACCTCTCATTTTTCTGACCTAGTGGATTTTGTTGAGGGTCGTCGTGTCCCGTGAGTTTTTCCCTTCTCTCACATTGAGGAGGGTTTCCCAAATAAAATTTCTCGTCTTTCTGCGATTACTTGATTATTTTGCTACAATTATTTTGCTTGATTCTCGTGTGGAGAACGTTCTACTGCAAGTCGTCCTTTGTAGGACAGGTTACAGGAACCCCTCGATTTCCCAACAGTTCTATGTTGGCTTCACTTTGATTAGGTAATGCCCCTCCAGGGAATGGCCTTGGCAATAGTTTTTAAATGTTTGAATGTGTTCATATATCCTCCCCTTCCAAGATCAACAAAAAATGCAATGTAAGGATGCATACAATAAACCCAAAGTGATCATACCCTTACTGCCACTTGGCACATTTTGTGCAATAGGCTGAATGTGCAGCATCAAGAGATCCATCTCTTCCAGATGTGCATGTGTCCATTTTAGAACAAGGCACCAAGCTTAGGCTCTCCGAATTCTTGTATGACCAAAAAAATCCTATTTTGATTCCTCATTACCAACAAACACTCTCCTCATCTCTTCCTATCTTCTACCTATAACTTTAGGGAAAATGCTTCCACCTTCAAGGCTGTGGATGAAGTTTACATGACCATTTACAATTGCATGTTATTAAAATGCAACTTATAGACACATTACCATGATCCTGTAACATAAAGAAGAGAAAAAAATATCCATGATTCAATTTCCAGCAAGTTGTTATTAAGGATCTTTAGATTCTCCAAGTCATAAGGAGTTAACGGAGGAATTCTGGCATGTATATTACTTTTTAATCGTGGGTGTATGCAGTGCAAAACAATGAAAACCAGATATAACTTACGAAGCCAAATCCATCTGTATTGTATGAGCGTCCTGTCATGGTGTATTTGCCACAAAACTTGGAAAGGAAAACTTTAACGTAAGGGATCTCATCAACAATTGCAGCTACTTCTCCACTAGACAGAGCATCATTATATTCTTCAGGAGATGAGTAAGCCTTGAGATTTGACTCAGAAATTCCCATGCGTTTGAGAAGCTCTGGCATGAAAGAATCAATCGGATATCCAACCTTCTGACCACTCCTAATAAGCTCTTTCATATCCGTTATTGTTGGCATTAAACGTTGAACAGTGAGCATGGACGTTAAGCTGGCTGTGTAACTAGACGTCAAGACAAGCACCACAAAGAACCACACGACCACAACAATTTTGGATAAATTGTTGAGCAATCTCTCTCCTAAAACAGCACAGAAAACAAGAGATCACATATTATTTATCTAAAATAGTCACTACAATCTGAAAGTTAACTTTTTTGAAGGGTGAAGAAGAACTGAACTGTGAGCAAAGACAAGGGTGGAGAAGGAGAAATGGAAGATAGTTCCCAGTTGATGACCAAGCGGGCCTCTAAACTCGTCATTGATCCGGTGTTCAAGAACCCATATAACAATTCCAGTCAATAGAAAGAAGAGGCCACTAGCAAACCAAAGACTGCCTGACATTGGCTCCATGAAAGCCCATGCATTTTTGCGGTTATAGTCTATGATTGGAACTGCCATTATTACTCCAGATTCAGTGAATGGCAATGTGAAGTCCACATATAGAGAGCGGTTGGCGATTATTGTGATATCACCCACCGCCGCATCAAGATTCTGCAGATTTCAGAGTTCAAACAGAAAGAAAGAAAATAATAAGTGATGTACATTTATTACGATGAGAAAAGGAAACAATATTCTTAAGTTATATAAATTTAAAAAAAACATTTTAATTACAACTGAAATCATAGAGGTTATTGTGGTCATGCATAAGCATGCTTATGCATGTTTTGATGATAAGAAAAATTGGTTCTATTAACTTTTGGCAAGGTCAAAAGCAAGGAAAATCAAGGACAAAGCTCAAAGGAGCTAGTAAGAAGAAGCTTAAGGACTAAGCCCAGAGCTCAAGAAAAAGGACCAAAGCTGAATTTGAAAATGAACATCGAAGTACTAAGGACTCAAAAGCTCAATCACACATGAAGACAAAGACTGAAGTTAAGCTCAAAAGCAAAGAGAGAACAAGCAAGGATTTTTTTCGCAAAAAAGGTCAGAATACTTGCACATTTTTAATTTTTGTATAAAAAGTATCCGGAGAGCAGTACATTTTCTCGATATACAAGTAAAAACTAAGTAAAAACAACTTAGTCAACTAACTCAATTTTCTGTCCACTGAAATCACATTGACATGTCTATTCTGTTTATCAATCGACTAACTTAAAACATCAAGTTGCATCTTTCTGGATCAGTCGACTGATAATCTTTTCAGTCGAATATCTTGAAACTTTAATTGTCTAAAATCTGATATGGTGTTAAAGCTTATTGTCTCTATTTCTCAATTGACTAACCATTAAAACAAATCTATTACTTTTTGTCCCGATGATTGGAATTTGAAACATAATCCAAACTTATAAAGTAACTAAACCATTCAGTCAACAAACTCAATTTTCTGTCCACTGAAATCACATCGACATGACTATTCTGTTTATCAATCGACTAACTCAAAACATCAAGTTGCATCTTTCTGGATCAGTCGACTGATAATCTTTTCAGTCGAATATCTTGAAACTTTAATTGTCTAAAATCTGATATGGTGTTAAAGATTATTGTCTCTATTTCTCAATTGACTAACCCTTAAAACGAATCTATTACTTTTTGTCCCGGTGATTGGAATTTGAAACATAATCCAAACTTATAAGTAACCAAACCATTCAATCAACAAACTTTATTATTAGTCAAATAATTCATTTTTTCTGACAAAGTGATTTTTTGCTCGGCAGATTAAGTTGCTCTGTAAAGTAATATTTATTTACTAGTCATTGCAATCTTTCATCTAACTTACTTAATTCACTTTAAATAACTACTTAGTCCTTCTAAGCCCATAAATAGAAGATGTACTAAGTGTTTAATTTTATACATCTATTAAGCTTCTCCTAGCCCTTGATCTGCGATAATCTTACATGCATTCTCCTAGCCCAATAAGATCATTTTGCTTACCTTGCATATCATTCCATACATCTATCACGGTTCACAGGAGCATTGTACTTTTTTACAACGGTTAGAGTTGTCCGTTTTGATGCTTACATTGCATATCATTTTCCTTACCTTCTTGAACTTTTCCGTTCTGATACGAATTTCAAATGAAACTGAATAGAATATTTTTTCCTTATCAACAATAATGTCAATCCAGCACAACTAATGAATAAAATATGACCTACTAATCAACAAAGAAACTACTTGTAAGTAATATCTTGTTGCATCACAACATATTAATGTTTATTAATCTAGCTAATGTTGAACTTAGTAAAAGGAATCCATCAGATGTATATGTCTACTGAGATTGAAATTAATGACAAAAATAATTTTGAAATACCCCAGTAAATAAAAGGATTTCACCAGTGTTACTGACCTTCAGGTACACCTGGTACACGAGCTCATCGTAACTTCCATTGCTATTTCCCCTTGAGTCCTCAAATGGGATGTATTCATAAGGCACATGGTAAGGCAATCTACTCATCACAGCATCAAAAACTTCAATGCAATAGCCACTGAATCTTTTACCAGTTGACCTATGTGTAATCGGGTCCCTGTCCATGTTTAAAAATTCAGTAAATCCTGGCTTGACCGGTATGCCAATACGTAGTTTTTTGTTATTTGTTGGCCATTCCCATCCCTTTGGCGTAGCAAGTAAATCACCAGGCCATGTGATGTGCTTCAGATCACGCTGGCTATTAATATGCCTTGAGATTCCAGAAGTTTCAGTCCAAAAGCCAACCCTATGACTTCCATTGCCAATCACATTGACTATCTCAAGTGCAGATGTATTTAGCTTCCCATTGATCAATTGAAATTTTCCGCTTAACCCAATGAAATCAGTATGCAAAATAGAGTCCAGTAATTTTGGACCTATTGGAGACTCTCCGAGATTAGCTAACTCAGATCCGTTACTCATTGTATATCCATACTGCCAGTTAGAATCTTCTGCTGCAGTTCTTTCCACTGCCTTTGCCAATGCAGATAATGTATCATAAGCCCACAATCCATAAGCACTCGGTTCGGTTGCATTTGTGCCTGGAAACTCCTTCTGAAATTCTTTTTTCCACCTCGTCTTAAATGTTCTCAACTTTAATGTTTCATGAAAATATGGTTTTAATCCCAGTACACCTTGCATCAATTTAATGGCTGACAAACCCTTGTAATTCAGTATATCTGTTAGTCCATATGTCACAATCCAAACATAACCCTTGTCCATCATACCTGCCTCATGTACGCAAGAGAATAGTCGGAATCCCAAAGAGATTGACATGTGAACAACGAAAACTCTTGTCTGCATGACCTTTAAGTTCTCAAGTTCTTGGTGTATTTTCTCTTTGGTGGCTGAAAGAGAAATTCTGCCTCGATATGGAACGCTGACTTCATTTGCCTGTAAATCATCAATAAGAGAAGGTATAATGCCATTACCATATTCCGTGTCTTCGAAGATGGGTACAACCTGTCTCCAGTTGAAATACTTAACTAGGGAAGCAATAGCTTTTGCTTGAACAGTATCATCAAATGCGGTTCTTATGAAGTACTGTGTTTGGACGGAAGAGAGGGATGGACTCTTCGCCGAGAAGGATATGATGGGTACATGTGTTTTAGCACCAAGTGCCATGACGAACTTCGCTTGTGTAGAACTTTGTGGCCCGATAATTGCTTTTACATTGAGATTCTTAACCAAATCTGTGGCTGAAAATAAAAAATTCATCGAAAGGGTGAATATAAGGCAAGATTGACTGATGAAGTGCGAGACAAATAATTAAGGTTTCATTTTTAGTCCGCTGATTAAATTTAGGTTGAGTAATTTTATTTAGTTCGTTGCAATTTTATTTTAAAACAAAGAGATGTGTGTGATCTTGATTTAATTAATTAGGCAGTTATATTTAATAGTTCATCAGTTATAGATATTTAGAATCCAAATTAGGATAAGTTAATACTTGAATTTTGATTTTATTTCTAATTTTGTAATCTCACCCCTCCTATATAAAGGGTATGGTAGTTCATTGTTTAAAGACAGTTAAAGATGAAATTAAATTGAGATTTATCTCATCTCCATTTTCCTTTCTGGTATCCCTCCATGCGATCTACGCGGTTTTTCCTCGAATATTGCACAACAAATTGTTTTCTCTTCTCCCTCCCTCCTATTTTTTCTACCAAACTAAGTCCACCGTCAAATTATTTTTTTACAGTTGTAAATTTTTTATTTCATCAGTTGGTATCGGAGTATGGCCTACAGATCATCCTCACAATCTGAAGATTCCCAATCATTCACCTGATCATAAATCCAAAGGATCTCGCTCAACGGACCATGAATGATCTGTTGCGGTTAGAAAAACTTTGTTCGATATGCTCCAAGTGTGTATAGATATGCAAGCTTTAGTGAGAGAAATATCTGAGCCCACGGAATGTTGAATCATTGACATACCAACTAAAGGTGACTGCTGCCAAAATCGCTGCCGAGAAAGCCGTCAAGACACCACCTCCCGTCCTCGAAGCTACTGTCCAGGTTTCCAAAGAAGAAAAACTCACAGTTGACGATGTTTTGCTTGCTGTCTAGCAAAATTCCGACCAGCCGATGCCCATGGAATCAACTCCGCCAATGCAGCGGGTCACCCCCACCCCCCCTCCCCCCCCCCCCCCCCCACCACCACCACCACCATTGGTGACCTCCCCAGCCTCGTTACAGCACCTTTCCATCCCCAAAACCATTCCCGAAGCTGCTATCCAGCCCCACATCCGCCCGCAGCCGACACCCCCAAACCCCTCGCAGTCCCTCCTCACCTCCCCTGAGCCTTTGGCAGTCATGCCGACCACAATCACCACCCTCTCCAATACCCAACCCAGAACCCCAGTCGTTGCCTGTCCACCCCCTTCGCCTCCACCATCCTCCTCCCAAACCGATGTCGTCCTCTCCACCTCGACCCCGGATCACCGCCAGCTCATCTTCCCACCCCCTTCCCCACTGTTCATGCCATCACCCACCCCTCCCTACCCGTTGCCGCCCCCTTCACCTCAACCCTGCACCGCTTCCGGCTCCTCTCCCCACCCCCTTCCCCGCCTCCAACGTCGCCACCCTCCCCCTCCATCTCACCCCTCCGCCACCACCACTCCAGGCGTTGTCGTTCCTCCATTGTCCGCGTCGCCCACCCTTATGAGCCATCATCACCATTATTGTCTTGGGAGAAAGCAAACCCTAACAAGGGTTTTCTTACGAAAGGGAGATGACACCCAATCGAAAGTTGAATCCCATAAATTTTAGGATGTTGATTTCACATTGGTATTTTATAAAAAGTTGAGTAAATTACACAAAAGTCCCTGAACTATACACCCAATTTCAATGTAATACCCAAACTTCCAAAAGAAACAATGTGGTACCTAATCTCTTGATTTGGTAACAATGAGGTACCTGGCTAGCGGAAAAGGCTAACTACCATTAAATTAATAATTTGAAGGACGAAAATACCCCCTTCATTGTCCCCTTGTGTCCTCCGCTAAGAGGGACCCATCTTCGGTTTCTCTACCAAACCCCCCCCCCCCAAAGCCTCCGATTCTAATTTGACCACACAACCCCCTCTCCTTCCTCGCAAGCTACTCCCCATGAGGAGAGGGGTTGCGATGGTAATGGTGTTGGAAATCTTCTTGTAGAGGACAGAGTAGGAGGCGATGAAACCGAAAAAGATGGGGGAGGGAGAAAAGAGAACAGAGTGGGGAGGAAGGGGACGGGCACGGGAGGGGATGTGGGACAAAGGAGTAGATGATGGCGGTCAACCAACAGTGAGCATCACTTGTGGCTAGACGACGTATTAAAGAAGATGGCGATATATAATGATGAACTTTTGCAGGAGTTGCGATGGGGAACAATGGCACAAGGAGAGTTGGCGTGCGGCGTCAATGTTGGAAGGGTAGCGGTTTGATCTCCGTTGGTGGTGGCGAAGCAGAGGGACCTCCTCGTGATGTCATAAAAGGAAAAGGACCTCGTCACGGTCCTCACCATCTTCGAGTTCACGGAATGAGAGGGGAGTTGGCGATGTGGCGTCAAAGTGAGATGAGGAGCAGTCTTATCTCCGTTGGTGGTGGTGAAGCGGAGGGACCTCTCCCTGCCACCTTTGAGTTCACCGAAGGACAGGAACCTCCTCACACATTGTTGAGAGGGAAAAGAAAGATAATCTTCATTGAACCCTAGAGCCCTCTTATGTAGGAGAAAGGCTCTATGGGTAAATTACATAAACCGGACAATAAGAAATACGAACGACAAAAATAACATGAGTATTGTAACACTCCCCTTCAAGCTGGAGCATATATATCTATCATGCTCAGCTTGGAGCAACAATTATGGAAAGAACCTCTAGCCAGAGCCTTAGTAAACATGTCTGCAATTTGATCTCCTGACGCAACATGAGTTGCTGAAATAAGCCCCTTCTGGATCAAGTCCCGAGTGTAGTGGCAGTCTACCTCGATATGCTTTGTTCTTTCATGGAATGCTGGATTGTTGGCTATAAATAAAGCTGTTTGATTATCACATTTGAGATGCATAGGAAGAGGTACTTCAATTATTAAGTCAGTTAAGACAGACTTGACCACATCATCTCAGTACTGCCTTGGGCCATCGCCCTATATTCTATTTCTGCACTGGATCGAACAACAACATTCTGTTTCTTACTCTTCCATGAGACTGGTGAGCTGCCAACAAAGACAATAAAACCTGAAGTAGACTTACTATCATTAGGACACCCAGCATAATCTGCATCAGCATACCCTGTGACTGAGAGAGATATATCTCTTCTAAACAGAAGACCGGCGCATGGAGATGACTTCAAGTATCTCAGAATCATGAAAAGTGATATATAATAATTTCCCTACCAGTTCTCTATAGTGTCTCTTGTCCACCTCCTCAGATCCATCATCATGAAGCTTCACATTAGGATCCATTGGGGTAGTAGTTGGTTTACATCCTGTCATTCCTGTCTCAGATAGAAGATCAGTGATATACTTCCTTTGTGCCATAATCATACCATGTTGATTTCGTGTAAATTCCAATACAAGGAAGTAACGAAGCGTACCCAAGTCCTTGGTAACAAATTGCTGTCCAACGAAGTTCTTTGCTGCCTGAATTCCCTGTGCATTACTGCCAGTGATAACAATGTCATCAACATAAACCAAGATGACCACAATACCTCGCCGGTCTGTCTTTACAAAGAGAGTATGATCTGCAGTGGATCTGACAAACCCCTTCTGCTCAATCAATTCTGAGAGCTTCTGAAACCAAGATCTCGGACTCTGCTTAAGGCCATATATAGCCTTATGAAGACGGCATACCATATTGGACTCCCCCTCAGCAGCAAACCCAGGTGGCTGCTGCATGTAGACCTCCTCCTGCAAATCACCATACAAGAACACATTTTTGACATCCAATTGGAAAAGTGGCCAATCCCTTACCACAGCAACAGAAATGAGAATCCGCAAGGTAGAATGACGCGCCACAAGAGAGAATTTGTCATGGTAGTCCACCCCATAGGTTTGGGTGAACCCATGTGCAACTAGTCTGGCCTTGTATCGGTCCACTGAACCATCAGCACGCTGCTTCACTGTAAAAACCCATTTGCTACCAACAACAGACACACCTGGTGGAGGCTTGACGATACTCCACGTACCACGCGATTGTAATGCCGCCATCTCTTCCTCCATAGCTAAATGCCACTGACTGCTCTGCAAGGATTCCTGATACGACCGTGGTATCTGCACAGCTAACAGGGCCACAACAAAGTGCTGAAAGTCCTTGGACAATCGCTCCAAGGAAACATGAGAAGCAAAGTCCACCCCATACTTGGTGTTCATCGTACGTGGACGCTTCTGCCTCCGAAGTGCAATAGGAATATCGAGATCATCAACATTAGTAGTAGATATATCATCTATACCCTGTAACTCTGCATGTACATGCAAATCACCCGTGCCATCAGGAGAACTCAAATGTTCAGTACATACCTCGGGCGTGCTGGATGATGGAGGAGGCACATGAGCAGGGGGTCTTCGCTGGTAAACCTGAGGAAAGAAAGTAGGAGACTGCGACGGAGGTGACGGAGGTGGTGGTGGTGGTGATGATGGTAGTGGTGGAGGTGGTGAAGAGCATGGTAATGACGGAGGAGGAGGCATATAGATTTTTTCACCTTCCTCTGAAGGAGCAAGCCTGTCACCAGTGGGAGAGAAATACATAATAGACTCAAAGAAGGTGACATCGGCACTGACATAGTACCTTCTTCGAACCGGGTCAAAACAACGATATCCTTTTTGGGTTTTAGAGTACCCAACAAACACACATTTAACCGACCTAGGAGAAAGCTTGTCAAGACCAGGAGAGAATTGATGAACAAATGCAATTGAACCAAACACACGAGGCGTAAGCGAGAAAAGATCTTTTTCGGGAAACGCAATCGAGAATGGGATCTTCTCACCTAACGCTGACGAAGGCATACAATTTACCAGATAAAAAGCAGTTAGAACCGCATCTCCCCAATAGGAATGAGGAGTACGACTCTGAATCAAGAGGGTTCTGGTAACGTCCAAAAGATGGCGGTGTTTCCTTTCAGCTACTCCATTTTGTTGGGAGGTATAAGCACACGATGTCTGACGTACAATGCCATGAGACATAAGAAATTGAGAGAGTTGAGTGCTACAAAATTCGAGAGCATTGTCAGAACGTGTACTTGACTCTGGCAGAAAAAATGTTCTTCAATTCATTAATAAAAGACTGAATAACAGGACCAGCATCAGACTTGTTCTTAAGAAGAAACACCCAAGACAACCTCGAAAACTCATCGACAGCAACAAGATAAAACCTGTGTCCCTGATGATCTGGGACACGACTTGGACCCCAAATATCGAAATGAAAGAAACAACTCAAATAGACTATGACTGCTTGGACCCTGACGACTCTGGAAAGAGGACCGATGATGCTTCCCAAGCTAGCATGCCTCGCACTGAAAGGTGGAGCGAGGAGAAATCTGTGGAAGAACATGGACCAGCTTTTGCAGAGGAAGGTGACCAAATCGCAAATGCCACATGTATGGAGACACAGACCCGTTGTGAAGAGACGATGAGGCACCAGCATACGGAGACTGCACAAGTCTGTAAAGCCCCCCTTGCTCACGGCCGGTTCCAATCACTCTGCCCTTGAGTATGTCCTGAAACACAAGAGCAGAAGGATCAAATATGGCACGACAATGTAAATCTTTGGTGATCTGAATAGTAAATTCATAGAAAATTCAGGAGCATAGAGAACATTAGGAAGCCTCAAGGTAGAAGTCAACTGCACCTCTCCCTGACCAGTGATGGGGGAATGTGTACCATCTGCTATCACAATTGACCGTCCATGCTGAACATGAGTAAAGACACTAAACTGTCCTTTGTCACCACATAGATGATGTGATGCACCTGAATCCATAATCCACTCTGACAAGTCTGCCCTGTAACAAGTAGTAAAGGCATACTCTATACCTGACGTAGACGTTGATGCTGATGCAGCAACCTCTGATGATCCTAAAGGAGATCCGGTCGAACTGGCGGTGGGCATAATCTCCCTGAGACGAGCAACGAGCTCATCAAATCGCTGATCAGAGGCAGGTGAAGGGCTCCCTGCTGGTAGTATCTGCTCTGCAACCTGGGCTGAAGGAGGAAACCCATGTTTGGAATAGCATGTATCCTCAGAGTGGCCAAATCTATGGCAGTAGGTGCACAACAGACGGAGTCGACCACCCCCTCCTCTGCCACGATTAGAGCTCCCTCTACCACGATATGGTAAATGGTTTCCCCTACCACAAGAGGCGACCATAGCTGAAGATGTCTGGGACTGCAAAGTACCTCCTGAGGATATAGATAGTCTACTCAATCTGCGATATGCCTCCTCCATTGGAGGTATGGTAGCGTCAGTAAGGATCTGGGCATGAGCAGCATCATACTCAGAATCAAGAGCTGCTAGAAAGACTCCTGTCATCATAGAATCTCTATATGCCTTGAGTTGCTCTGACGTAGCAGTCAAGGGAATATAACTATGCAACTTCTCAAACATACCCCTCAATGAAGTATAGAGGGTATGAAGGGGACGGCCATTCTGCTTGGATGTGAAGATATCGTGTTGGAGTTGAAGTATCTTCGACTCATTCTTCGCCGGTGAGTATGTGGCGGCGAGAATGTCCCACATAGCCTTCGCCGTTGGTTGGCTCAGAATATCATTTGCTATCTCGGATGACACAGTCCCAAATAGCCATACTCGTGCATAAGCATCATCTGCCTCCCATGAGGCATTCGTCCCAGTCTTGTCACTCGGTTCCTCCATCGTGAGGATGTGCTTCTTGCCATTACACTGCATCAGACTCATAAACTGCATGGCCCACAGTTCATAGTTGGTTCCATCCATTTTGACAATGGGTGCCGGATCTTTGAAAGCACCCAGGGATGAAACATCCATTTTGTTGTCAGACATGATGACAACTATATTCAAGACTGGGCTGAGAAAGTAGAGAAAATAGCGTCTACACTGATATACAGGAAGATGGTTGTGGGTGCAGACTCATACCACAACCACTTCCATTCGTGAGAGAGTCCTTTGGGTAGCTAGGATGCTAGGGCTTCCACGTGAAACCCTAGAGAACCCAAAGAACCAAGGGCGGCTACGGCGGTAGCCGCAAGGGGGGGAATTGGGCGGCGGTGGTGGCTGTGAGCCCGAAGGAGGGGCTGGGCGGCGGCAGCAAGCCCAAGGATTAGGGTTTTGCTGGAGCAAGGTTCTAGGGCACAAGCTCCGGTATAGGACTGTCGCTCTGATACCATGTTGAGAGGGAAAAGAAAGATAATCTTCATTGAACCCTAGAGCCCTCTTATATAGGAGAAAGGCTCTATGGGTAAATTACATAAACCGGACAATAAGAAATACGAACGAAAAAAATAACATGAGTATTGTAACACACATCAATGTGGGATGAGGAGCATCCCCACCTTCATTTTTGGCTTCACGGAAATGAAAGGACCTCCTCGCAGTGGAGTCGCGCTAATGAGGGGTGATAGTGGTGAAGGTTGTCAATGTCCGACAATTGCAGTGTCAAATTTGGAGATATGTGAAGAGAGGCAACGTCGCTTGGAGAGGAGATGATCGTTGGGAGTAATCCAGGAGGAAGGAGAAGGGAGCAGTGCGACCAAATTGTAGGCAGAGGCTTTGAGGAAGAAGCACAAAGAAGGTTTTCTTCGTGAAGGGACGACGGGTCACTTCCGAAGGGATGGAAATGAGGGTATTTTCATCCTTCAATTTATTAATTTAACGGTGGTTAGTCTTTTCTGTTAGCCAGGTACCTCATTGTTACCAAATCAAGAGATTAGGTACTACAATGTTACTTTTGGAAGTTCAGGTATCACATTGAAATCGGGTGTATAGTTCAGGGACTTTTACGTAATTTACTCTAAAAAGTTTCCACCCTCCAATGTCCTTCATAGAAGGGTGAAGCTTATGAGGGATGAAGGGGTACGAAAATTGCACTCCACCTCCTGGTTCAAAAAAAATTAAAGAGAAGTGCTAATAGACCGAAATTGAGGCTGCTACCTTTTTCAATTAAGATTAGGAATGTGGATTTTACCTATTTAAAGACCCTATGATCTAGTTCATTACCCACATCTCCTCTCCTTCTAAATTTGGTTCCATTCATTTGCTATGGGTTTTTCAAAGATCGTGAAGCTTGATATGAAGATACCCCACCAAATTTTTTAGCACCACATTAAGGGGACGAAATTCGTGTGAGTGCCGACATTTGCGCCACATATGCTCTTCCAGGATGAAATTAATGGCTCCAACAACCGCACCAGGGACATCTGGATTCCGTTGTTTGCTCCACATCAATTCTTTCAAAATTATCTCATCTCTCTCTCCATTTCCCGCTCTCTCCATGTGATCTACGCAGTTCTTCTTAGAATCTCGTGCAATCGGCATGCTTTCTCTTCTTCTTCCCTTCCTCTCATTTCTTTCACCAAACAAATTTCTACCACCAAATTATTTTTTGTAGTGTTGCAATTTTTTTCATTTACATCACTGACCATAGCAAGATAAATGCCGTTATTCTTTGTAATTTCTGTGCCAGGTCACTTTAATCACTTTAAATAATCTACCGAATATTCCACCAACACCAAACAAAAAAATCATTTCTTTTCTATTATTTCAATAAAGGAGACAAGGAAACCGAACCATAAAATTAAAACTGCACCACCATATATTGTTATGACAGTGTTCCCTCCCCTAACAGCAGAATTCAACATGAAACCGAAAAACATTCAAGAAAACAAACATTCAAAAATTGACTTCCCTGTCATTAAACCTTATCTTGGATTCATAGCAATTGAATTAGGCAAGGACACGATACGCAAATCGGAAATGCTGCTCTTCTTGCAAAAATAAAAAAATAATTAGCAAAACTCATGAAAAACGTTACTATGTAAGCTCAACAAAAGCATTCTCACTCGCATAAGCAATACACCGAACACTTGGCGTGCACCTACCCGCGGACGCAGCTCCGAAGGACGTCCCACCGGAATCGCGCAAGTAGAGCTTCAACTTGGTACTGTAGGCGTGGTTCTCGGCATAGAAGTCGTCGAGGGACATGTTGATGCAGCTCCATCCGACATCCCCTGGCCAAGAACCCCTATCTAGTACAACCCCAACAGGGAAGTACAGGGGATTGCTCTGAGCTGCACCACCGGCCGATAGGACACAAAGGCACGTCAGGGGGAGAAGGAAATGGAGAGGGGAAAGTGGGCACCTTCCCATATGTTAGCTGCGATCTCCGGAGGCATTGAGATGACGGTGTTCTTCCTGGGTTTTGTGGTACTCAGTGAAGCGTAGAATTCCACGCGGGAAGAGGTGCGATCGAGTCAAAACTCGTGGAGAGGGAGAGGCGAGAATTTTGTCTGTCAACAAATTTGAAAAATTGACATCGTTATTTTAAAGCAATAATTATTGTTAACTGCAAGACGATCTCCTCCTCTGTTCCGAGTGTTGACTGCAAGATGACGTTCTAGTTCCAAGTGTTGGTAGCAACCAACCAACTATAGTTGACCTCTAACCGTTGATGACCTAAGCCATAATAATAGGGTTTAATGTGACTGCCTACAAGGGAGAGCTAATTTGGTTCTTCCATCTCATTTTTTCTATTTTTTATTTTTTTGAAAATTTCTTTCGTGAATATTCATCATTATATCTCTATATTAATCTATTAAAAATTCGTGCGAAACAGACACTCCTACGACCTCCATCCAGACAGTCACTTTTTAACGGTAATAGAATTGTTAAAAACGACCACATCTGAATGGAGGTCGTAGGAGTCTCTGATTCACACAAAATTTTAGTAGCATAATATAGGGATATATTGATGAAAATCTACGAAAGAAATTTTCAAAAAAAATAAAAAAAATGAGGAAAATAGGACGGAGAAGCCAAGTTAGCTCCACCTCAAGGGGGCAGCCCCATTTTATCCATACTTAATTTCAGTGTTGTTCAGCCCATTCGGTACATTTAGAAAAAGGGCCCCATGTTTGGGGTAAATATCTAAAAGAAGTCATCCTAACAGCATCTTTTCGGCAAATAATTAAACTGACCTTACATATACGATCTACGGGTAACAAGATTTTCATTGATAATATTTGATTGATATATGTCATTCTTTTTAATATAATTATTATCATCAATTCTGTGAAGGAATGCGATAACAATCACATAAGGTTAATCTAACATTGTTTATTAAAGGGATTTTTACCTAATGAAACTTAGAATCTTTCTAAATTTTCCTTCTCGATCTTCTAGACATTGTTCTTACCTCCTCGATTCCGTAAACTTGCTACGTCTTACCCCACAAATCATGATGCTAATTTGAGACTTCTTGGGTTAAGTTGCTTGGATTAAAGTTGAGTTAATCAAATCATAGCAAATCCAATGGTATGTTTTCTTCCACACTCTCTCATTCCTTCTCCCCCATCCTTCCTCTTCATTTCCCTTCCATGCACCCAACCTGCAAATCAGGTGATGTGGAATTCCATCAGAAGGGAAAAGTCGATCCACAGGGGGGAGGAAGTGCTGCAGCAAAGTTAGGTCGCATCGGCATGGTGGAGGGGGAGGAGGTCGCAACGATACAGTGGAGGGTAGAGGTTGGGGAGGAGGTTGCAATAGAGGGAGGGCAGATGTTGAGGAGGGGGCAAAGGTAAGGGAGAGGTTGTAGCAGACGAAGGGCAGAGGTTAGGGAGGGGCTGGATGTTGGGGAGGTGAGTGGAGCAGACAAAGATAGGAGGTCGAGGATGGGCCGGAGACTAGGGATGTGGGCAGAGCAGAGGGAGGGCGGAGGTCCTGGAGGGGGCGGAGGTTGGGGTAGGGTGGATGTCTGAGAGGGGACAAGGGTCGGAGAGGTTGGTGGAGCAGAGGGAGGACGGAGGTCCGAGAGGGGCGGAGGTCGAGGAGGTGGGTGGAGCGGGGGGAGAGGGTCGGTGCTGGATGGGGAACGGGAGAAGAGGAGGAGGGAAATGAGGGGCTATTATTTGTCATTTTGATAAATAAAATGGGTGGTGTGCTAAAAGTGTGACGGAATCCGATTAGTGTTAATGACCAAATGGATGGGAATTAATCACAGTATTTATGGAGTAAGAGGCAATAAGTTTATGGATTAAGAGGGTAATAACGATGTTTAGAAGATCGAGAATGTGATTTAGAAAAATTCTAATATTCGTGGGATAAAAATGTCTTTATTAAAGTATTGAATTATGTAGCTTATTTATGTAAAATTGACTCTATAATTTTCAATGAAAATAGAATATCATTGAAAAAGTGTTAAAAACAACATGAAAAAATCAAAACATAAAATATAAAAATTCATAAATTTTTTATAAAATCAATAAAAATTCAGAAAATATGAATCACTTAATAACTCTACATCTACCATAGTTTAAAACAGATTCTCTCCCTAGTTTTGATATTTCTTACTTAGCACTATGTATCCATATCTTAGGAGTATAAATATAAAAATTTTATGGTTGTCTGACTCGATTGGCGTAATGATACCTCCTACTTTTAGTGAGGTTAGGTCAGGATGACACCTCACTCACCCACTGTCCCTCGGTATTTGGTTGGATGCTAGCTTATGAGGGCAAGCATGCCCTCATCTACACTCACGAGCAAGCACAATATCCTTGTCCGATCCTACTATGCCCTCACTAATAGCTCAATTGGGCGAGCACAAGGCGAGGATATGTTCTAGGGATGTAATCATATACAGATATATCTTATCCCATCTATCATCGTGTCCATTTATACAGATTTTGATATTTATATCCGTTTTAAAATGGATAATGATGCAGGTATCATTTTAATATACGCAAACACCAGTATATACATATAGTGTGTGTGTGTATCTGCGCGTATGTGTGCGCGCTTTCATATATAAATATAATTAAAAATTTATTTTTAATCATATATAGCATAACTTTATACCTATTGTCACCATATTTCGTATACTTATTAAGCTAATAGAAAGTATTTCTAATATTACATGTATGCAATCAATATACCTTTTATGTCCATATACGTTTATTAATAACATGGTAACATGTAGTTTTGGGATAAATGGGGTTGCCCTCCTACGGGGAGCTACTTAGCTCCCCCGCTCCATTTTCTCTATTTTTTATTTTTTTGGAAATTTTTTCCATGAATATTTATCACTATATCCCTATATTATGTCATTCAAATTTTGCATGAAACAGAGACTCCTATGGTCTCCATCCAGACAATCATTTTTTAACGATCACGGGATTTTTAAATCGACCACGTCTGGATGGAGGTCGTAGGAGTCTCTGTTTCGCATGAAATTTGAATAACATAATATAGGGATATAATAATGAATTTACATGATTTTTAGTTTCAAAAAAAAATAAAAAAAATTGAAAAACGGGGCGGGGGAGCTAAGTTAGCTCCTCCTGGGGGGAACACATTTTACCCTATAGTTTTAATATATGTTAATATCCGCATATGAATTCGTATTTAAAATTAAGTAAAGGTATGATAATACTTATATCCATATTTGTATTTGTCTATTTGCATCCCTGAATAAGAAAAAATCTAAGTCAGGATTTTGAATCCATGTCGAACCTATACGACATGCTCTAAATCACGCCAGGTATTCGACAGCAAGGTCTAAGAGGATACCTATGATATGGACTATAGAATTTACTTGGTTGACATAGCTGTATTAATGATGGTTTCGCAAGCCATGCAACTTGTATACTATAGAATAGATTCATACGCCATGCAAGTGATATATTATCTATGCACATACAAATGGAAAAGCATTGTATAAAATACCTGTAAAAATGATTCTAATGATCATCTAAGATTAAAAAAATATTCTCCTATTCTATTAATATTGGAAATTATGAACTCATTTTTCTTGGACCGAAGGTCTTTGAAATCACGCTATGTCTGAACTTCTTCTTATATTCTTTCTGAAACAATGCAAACAAACATGCTTCTTCACCAGGGTCAATCTCTTCATCGTCTTCCACCTCTTCATCTTCTTATTTGCGACATAAATATAAAAAAGTAGATATGTAAATTGAGAGAAAACAATTGTGAATAGAATTTACTTATATTATTTTCTTACATATAATTTCTAAAATCATCTTACAACTTGGTCACCGTCTCCACAACCATGGACATCTGAGGTTGTATATCTGGTGTAGCCTGACATGAAGGGAGAGGTTGTGATTACGAGGGTTGTCTGAATATCCGCTAGAATAAGATGGTCGAGCACCCTCCACGTAGTGTAGAGGAAGACCGACTAGTGCCTTCTTCCTAAAGATAGAACCACTGCCTCTCTCATCCAATACCCATCTTCAATATTCATTGGTAAACATATAAAAATATATAGTATTAAGAAATATATATATATATATATATATATATATATCTTAGACTGCATAAATAAAGGAATAAATACTTAGAACTTACCAACTCAGCATCAATCTTATTGTGGCTCTTTGAGCTATTGGTCGATTTGATTTTTTTGGCTCTTCGCCCTACATATTATGGACCTCTCCGCAAACTCAACTTCATAACTAAAAGCATTATAGAAATTTTCCCACCTTCATTAGTATATAATTATAATAATTATGACAAATATAGACATATTTGAGAGAGGAATTTTAATTTTGATTTTTAATTTCTATTTTTAATTTTCTTTTTAGATTTTAATATTTTTATATTTCTTTTTCTTTCTATAAGACAATGTAGCTCTATATAAGAGAATATATACAATATAGACAAATATAAATATAAATACTAATAAGAATAGTCAAAATAAAAGGGATAAAATACTTTTGGATTTTAACTATTTTTTTACTATTTTCAAAGTTTTAATGGATTTCTGCTAATCCTTATATATTTTTGAAATCAAAAATACCCTAAATTAGTTTATAATTAAATAGGTTGATATTAAAATGGAAATAAAAATAGCAAATAGAATCAAAATTTCTCCAAATTAATTTTAATATATAAATAATAATATAAATAAAAATATAAAATAGAACCCATAATTTTTATGATTTTTCGAAATTTTAAAGATTTTTATAAACTTTTTTGGTGTTTTTCAATTTTTAGGGGTTTTTGGTTGTAATTTTTAGGGATTTTTGGTCTAGAGTTGTAAAATAACTAAATAAATTCAAATACTTTTTTTGAAGTTTTTAAAAAAGATTTTATATTTTTTATGTATTTTCTAATGTAGACAGGGGAAAATAGGCTATTTTTATTTTTAATAAATATCAAAAATGTCCAAAAATGTAAAGAAAAATATGGGCATGGAAAGAAGAAGTACATAATCCTATTTTGTGGATTTTTTCAAGCAGTGTAGCTATATTAAATAAATATATAAAATAAAGAGAAATTACATTACTAACCGAGCATTTTTGTAAATAAAATAAAGAGAAATTACATTACACTGAAATTTTTCCAAAAGTTATAACAGAATTGAAAAGTTACTAGGCCAAATAGAAATTCACAAAATTCCAGAGATGTGTCTACAAAATTACCACCTCGCGTAGGGTGTTAGTGAGGTGACGTGGCTTGGACCTAGATGCAATTATGAAGAGTTCAAGGGCCTTTTTACAAATACTACAATATATATAAAGTGGTAAATAAAAGTTTGAAGTTCAAATAGTAAATACAAAAAATCTTATGGGTCTAAGATGCAAAATACCCAATATGAGGCGTGGATCGACAGTCCGAATAAATCACTTACGCCATGTGTCGACACCCGGTGGTCTGATACCACTTCGTGGATGGATGCTTCTGATTAGATCTTCGAGGAAGATCAATGGTGTAGGCACGATGTCATCCAATAGTTGCGATCAAAACTGGGATGCCAGTCTTAATCCAAAGGCGAAGAGGCACGGAGGACGAACAGGGAAGAACAGTGGTGAGGTGAACTTCCCCCAACGATACAGGGCCTCTCTGACGTGCTCTGCTACTCCAAAGTGACCAAAAAGTCTCCTGCAACCTTCTTCTAACGGCTGGTGGCGTCAAAAGGCATCAGCGTTCACTGGAGCTCTCCCACGACGTTGAGGTTGAGGAGGAGCTCCAGGTTGCTCTGGCGAAGTCCAAAATCACCTCTAGGAATAGCCTTAGCTCCATGTACCTTCAAGAGAGGTCAATAGGGTCGAGGGTAAAATGCCTCGACTCTCTAGACATCGGAATAAGGTGGGGTGGCTCGGGCGAAGGTGGCTCCAGCGTAGGGCGGAGGATGAGCGTCGAGATCTCGATCCTGAGGGATTCGAAGAGATCTGGAGGTTGACAGAGTGGAGAATGTGATAGGGAAGCAAATGGAAGTGATCTGGGAGTCGAGAAAACAACGAGGACACAGTGGAGGTTCGCTGGAGGCTAGCTACGGCGAACTATGGGGTAATTATTTAAGCTACCAAAATGCGAGAAATAAAGGCAGAAATTAATCCTACGACTAAGCCTAAACCAATAAATGCAAGGAACATAGTTCCTCACTGGCCATGACCAAGAAGAAGAACCTCACGGTGAGCCTTCGTCGGAAATGGTGGAATGCGCCACCAACCTCGCCTAACTCCGTTAAACTTGGCCGGAAGAGAAGTTGTCACCTTCTTCGATCATGGGCACAAGAGCAAGGGGGCAAGCTTGTTCAAATGAGGTTCAAAACCGAAAGGAAGGTCGGTGAAGGTTTTTGTACAGGTGGTTGATGCAATGAGAAGAACGAGGCGCGGCAAGTGCGTCAGTAATCCACAGCCCAAGGATACGAGCGGGCGTGAATCACCAATGCACGAGTTAAGAAAAGTCCTAAAGAAACCAACTCATTTCGATGCTTGCATTGATCTGAGAAAAAAAGAGAATATGGAGTCAAAGCTAGGTGTCAGAGGCTACAAGATGATGGCATTGCAGTTGACCAAAGTCAACTAGCGTCGTGCCTTAGGTGGTCCAAGTGGACCAACCAGGAAAAACATCCTGAAAAATATTTATAAAATAGATATTAAATAATAAATGATTTTATTATTTTAATTTATAAAATAAGAAATGTTTATTTATTTATAAAAGTATTTTATTATTTATTTTTTAGAGGTATATAATTGCAAGTTACTTTTTAGGGTTAATATGTGTATATTTATCTATGTTTTAAAGTTTTTTATTTTCATTTTATATTTATGATTTTATTTTATTAGTCTATAAAATTATAACTTATTTCTATATACTTAAATATATTTTTATTATAATTTTCTAATATAATAATTACACTTAAATAAATAGGTATACTTATTATATAGGTATAAGTTTAAGTACTTCATCTATGTATTTTATTTACATATTTTATTTTAATATTTTTTTATTATTTTATTTTTGTTTTAATATGTACAATTATTATGAATAATATTTACAAAATCATATAATTATAAAAATAATAATTAATAAATAAAATGATTATTTTAATAAGGTAAATTATACAATAGGGGTCCAAAACTTATCTTTCACACATAAACCCCAAAAAATATGAAACCACCTTAATTAAATAGCTTATTGAAAGTTATATACAATCAAAGGTGATTTTGATATATTTTGAGTTTTTATTTGAGAGATATGGATCTGCGAAGTTGGAATTTTGGAATTTCATTACTGTAATATTTTTTGTATATAGCTTTTGTGTAAACTCAATTTTGTATTTTTCTATATTCTATTATCTACAACTTTCATGTACAAAGTTTATACATTTGAGGTATAAAAAAATGGAAAATAAGTAGGTCCCAAAAAAATAAAGAATAAATAAGTGGAAATTTTTATTGTCTAAATGTCCCTTATCTCCCCTTAATTTATTCCTTGTCGACATAGTCATCAAGACGCCTAGTTCTCGGGGTTTAGAATCATAAAATATCTTTGATTTTTATTCTTTTTCTTTACTTTTTTATTCAATAATTCTATCATTAAAAACAATTTCTTATACAGTATTTATACAATAAGGCATGAATGTTAAATTTGGCAAATTAAGGGTATTTGCATGCATTTACTGGGGTTTTTAAGGCCAAAATGATAGAATAAAGGTGTTGAAATGGAGATTCATCATCCTCTATACTTGCCTTTGCTAGTCCCTAGCAAACACTTATGCAATAAGTGCAGAAAAAGAAAAAGGGAAGAAAAGAAAAGAAAAGAAAAGAAATTGGATTAAGTTTAATTATCAAACATGTCTTTACAAAATCAAAATTTGGATCTTAAGTCGGACCTTTGAAATTCTAGTATGGGCAGAACCTTATTTGGAATCGGAATTGAAATCCAACAGCCTTCAAGAATCCCAAAACTCTGCTCTAGTCTCCTCAATAGGCAGGTCAGAATATTTCAACTCGTACGCAAACCCTTATGGCTATGAATCTGACTTGTACATTGTAAGCGATAGTGGCTCCCCTCAATAGAAATGACAAAAAAACTAACTTCTTCAACATGACAACCCAGTGATCCCCAATCTAGCAACTCCTTCCTCGAGGATCTGGATATTTCCTTCTAAGTTCAAGTAACAACCAGTACAAGAGGAGGGGTGAAGAGAAGAATGGACAGTAGCCAATGTAGCTACCTATCCTGAGATGCAAGACCAGTGCAGTCAAGTCATCCAGTTGTAGGCTCACATGATTTGACTTTGAAGCTCAAGCTTGCTTATTGACTTTACAAATATATACACTCTGGTAGGTATTTTATTTTCGATCAGGCATGTCTACTTGTTGGAGTTTTTGCTTTTTACTTTTTTAACTACTATTTACATCAGCATTTGTGTATGGAGTTTTTCCTCTTGAGCCAGTAGACTATCCCACTTTTAAAGCATTATTGCAACCCACATTCTCATGTCTTTAGACGTCTCTGCTACAGGACTGATTAGGGTGCCCTTCCCTCCCTAAACGATGACAAATGTTTCCTCTTGTGTGCGCCTCATACCGGCAAATCCAATCTCCTCACCACTCCAACTAAGTTGAGCCAAGTGAAAGGTGCAAGTGTCACTATAGAAAAATAGAGCTATAGTGACGTTTTTTTCAAAATCTATCACTAAATTAGCCGTTGTTAAATAAATATATATCGATGATATTATTCATTGTAAAATGAGTTTTCGTACTCGAAATTAGCGATGAATATCATATCTGTCATTATATCATTAGCAATGGTCTACATAACGACGCTTATCCGTTGCTATTTTTCAAAATATCAACTAATCATGGCTAAATTTTTTAGTTTAAAATTTAGCAACGGTTAGTTAGAAGTTTGAAAAATAGTAATGGATAAGCGTCACTATGTGGGCCGTTGCTTATGATATGATGACATATATGATATTTTTCGCTAATTTTGAGTACAAAAAATCATTTCGCAATGAATAATATCGTTGTTGTATATTTAACAATAGCTAATTTACTGACGGATTTTGAAAAAAATCGTCACTATTGATAACTCGGATTTTGCGAGGATCAAAATAGTCCACACAAGGCGGGACTACAGTGTCGCTGAGCGACCGCTCACGAAACCCGAATTAATCAACAATTAACCCACGACAAATATATCAAGCAATGAAAGTAAATGTGCGGAGTTAAAATTTATTATAACTCTACAAAAAGATGTGTATAGGTGCAAGTATGTGTAGAGGTCGAACACAGGGAGTAGACAGGTAGAACGGGGCAAAAATGCTCAAAATGTGTGTGTATGTGATCAAGTGTCTACTAAGCTATTTTTTGTGGGTTTTAATTTTTATATTTTTTATTTAATTTTTAATTTTATATATTTTTTTGTATTTTGACTTTTAATTTTCTGATTTTATATTTTCTTTTTAAATTTTATAGTTTTTTTATTTTCTTTTTCAATATTGGAATATAAAAACAATGTAATAAAAGGGAGAAAGAGATATTTATAAAAATAGATAAAAATGATCAAAAATTAGTAAATAAAGTCTTTTTGGTCTTTTTATACTTTTTTACTGTTTTTTTGTGATTTTTGGGAATTTTTAAGAATGTTTTTGGTATTTTTAATTAGCAAAATAAAGCAAACAGTGAATAAAATGCAAGACTGGAACTAAAATGGAGAAATAAAATAGAAAACAGTAACAAAAATTCTCCAAATTAATTTTCACTTAACGATAATAAAATAAGGAAAATTTAGGCACAAAGTTTGTATTTTTAGGGATTTTGTAGAATTTTTAATATTTTTATAAATGTTTTTGGGGTTTTGCAATTTTTAGGAGTTTGGTTTTGTAATTTTTAATGATTTTTGGCCTGGAGCTAAGACACACCAAAGGGAACAAAATATATTTTTTTGGGATTTTTCTGGAGTATTTTTATATTTTTTTGGTATTTTATAATGCAAACAGTGCTGAAAATGGCTATTTTAATTTTTTTATAAATATTAAAAATGCAATACTATGAAAAATATAAATATGCCGTTAATCTACTATGCAACATGACACTAAAATGATTTTTGTGGATTTTTTTAGCAATTTATAGGTGCATGCAAAAATACTAGACGCAAAAAGAAAAGGCACATATGCAGGGGTATTTATGTAATAGGCAATAAGTCTGAGGTCTACAATGTAATTTGTCCGATAATTTAAAACTCAATTCAAAACTCTGCGGACTCAAAACAAATATTCAAAAGCCTGCGGGTAGTAATGCAAAAATGCCAGGGCCACGTGCGTAAGCACGCGCCTGGCAGGGACTAAATTGTTAATGTCCAAAACTCCAGGGGCTTTGTAGCAAAATCTTACAAAACTATTATAACAACAGGCGAAAGTTTATAAACTAATAAACAATTAGCAAAAATGGCTGGGTTGGGCGCGCAAAATACCCAGCAGGGGGCGATCCGACGGCGTGGCAAAAGCCACTTAACACGAGTCAGCACAGTAGGGCCCGATGCCCCTTCGATTCCTACGGCCACGATTGGATCCTTGCACGAGATCAGACGGCTGTAGCTTGCAGGGATCCAACGGCTGATAGAAGAACTGGAATGGGGGCCGATCCAACGGGTGCGGAGCAACCAGCAAGAACAGCGAAGAACTCGAGCTTGGCGAGCTTCAATCGGCCAAAGCTCGAGCTTCCCCGCACCTGCGATTTCTCCGACACCACTGGAAGATCCCCGCGACTGCTCCCCGGCGAATGATGGCTTCAGCAGGTGCGATGGAGCAGCGGTGTCGGCCGTCGAGCACGGAGCAGCGCCGAGCTCCAGGTGCTTCCGGTCTTAGCAAAACTCGACCCCTCCTGGGATCTCGACCACCAGGATCTGCACAAAGCGTTACCACACACGAAAATAGAGAACCTGGGGCCGTGTGGGCGGAGATGAGTGGATATTCGCGTAGGGAATGGTGGTGGTCAGAGTCGCGCTCCGGCGTGGAGATTAGTAGTGATTTACTCGATGAACGGACCAGCTAGATGCGTGAATCAACGCCTAATCTTAACAGCGAATAAAATAGCAAGAAAATGGGCAAAAAGATGAAGAAGACAGTGGACCTCGAGGGTTGAAAAACCCAAGGTTGGACCTCGACGGCGGAGCCGGAGATGGGGGTGGTGGAGCCGCCTCTCGATCCTCGCCTGGGCTCCTCCTGCTCGCTGGAGGAGGCCTGTCACGCCTCCAGTCCTGAGCGTCGCAAGGTTGAAGCCAGACAAGGGTCAAAAGAGGGTTCAAAGGGGAAATGGAGGAGATGGGTTTCTTTTGAAACATGGTCGAGGCGCGATTTTCAAGGGAAGATTGCGAGCAGACGAAGAAGATCTGGTAGGATCTAAGAGGTCGGCGGGAATCGTGGATGTACAGGGTACAAATCTTATGAAGGAAGCGGCTGCCCTCGAGCAACGCCTCAACGGCGAAAAAATCGAGAAGAGAGGGGCGCAGCGGCTTCTGACAAGGCACAGGGCTAGGACTAGGGAGTAACCAGGAAAAAGCCCCAAAAAAAGTTTTATAAATTCGATTTAAAATAATAAATAAATTATTTAGATTTAGGTTACTTAATAAAAATATTTATTATTTTATAAATTATTTTATTGTGATTTTTATTTATTTTTATGAAATGTATTTTTACAAGTTGCTTTTATACCCCTGTATAGGTATAATGTTTATATATTGTATTCTTTTATTTTTATTTTGTGATTTTGATTTATTTATTTTTGGTTATTATTTTCTAAAATTATAAAACACTTTTATATACACCAATATATTTTTATTTTAATTTTCTGGTATATGTTATACACTTAATAAAATGAAAATGTTATTTGTATAGGTATAGATGCATGTATTATACCTATGCACTATAATACATACAAGTATTTTTAATTGAGTTTTATTTATGTTTTTATTCTGATTTTAATGTACAAATATATTATAAGTAATATTTACAATATTATAAAAATATAAAAATATAAAAATAATAAATAAATAATAAATTGAATATTTTAATCTGTACAATGTACAATGTGGGTCCAAAACTTAACTTTCAAACCGTAGCTCCGAAAAATACGAAACCACTTCCATTAAATAGATTAGTTTATTCTATATACAATTAAAGGTGAGTTTGATGCATTTGGAGTTTTCATTTGTGAGATACGGGTCTGGGAAGTTGGGATTCTTGATTTTTATTCAGACCATAACTTTTACATTATTTTTCAGTGAAATCAATTTTGTATTTTTCTTTATTAAATTAATTACAACTTTCATGGACAAAGTTTCTTTATTTGATGTATAAAAAGTGAAACCAAAAATAGGTCCCAAAATGAATAAAGAATGAAATAGAGAATATAGGTCTTTAATCTGTATTTTGGCCCTTATCTCCCCCTACTTTATTCTTTGTCGACCTATTCATCAAGATGCCTAGGTCTCGGGGTTTCGGGTCATAAAATATTTACAATATTTTATTCTTTTTCTTTTCCTTTCTTTATTCTATAATTTTGGCATTTAAAAAATGTATTTTATACAGTATTTACACACTTATGCATGAATGCTAAAATGCATGAATTAATGCTATTTACACGCATTTACTAGGGTTTTTAAGGCCAAAATGATAGAATAAAGATGATGAAACGTAGCTTCATCATCCCCCTATACTTTACCTTTGCTAGTCCCTAGCAAACACTTATGCAATAAGTGCAAAAAGAAAAAGAAAGAAAAGAAAAAGAAGAAAATTAGGTTAAGTTTAATTATTGAACTTGTCTTCGCAAAATCAAAGTTTGGAGCTTAAGTCGGACCTTTGGAATTTTAGTGCGGTCGGAACCTTAATGAGAACCAAGTTTGAAATCCAACAGTCCTTGAGAATCCCAAAACTCTGTCCAAGGCTCCTCAATAGCCAGGTCAGAAATACTTCAACTCATACGCAAACTCTTATGACTATGAATCTGACTCGTACAGTGTAAGTGATATGTAGCTCCACACCTCAGAAGTAACAAAGAAACAACCTCCCTCAACCTGGTAACTCTAATGCCTCGGTCTAGCAACTCTTTCCTCGAGAAGCGGGGTATTCCCTTCTAAGTTCAAGTGCAACCGGCTCAAGAAGAGGGGGGATAAGAGGTATAGACTTTTGGGAGTTCAACCAGTGTAGCTAAGTCTCCCGCTGCAAGCTTCATGAGATGTAACATGGATACCATAAGCTTTTGCTTTATTGGACTATATACACTCCGGTGGGGTTATTAAATTTTCAATCTGACCCACCACTTTTTTGGAGTTCTTCTTTTTTTTCTTTTTTTTCTTTTTTTTTTCTTTTTCTTTTTTTTTCAATTGCATCTGTACAACATATCTACATGGTGCAGCATACAAGAATTTTCTTCTTGAGCCAGTAGACTATCCCTCTTTTGAAGCTTTATTGCAACCCACGGCTTCTGTCTTTAGCCTTCATCACCACTAGACCAAGTTGAGGTGCACTTCCTTCACTATAAGAAGAAGAGAGGTTCCGCCTAGAAGTACTACCCTCATATGCTACCCCAAGCCAAAGGAAACTGCCTCCTCACCACCTCATCCGTGGAGAGCTATGTGAAAGGTGCAGGTGTCCAAGTTAGGTCATTATCAACAAGAGTCGTGCGTGTGCTCCGAAATATTCTACTTAGGCAGTCAAGAATCCATTGAACCAAGTCTCGTGATCCTCAAAGAATTAAGTCAACTAGACCTGAAGTACCTCAAACCCAGTTCCTATAAGGTTCCTGTTATTAGGTAGATTTTAAGGTCCAATCAAGCTCCAATCTCCGGATTTTACTTAGACTTGTTCAACTATCAAACTCAATCCGAAAAATGCTCATGACATGCAATGCAAGAAATATTTTTGTGATACAATTTTCAAGATTTTGAACTTTTTATGGATTTTTGAAAAGATAATGATGATGCATGCAGATGCAGATGCATTTTTCGTATTTTTCAAAAAGATATTTCAAATGTTTTTCGGATTTTAGTTTTGCAAATGTTTTTGGGATTTTTGAAAACAAAAAGCTTTGGCTGAAAACTTGGTGAAAACTATGTACACGGGAGTGCTTCTTATATATACAAGAAGTGGATTTTACGAATTTACAAGGGCAAGTGGTCAATTTTATAAGTACGTCTATATAGTGGATTTTGGTGTGATGTCAATATTCCTCAAACTTATTTGACACAAGCTTTTCACACAATTTTTGAAAACTATAGTCCAAAATAATTTGTACAAACATTTTACAAACACTTACACACATTTGAAAATCATTTTGCAAAAGGCTTTCAAACAGTATATATAGGTTTTTCAAATCATTTTTGCAACCATTTTTCAAACCATTTGCAAATCATTTTTCAGATATTTTATTTCACACAAAGAAAAGAAGTTTTACAAACCACACATTTTTACAAAGGTTGAAAACATGTAACAAAATATTTTCAAAATAGTTTTTAATAGATGTTCACAAAGATTTTCAAACTATTTTTCAAACATTTTGCAAAAAACATTTTCACCTGATTTATTAATCAGTAAATACAAAAAGACTTTGAGGAATAACCACATCTTTTTATTAAGGATTTTTAATGAATTTTAAAGAATTATTAGCCATATTTATTACGAAAGTACGAGTTATGGCTAAAGTATATACGCAGTATATACGACCCCCCTATACTTAGCTTGAGCTATGTCCTCATAGATCAGAGAGAAAAGAGAAGACATAACTCGTACTGAGTATAGGAAAATCTAAAGAATAAATGAACGAAAAAATAGCTGAACGAATGAGAAGTTGACCGTCCCCCCTATACTTAGGATCAAATAATCCTAAGTATAGCAGACTGTACGCAAAGCAGGGAGGGTCAAGGGTGGGAATGAACAGATCGTACTCAGATTGTCTCCCCCTATACTTAGGGTAAGATATCCCTAAGTATAGACAAGAAGAGGAGACAATGGAGAGGATCGAAAAATAGAGAAACTCGGGGTGCACACCCTCCTATACTTAGGACAAAGTACGTCCTAAGTATAGAAAACTGTCTACAAGGGGCGACACCTTTTTGATAGATAAAGAGAATAGACAAGGAAAAGAAGAAAAGAGATGAGAATGGAAACGAGATCAGAGAATGTACACACCACTCCCCCTATACTTAGGGTGAAAGAAGCCCTAAGTATAGGCAACGACAGGAGTGATGATACGGAACGATGAAAGAACACTCGGCCCGTCCACCCCCCTATACTTAGGACAAAGTACGTCCTAAGTAAGGCAAACACGAGAATGGGTGGACGAGCAATACGGTAGAGAGAACAGAGGTACACAAAAGTGAATATACAGCAGAGATGGATATACAGATGGTCAAGAAGGTTGAAAGCGAACCTTCTTGCGGGACCGCTGAGGAATAGATCGGGTATGGTGTATGTCGACATCGGGGTCCCCAGTGGACGGAAGCCGATCAGGGTCGACATGGTGAAGGTCCTCAGTGGCCCTAGGGTGTGAAGGCACAGACGGATCAGTGAAAGAAGTGCGGCTAGGTCCGGCCTTAGGAGTCTCGCTGATATCGAAGTGGAATGGGACGAACTCATCATCATCGGAAGTAGTGTAATCAGAGTCATCCTGCGAGGTGTCATCCAGGTCAAAACCAAAAGGCACGAACTCATAAGTGGAAGTAGTTGAACTCTGTTCATCCTCTATAATCTCAACTGGATCATCTTTTTCATCAAAAGGTCCGAATTTCTGAAGAAAAGCAACTAAATCAAATTCGGCCTTTGGCTCATCAACATCTATGTGGATAGGGACGGATCCATCGGTGAAAGTAGTCAAAGCATGTCCGTCCTGTATAGTCTCTAAATCTGCCCTCCGCTCAATGGTATCGATCGTTTAAATCCCGCGGATGTCATCAACACATCGCCAATCACAGGAAGCAGCAACACCAAGGTCTATGCTTTCCGAGCTTTCCTCCTTAGAAAGGAATTCTCGGGTCTCATCATCGGTCATGAAGAAGGTCTCTCTGATATCCTCATATAGATCATAGTCCTCGGGGTCAGCCAAGATAGGTGAAGTCATATCAGGTGCAGGTCTCTGGTCAGCAGTAGGTGCGGTGATTGATGAATCCACATTTCATCATCTTTATTCTATCATTTTGGCACCAAAAACCCTAGCAAATGCCTGTAAATAGCATTAAAATCACCATCTTAGCATCCATGCATGTGCATCACAATAGTGTATAAAATATTGTAATTAAGGCCAAAATTATAGAATAAATAAAGAAAAGAAAAAGAATAAAATATTGTAAATATTTTATGACCCGAAACCCCTAGACCTAGGCATCTTGATGAATAGGTCGACCAGGAATAAAGTAGGGGGAGATAAGGGTCAAATACCTATGTTATTTTCTTCATTCTTTATTCTTTTTGGGACCTATTTTTGGTTCCACTTTTTGTACATGAAATAAAGAAACTTTGTATATGAAAGTTGTAGATAATTTTATAAAGAAAAATACAAAATTGATTTCACAGAAAAAGAATACACAGATAAAAAGTTATGATCTGAATAAGAATCCAGAATCCCAACTTCCCAGACCCGTATCTCACAACTGACAACTCTAAATGTAGCAAACTCACCTTTAATTGTATATAGAATAAAATAATCTATTTAATGGCGGTGGTTTCGCATTTGGCGGAGCTACGGTTTGAAAGTTGAGTTTTGGACCCCTAATGTAAACTTGTACATATTAAAATATTCAATTTATTATTTATTCATTATTTCTATATTTTTATATTTTTATAATGTTGTAAATATTACTTATAATTATGTGTATTAAAATCAGAATAAAAACATAATTAACATATAAATAAAAATACTTGTATATATTCAATACATAGATACATTACTAACACACATACCTATACATTATACCTTTATATTTTATTAAATATACAAAGTACATCAATAAAATAAAATAAAAATATATTCATGTGTATAAAAGTATTTCATAATTTTATAAAATTATAAACAAAACTAAAGAAATTAAAATACACAAAATAAAAATAAAATACTAAAATACATAGGTATTATACCTATATAGGGTTAAAAAGGTAACTTGTAAAAATATAACCCTTAAAAATAAATAAAAATCAGAATCAAATACTACGTGAAATTTTAAGCATTTTTCATTTTACAACTTCTAATTAATTCGGCCTTTTTCTATTTTTTATTGATTTTTTAAATCATTTGTCAGGGATTTTTCCTGATTGGTCCACGTGGACCAATCAGGAGACGGTCCCAGTTGACCCCGGTCAACTGGCCGTCCTTCCCCATGTGCGACGTCAGAGGCTCGGTTTTTGAGCCAATTTCTTGGCTTTCTCCCGGCCAACTCTTTCACTATTTCGTCTCGATTCCTTCTGCAATCTTCTTCCCCTACCAACCACCTTGCCCGCCGTGTGATTTCCTTGGAGATCGCATCACTGAATCGCTCCAGATTTCTTGGTCTTTGGACCCCTGTCACCTTAGGTCAAACCGCATAAAACCAACCCCCCAACTTTGAATTCAATTCGAGTCCCCTTGGTCCACCCTTCAGCGCCACCTTCGTGCTCCTGAGCTCCTTGGAGGTGACAGCTCCATCGCCAGCTCCTCAGCCAAGGCGTTCGAAGTCGAGGGAGCCTCCACCACCTCCGCCAACAGCCGGCGTCGAGGTACCTTTCTTTCCTCTGGCTCCGGCCATCGAGGGCTCGCCCCACCTTCTTGTTTATCTCATTAGGTTCCTGTTAGCTGTAGCTTCAAAAACCCCAAAAAATTTCTAAGTCCCATCGCTTATTTCGCCCATCCAAGCATCCTCGCCGGAGCGCACCTCCGGCCACCGACGACCACTTCCCCTCGCGCATCGATTAGGTCCACCCCAGGTCCAGGCACTTTGCCCTGGACCTTCTGACTCTTCGTGCAGGTCAAAGACAACTTGAAAGCGCCTGGAGGCGAGTTTTGACGCTCGCCGGACCGTGGCCAAGCTCCCCAGCTCCGCCACCGCCTGAGCACCTCGGCCGCCGCCGCGGTATTTTGACGCCCCCAGGAGATAGACGAAGACCTGAGGAGCCTCCCGTCCCATTTTGAAGCCAAAAAGCTCATCGGAGACGGAGCTTGACCTCGGAGAACTTCGGCTCGCCAGAGTTCGTCGCGGTTCTTGCTCCGACCTTCATCACCGTTGGATCGAGGTGGAGCTCCAGATCGCGCGTCGACCGTCCGATCTTCCACGCCCAGCCACCGTTGGATCTCTTTTTTTGAGATCTAATCTCAGACGTCGACGCCAACCGTCATCGGACGCCCTCGTGCTGCCACGTGGATAAGTGGCTCGCTCCCGGCCGCTGGATCGCGCATCGCTGCCAGCCGTTGGATTCGCACCACGCGTCATCGTCGGAGCGCCCGAGCGTGGGTATTTTGCATCCTGACCCTCGCACTTTTTGTAGTCAATATTTAGTATTTAAACTTTTGCCTTGTAGTGTAAAAGTTTTGTAATATTTGCACAAAGACCCTCGAACTTTGTTTATTTGCATCTAGGTCCTTCGCCACGTCACCTCACGTGACCTGTACATGTGAGGGGGTGGGCATTTTGCAAGGACACCCTCGGTCATTTGTGTGTTATATTTTGGTCCCGAAACTTTCATATCAAGTGTAAACTTTTTGGACATTTTGCAAGTAGGCCCCAGGGTTTGAAAAATCACATTTCAGTCCTCGCCAGGCGCGTGCAAGTCACGCGCCCTGGTGGGAAAATTGCTACCGTACCCAGGCGGGTTCTGTAATTGTATTTTGGTGCTAAAAATTAAATATTCAGTTCAATATTTTGTGGAAAATTGCGTGCATGCCCCTGGATGTTTTGGAAATTGCATAAATACCCCTGCTAGGACTGTTTAGTGTTTGGATGCTTGTTGTCATTATTTAAAATATCATTTTAAGTCCGAAAATTCCACAAAAATAGACTTAAGCTCCTGGACACTTGCACTTGCACGCCATATTTTCACATTGCATTTTTATTGCATTTTCACATTGATTAAAAATCAAAAACATGAATTTATTTCACTGTTTGCATTAGAAAACCCATAAAAATTATAAATACGTTTTGAAAAAATTCCAAAAAATTACCTAGTGTCTATTTTATCCTACTTTAGTGTCAGTCCAAAAATCACTAAAAATCTCAAAAGAAAAACACTAAAAATTCAAAAAGTCTCAAAAACTTCAAAAAATCTAAAAAGTCAAGGAAAACTCTAAAAAATACAAACTCAGGTTCTGTGTGTTCCTTATTTTGTTCCTTTTATTCGAAAAATAGTGTGAAAAATTTTGGTTACTGGTTGCTATTATTAATTCTCAGTTTACTCACAGCCAGCACTTTTTCCACTGTTTTCCCTCATTTCAGCATTTTAAAATACCAAAAACACCTTGAAAAATCCCCAAAAAATCACAAAAACAGTAGAAAACCACAAAAATACCAAAAAGATTTTCTTTCTGAATTTTTGGTCATTTTTGCACCTTTTAATAAATACTTCATCTTGTCTTTTATTCCATTGTCTTTAAATTCCAATTTTGAAAAAAAATATATAAAATATAAAATATAAAAAAATCAGAAAAGTAAAAATCAAAATACAAAATTAAAAATTAAAATAAAAAAAATAAAAATTAAAAACCCACAAAAATTTCCTTGCTTGCTTAGTGTAGACACATCATACACACACTTGTGCACACACTTTTGTGAATTGCCCTGCTTGCTCCCTGTGTTCGAACTCTCTGCATACTTGTCACTATACACCATTTGTGCAGAGTTAAAAATAAATTTTAACTCCACATTATTTCTAATTTATTGATCTTTAGTGTGGGTTAATTGTTGATTAAATTCAGGTTTCATTTGAGAGTCGCCACAGCGACGGTTGTCTCCGCCTTGCGTGAGACACCATTTAGGCTCTCTTGAAATCTGCGTTTATCAAATGGCGCCGTTGCCGGGGAGCAACAGCGAGTAGTTTACATTTTGTTTGATTGTGTGATTGTTTACCATAGCATCATTTTCCATCTCTTACATTTTTGATATATCTTGTTGAGCTATCTGACCATCTCTTTTCTTGTCTTCTTGCGAGGGACCGCGGAGCAAGGCGGATTGCTTAGGTGATCCGGAGCATCCTTGGGAAGCGGAGCCGGCCTTCTTAGGTCACGCCGGCAGGAGAGAGCAGGAGGAGGGAGAGGGAGTGGTAGATTAGTTTTTGTGAGAGAGTGACTTATTAATTTGTAATAATACAGGTACACTTGGACTCTTGGACATTCGGGCCCAATTTCCAAGTGTTTGTTCACTTGGGGGCTCACCGCGGTTTTGCGTTTTTCGCGGTTTTCTCGCCTTTATTTCTATTTGTTTCACGAGGATTTAGCCCCTAGACATAGGAATTTGTGTTGACTGTGACGAACTAAGAAGCTAAGGCCCAATCCCTAATATCTTGCCTGCACCTATAGAACGTAATTGGACTTGGCTAAAAATCAATTGAAAAAGCTATTTGACTTGGACTAGAGGCCACGTGCCGCGAGCCCACCCTGTTAAGCGCTACTCCTGAACTCGATGTGTCGAGAAGAGGAGGGGTGAGCCTAGACCGGACTCCGGACTCTTTTCTTTGTCATAGTTACTTGTTCTTCACGTTAATAGAAGTTGCTCATCTTAGGACGATTTCCTCGTGCATGCATATAGGTAGTTTAAATTATTGTCTTTAAATTATGCGCGGATCACTTTGCATGTAAAGTGCTGGCGACAAGGTACGCATCTCTGTCCCTGCATGCATCATAGATTTTGACCTCGCATCGGCTTTTCCGCTTTCCTCCCCCAGTTTTATTGGACTTTAATAACAAGGAAATTGGAAAATTCGTTAGACGATGTTTGCTCAGAAAAATACATAAAAAGTGAAAACAATAAAAATTGGGACTGCTAATGCAAACTTGACCTTAAAACTCATCCCACCAAAAATTTTTGTTTTGGGAGAGTAATCCCCTCCTTGTTTGATTTATCTGCTGCGAGAGAGTGACTCGACACTAGGATAGAGCCACATCTGAAATTTTGGTTGACTACTGGTCGTGGTTAGTCGTTCTCCAGTGAGGATCTCTCCGGTAACCGGTAAAGCGGACCGCGATGTCCTTAACAGAGTGAATTAGCGGGAGCAACCGGGATACGGTCCGCAATTCATACTGGCTGGGAAAGATCTGACGTGGATTGGGACAGTCGGCTAGGAAAGTAGGATACCTAACAGCTCGCTCTAACGCTATGATAGATTGACTGATCACCTAATAAAAATTGACAAGATAACAGACCGAACTCTCACGGTCATCAGCTCAAGTGTTGTGTAGGTGAAGCTGGGGTTTTGATTTAACATCCTGTTTGCATTCCAGATCTCATCCGCCTTTCTTTAGATCAAGATGATGGGACGGAGATCTCTTAGGCCAAACCTGTTGGCACCGCTATCCAGCACTCCTCCTTATTCATCTAGGAATACCTTGGAGAGTCCACTCTCCGAGCCTGAGTTCACATCCGCCCTGTTCCCCCTCGACCACCCTTCTCATTCTCCTTCCATCAGTCCAAGAGTGTCAGAATTCAGTGCGTCACAGTGTTCAGCTCATTCGACAGCACCTGAGATGGCCTCGTTTGCTTTTTCAGAAAATCCAGCCATGGCAGACAGAGGCGA
Organism: Ottelia alismoides; assembly: GCA_037367405.1. Lineage (NCBI taxonomy): Eukaryota > Viridiplantae > Streptophyta > Magnoliopsida > Alismatales > Hydrocharitaceae > Ottelia > Ottelia alismoides. The sequence continues at coordinate 893,833 of JAZKJV010009169.1, forward strand.
GCATGCAGATGATCATGAGCACCCTCCATTCCTTTTTGATCAGGCAGCCATCAACAATTCCTTGTTAGCATCCTTGGAGACTATGCAGAGACAGATCCGTGACCAGGGTACATTCATGGGTGATCTTATGAGGGAGATAGCTCAGATGAGAGAGAACCGAGCTGGAGGAGAAGGTGGTGAAGGAGGAGGACCCGATGCAAGAGGAGGCGATCCAGACGCTGAGCGACCGCCACAGACCATCATGAGGGAACTGCATAACCCAGCTGCATCCCTCACTCACCGATGGATCAGACTTCCACCCATTCACGGAGATTTCGAGCTTCGGCCCCACACGATTCAGCTACTACCCAAGTTTCACGGGTTGCCGACCGAAGAGTCGCACCTCCATCTCCAGGAATTTGAGATGATTTGCAGTACCATCCATGATCGGATGATGACCGAGGACACCATTAAGATGATCGCTTTCCCATTCTCATTGGTTGATAGAGCCGCATATTGGCTCAAGCATCTAGGGCGATTCGTCGATACTTGGGCAGATCTCCGGACTGCATATTTGAAGAAATACTATCCTCTCGGCCGGACCAATGCAGCTCGAGCCATGATCAGCAACTTCGTCATGATCCCAAATGAACAGTTCCACGAAGCATGGGATCGATTCAGAGATCTCATTGACCGGTGTCCACATCACGATATATCCAAGCCCAACTTGGTGCAGAGTTTCTTCTGTGGGCTGACACCGGAGCTGCAGGGGCTAGTGAACGCCTCTTGCGGTGGGTCATATTTCTCCAAGGGAGAAGACGACGTCTGGGCCATCTACGAAGGCATGGCTGAAAACTCTACTGTAATGGCCCAGGCCCGTGTCTATACACAGCAGAAGCCCCCGCAAGGAGCAGGATCATTCCAGAGGATCGCACGCATCGATGCCGGTCCCAATACAACGTCGGTAGCCGCAGCCCAAGCCGAATCAGCAGCAGCCGACATGGGCATAATTAGTGAAAAGTTGGACCGCATGGAGATTCTTGAGAAGAAGCAGAACCAAGGTCTTGCCCAGATGAACCTTCTCACCAAAACCATGAGTGACCTGAAGACTCAAATTCTATGTATTCAGGAGGCACAGGCCCATTCCCAACAGCCTCCCAGGTCACATGTTGCTTCCAGCAGCAGCAATTCCAACCAGGCCTCCACCTCATACCGCCAGGTGAACCATATCCAGGCGGAGCCGGTTCCATTGCTGCAGTACCATCCAGAGCAACCACCATCTCAGGACACGCAGATGGTGGTCTATCAGCCGGAGCAGCCACTGGCAGTTCTTCCTCCACCCTCCTTTGAGAGGAACCGTTGATGGAAGTCAACGGGATTTGGTACGACCGGTACCCTCAGCCCGCAATTTGTAGGGATCACCCCGGATTCCGTTGGGGCAATGGTGGATCCTCATTCCAACAGCACCCTCCTGCTCAAGGACAGCAGAACAGCCAGCCACAGCAGCACAACCAGCAGCCCCGGTATGCCCAGACATCTCAGTATCAGAGTGGCCCTCGTCCCTCCTATCAGGGACAGCAGTGGAGGCAGCGACAGCCGCCTCAGCAGTATTATCACCAGCCTTCCCCCCAGTATCAGCAGCAGCCCCATTTCCAGCAGGGACAGACATCCGGTTCTCAGGGTCCAGCCTATGAGAATCCAGCTCTCGACGATCTTGCCCGCTTGCTATCTGAACAGCGAGCATCCTTCAGGCAAGAAATGGATGAGTTCCGGCAGGAGGTGCGGGATATCATCAAAGGCAAAGCCGCCATACCCGCTCAGATCGAACCTAACCCTAATAATCTAAAAAGAAAATCTGAGCAGATAGAGTTCACAGAGGATACCTCTCCTAGTGATTATTTGAGTGACATGTCTTATTCCTATCATGATGCTGATTTTGTTACTACTAGGAGCGGTAGGATGCCAGCCGGCGGCGCCTCTTCTGAGCGACAGCCAGATGCAGGATCAGGAGCGCCAGAGGAGCAGAGGAGCGGTGCTGATGCCGCTAATGATGATGTTGAAGACGGTGGTGCTGATGCCACCAATGATAGAGTCCAGGACGACGGTGCTGATGCCGTCATGATACCAGATACAGACGGTGGTGCTGATGCCACCATTTTGGATGATGAATCAGAGCGCGGTGCTGATACCGCGAAGACCGGTGCTAGTGATGGTGCTGAAGCCACCACATCTACTTTTGTCGAGCCATCAACTGTGATGTTACCACATTTTGTACCTAGAGACTGTGGGAACAAAAACAAACACAAAAATATGAATAAAGGAAAGGTTTCTGTTCAAATTGCAGATCCATATGTGGTGAATAATGATTATTGTGTGGATCCTTCTTCTTCACAGGCACAGGAACCTATTCCTAGTCCTCCATCTGAGGAGGGCACTACCATCCCCTTCCCTGAGGCGCTCCGCCGTACGAAGGGGAATAAAAAAGAAAATCCCAAAAAGAGCCAACAAGTAGAGTTCGGCAACGAAATGATTGACAGATTTCATATTCAGCTGACTCTACGAGAAGCATTTGAGCATATCCCCTTCTTCAAGAAGAATTTGAAAGAAACAACTACTGTCCGAAGGAAGAAGTGGTACAGAGATCAAATCCATATGCTCACTCATGACACATGTTGCATCATCCAGAACAAGCTGCCAGCCAAGCGACCAGACGCAGGAGCTCCCTATGTCAGATGCGAGATTCAGGAGCAGCAGTTTGATCGTACTCTATTAGACAGCGGCTCTTCAATTAACCTCCTTCCGGCAGCCTTACTCAAGCAGTTCGAGTTTGGCCCTCTTCTTCGAAGCAGAACGGTCCTTCAGTTTGCTGATAGGTCGATTAAGAGGCCGAAGGGGTTATTGAAAGACGTGGTTGTTACCATTCAGGGCCTGAAATTCCCCGTAGACTTCGTTGTGTTGGACATGGAGATTCCTGAGTCGGTAACTGATGCCCCCATCATTCTCGGACGTCCATTCTTGGCCACAGCCAAGGCGGTGACCGACCATGATAGTGGGAAGGTATGTTTTCGCGTAGAGGGCGAAACCATACAAATAGAGACGATCGATGAAATCAGAGCTAGAGAGGTAGAGTGCTCCGAGCAGTCCAGCGAAGCAGCGCAGATGACAGAGGAGGAGCTAGACATCCACCAGGTCTGTGATTTTGAGATGACTGATGATGAATCCAACTGGAAAGATCCTGTAGCACCGACCCTCGCCTTGCCTACAGATTCACTATATCTCAAGCTCATGGCAGTCGAGAGCCGGGAGAGCACATCCCTGGAGGAGGATACATCCGAAGCTGACAGTGTTGTGATGAGTGGTGCAGATGAGTTCCATTCTTGCTTATCTTCTTCTGATCCCTCGGATTCAGACATCGACTGGGATGACTTTGATGAATACTTACCGTGTCTGATTCCTTCCGAGCCAACAACCATGACAGAGTGCGAGCCAGTACTGTTTATTGATGATTTAGTGGGCCACCTTTCATCAGAAATTCATGCAGAGCGAGAGTTCTCCCATGCAGACCTGGTAGCATTTACACAGACATATCAGAAACCAGATCTGCCACCTCCCAGTTGTCCAGAACGGAAACCTCTGTCGCAGTCGATGACATACAGATTCCTTGCAGGTGAGCCAGAAATGTACCCAGTCATTATCTCAGCAGATTTGACTGGAGAGCAAGAATCTCGTCTGATGGAGGTTCTTGAAAGAAACCGCAAGGCAATCGGTTGGAATATAGCTGATCTCCAGGGGCTGAGCCCAAATCTTTGCTCTCACCACATCTATCTTGAGGATAACGCTAAGCCGTCGCGTGAGTTCCAACGACGGTTGAACCCGAATCTTCGAGACGTAGTCATGAAAGAAATTTCCAGGTGGTGGAGCGCCGATTTCATCTATCCCATCTCCGACTCCAAATGGGTAAGTCCTTTACATGTGGTACCCAAGAAGACGGGTATCACTACAGTTGTCAATGAGTCTGGAGAGGAGATCGCTACCAGAGTACCAACTTCTTGGAGGGTCTGTGTGGACTACAGACGATTGAATGAGGCCACCAAGAAGGATCACTTCCCGCTACCATTCATTGATCAGATAATCGAGCGGCTAGCCGGGAAGAGTCATTATTGTTTCATTGATGGGTACTCTGGATATAATCAAGTGGCCATTGCGCCCGAAGACCAGGAGAAAACGACATTCACCTGTCCGTTTGGGACGTATGCTTTCAGACGAATGCCCTTTGGTCTATGTAACGCTCCTGCGACATTCCAAAGATGCATGTTGTCGATCTTTTCGGACATGGTGGGTGACTGTTTAGAGGTCTTCATGGATGACTTCTCGGTCTATGGCGACGGGTTCGACGCTTGTCTTGACTGCCTAGACCGTGTGCTAAAGCGCTGCATTGAGGTCAATCTTGTCTTATCCTGGGAGAAGAGTCATTTCATGATGACTCAAGGGACGGTCCTTGGTCATATCGTCTCCAACAGGGGCATGGAGGTCGATCCGGCTAAGGTGGATATCATCAGAAAACTCAATCTGCCGTCCAACTTGCGTCAGTTACGGTCTTTTCTGGGGCATGTCGGTTTCTACCGACGGTTCATTCAGGACTTCAGTCGAATTGCCCGACCGCTCACTGAGTTGCTCACCAAAGACACAGAGTTTATTGTTAATGATAAGTGTCTTGAATCATTTGAGACTCTCAAGAATATGGTTGTTTCTGCTCCTGTCCTTCAGCCACCTGATTGGTCTCTCCCATTCGAGATCATGACGGATGCTTCAGATTTCGCCGTTGGGGCTGTGCTCGGACAGAGGAGGGATGGTTTACCATTTGCCATTCACTACGCCAGTCGGACTTTGGATGGCGCGCAGCGGAATTACACTGTGACTGAGAAAGAAATGCTGGCCGTAGTCTTTGCTCTTGATAAGTATCGATCATATATTCTCGGATCTAGAGTGACCATTTACACTGATCATACCGCCATCCGGTACTTAATGGCTAAGAAGGATGCCAAAGCACGTCTCACCAGATGGATCCTTCTACTCCAGGAATTTGATATTGAGATTAAGGACAAGCCTGGAGTCAAGAATGTGGTGGCGGATCATCTCTCCAGATTGGAGAACCTTGAGGAATCTGAGCCCAGCGCACCTATCACTGAGACATTTCCGGATGAGGCGATCTTGGCTGTCACCTCACTCCCATGGTATGCTGACTTTGTAAACTATCTTGTTGCCAAGACAGTCCCTCAGGGTTGGCCCAGGCAGAAACTTGAGACCTTCCTAGCTAAGGCCAAGTTTTACCATTGGGAGGATCCCATCCTTTATCATGAAGGAGGGGATAGTATCTGGAGGAGGTGCATTCCTCAAGAAGAGCAGCAAAGCGTCCTCACATATTGCCACAAGCTTGAGGCAGGAGGACATCATTCTGGAAAAAGGACAGCACAGAAGGTGCTTCAATCCGGCCTATGGTGGCCTACTCTCTTCAAAGATTCTGATGAGTTCGTGAAGAGATGTACTGACTGTCAGAAAATGGGAACCTGCGGACAGAGAGACATGATGCCCATGCAACCCATTCACTTCTGTGAGGTTTTTGATGCATGGGGAATTGATTTCATGGGCCCATTTCCTAAAAGTCAGGGATTCGAGCATATTTTGCTCGCTGTGGACTATGTCAGCCGATGGGTTGAGGCCATCCCCGCCCGAGCCGCAGATGCTAAAACCGTTTGCAAATTTTTGAGGAAAAATATCATTTCACGGTTCGGAGTACCTAGAGTTTTGATTTCAGACGGGGGGTCTCACTTCATCAATGACAAAGTCAGGGCCCTTGCAGACGAGTTCGGCATTGACCATCGGGTTGCCACTCCTTATCACCCTCAGACTAATGGTCTTGCCGAAGTATTGAATCGGGAGATAAAGACTATCTTGCAGAAAGTTGTCCGCCCAGACCGAAAGGATTGGTCACAGCTTTTGGACTCGGTCTTGTGGGCCTATCGGACTTCTTTCAAGAATCCATTGGGGACATCTCCCTTTCGTCTCGTCTATGGCAAGCCGTGCCATCTGCTAGTGGAGATCAAGCACAAATCTTTTTGGGCAGTTACTGAGTTGCTTCTAGATCCCGAGAGTATAGGAGACCAGAGAAGAGCAGAATTGGCAGCCCTGGAAGAATTGAGAGATACAGCCTTTTCGAACAGCCTACAGTATAAAGAGAAAGTGAAGACATGGCACGATTCGCATATCAGCCATAAACAGTTTGAGCCAGATCAGAGAGTATGGTTGTTTGATTCCAGGCTGAAATTATTCCCGGGGAAATTGCAGAGCAAGTGGAAAGGACCTTATGTGGTTAGGAAGGTACATGACAATGGTAGCATCGACATATCTGAACCGTCATCTTCCTCTACCTTCCGCGTCAATGGACAACGCCTGAAGCTATATCTAGATCATGATCCGCCAACCATTGACGTTGCCCCCATTCTTCTGGTATGAGATGTGTCCTTTGATTCCGATCATCTGCATCTCATATATGGTAATCAACTCTACTCCCCGCTGTACAGATCCATCTGTTCATATCACTTTCATCTGTTGATCTATTTTCTTCTTTTCTTCTTTTCCTTCTCTATCTTCTTCATCTACCGAAAAGGTGTCGCCCTTGTAGACAGTTTTCCATGCTTAGGACGTACTTTGTCCTAAGTATAGGGGGGGCGTGCATCCCGAGTTCTGTCATTTTCATTTCGATCCTCTCCATTGTCTCCTCTTCTTGTCTATACTTAGGGATATCTTACCCTAAGTATAGGGGGCGACAATCTGAATATGATCTGTTCATTCCCACCTTTGACCCTCCCTGCGTTGTGTACAGTCTGCTATACTTAGGATTATTTGATCCTAAGTATAGGGGGGAAGGTCAACTTCTCATTCATTTGATTCATTCATTCTTTAGACTTGCCTATACTTAGTACGAGTTATGTCTTCTCTTTTCTCTCCGATCTATGAGGACATAGCTCAAGCTAAGTATAATGGGGTCGTATATACTATGTATATACTTTAGCCATAACTCGTACTTTCGTATTTTCCTAATATGGCTAATAATTCATTAAAATTCATTAAAAATCCCTAATAAAAAGGTGTTTTGTTCCTCAAATTCTTTTTGTATTTACTGATTAATAAATCATGTGAAAATGTTTTTTGCAAAATGTTTGAAAAATAGTTGGAAAATCTTTGTGAACATCTATTGAAAACTATTTTGAAAATATTTTGTTACATGTTTTCAACCTTTGTAAAAATGTGTTTTTTTGTAAAAATTCATTTTCTTTGTGTGAAATAAAAATATTTGAAAAATGATTTGCAAATTGTTTGAAAAATGGTTGCAAAAATATGTTGAAAAATATATATATACTGTTTTGAAAGCCTTTGCAAAATGATTTTCAAATGTGTGTACATGTTTGTAAAAATGTTTGTAAAAACTATTTTGGACTATAGTTTTCAAAAATTGTGTGAAAAGCTTGTGTCAAATAAGTTTGAGGAATACTAACATCACACCAAAATCCACTACCTATATATACGCATAAAATTGATCACTTACCCTTGTAAATTCTTAAAATCCATTTCTTGTATATATAAGAAGCACTCCCGTGTACATAGTTTTCACCTAGTTTTCAGCCAAAACCTTTTTGTTTTCAAAAATCCCAAAAACATTTGCAAAACTAAAATCCAAAAACATTTGAAAAATCTTTCTGAAAAAGACAAAAAAATGCATCTGCATAAGCATGCATCATCTTTTCAAAAATCCATAAAAAGTTCAAAATCGTTGAAAATTGCATCACAAAAATATTTTCTTGCATAGCATAGCATGAGCATTTTCCGGATTGAGTTTGATAGTTGAACAAGTCTAAGTAAAATCCGGAGATTGGAGCTTGATTGGACCTTAAAATCTACCTAATAACAGGAACCTTAGAGGAACTAAGTTTGAGGTACTTCAGGTCTAGTTGACTTAATTCTTTGAGGATCACGGGACTTGGTTCAATGGATTCTTGACTGCCTAAGTAGAGTATTTCGGAGCACACGCACGACTCTTGTTGATAATGACCTAACTTGGACACATGCACCTTTCACATAGCTCTCCACGGATGAGGTGGTGAGGAGGCAGTTTCCTTTAGCTTGGGGTAGCATATGAGGGTAGTACTTCTAGGCGGAACCTCTCTTCTTCTTCTAGTGAAGGAAGTGCACCTCAACTTGGTCTAGTAGTGATGAAGGCTAAAGACAGAAGCTGTGGGTTGCAATAAAGCTTCAAAAGAGGGATAGTCTACTGGCTCAAGAGGAAAATTTCTTGTATATATGCTGCACCATGTAGATATGTTGTACAGATGCAATTGAAAAAAAAAAGAGAGAACTCCAAAAAAAAAAAAGTGGTGGGTCGGATTGAAAATTTAATAACCCCACCAGAGTGTATATAGTTCAATAAAGCAAAAGCTTATGGTATCCATGTTACATCTCATGAAGCTTGCAGCGGGAGACTTGGCTACACTGGCTGAGCTTCCAAAAGTCTATACTTCTTCCCCCTCTTCTTGAGCCGGTTGCACTTGAACTTAGAAGGGGATACCCCGCTTCTCGAGGAAAGAGTTGCTAGACCGAGGCATTAGAGTTACCAGGTTGGGGGAGGTTGTTTCTTTGTCACTTCTGAGGTGGGGAGCTACATATCACTTACACTGTACGAGTCAGATTCATAGTCGTAAGAGTTTGCGTATGAGTTGAAGTACTTCTGACCTGGCTATTGAGGAGACTTGGACAGAGTTTTGGGATTCTCAAGGACTGTTGGATTTCAAATTTGGTTCTCATTAAGGTTCCGACCGCACTAAAATTCCAAAGGTCCGACTTAAGCTCCAAACTTTGATTTTGCGAAGACAAGTTCGATAATTAAACTTAATCTAATTTTCTTCTTTTTCTTTTCTTTCTTTTTCTTTTTGCACTTATTGCATAAGTGTTTGCTAGGGACTAGCAAAGGTAAAGTATAGGGGGATGATGAATCCACATTTCATCATCTTTATTCTATCATTTTGGCACCAAAAACCCTAGCAAATGCCTGTAAATAGCATTAAAATCACCATCTTAGCATCCATGCATGTGCATCACAATAGTGTATAAAATACTGTAATTAAGGCCAAAATTATAGAATAAATAAAGAAAAGAAAAAGAATAAAATATTGTAAATATTTTATGACCCGAAAACCCTAGACCTAGGCATCTTGATGAATAGGTCGACCAGGAATAAAGTAGGGGGAGATAAGGGTCAAATACCTATGTTATTTTCTTCATTCTTTATTCTTTTTGGGACCTATTTTTGGTTCCACTTTTTGTACATCAAATAAAGAAACTTTGTATATGAAAGTTGTAGATAATTTTATAAAGAAAAATACAAAATTGATTTCACAGAAAAAGAATACACAGATAAAAAGTTATGATCTGAATAAGAATCCAGAATCCCAACTTCCCAGACCCGTATCTCACAACTGACAACTCTAAATGTAGCAAACTCACCTTTAATTGTATATAGAATAAAATAATCTATTTAATGGCGGTGGTTTCGCATTTGGCGGAGCTACGGTTTGAAAGTTGAGTTTTGGACCCCTAATGTATACTTGTACATATTAAAATATTCAATTTATTATTTATTCATTATTTCTATATTTTTATATTTTTATAATGTTGTAAATATTACTTATAATTATGTGTATTAAAATCAGAATAAAAACATAATTAACATATAAATAAAAATACTTCTATATATTCAATACATAGATACATTACTAACACACATACCTATACATTATACCTTTATATTTTATTAAATATACAAAATACATCAATAAAATAAAATAAAAATATATTCATGTGTATAAAAGTATTTCATAATTTTATAAAATTATAAACAAAACTAAAGAAATTAAAATACATAAAATAAAAATAAAATACTAAAATACATAGGTATTATACCTATATAGGGTTAAAAAGGTAACTTGTAAAAATATAACCCCTAAAAATAAATAAAAATCAGAATCAAATACTACGTGAAATTTTAAGCATTTTTCATTTTACAACTTCTAATTAATTCGGCCTTTTTCTATTTTTTATTGATTTTTTAAATCATTTGTCAGGGATTTTTCCTGATTGGTCCACGTGGACCAATCAGGAGACGGTCCCAGTTGACCCCGGTCAACTGGCCGTCCTCCCCCATGTGCGACGTCAGAGGCTCGGTTTTTGAGCCAATTTCTTGGCTTTCTCCCGGCCAACTCTTTCACTATTTCGTCTCGATTCCTTCTGCAATCTTCTTCCCCTACCAACCACCTTGCCCGCCGTGTGATTTCCTTGGAGATCGCATCACTGAATCGCTCCAGATTTCTTGGTCTTTGGACCCCTGTCACCTTAGGTCAAACCGCATAAAACCAACCCCCCAACTTTGAATTCAATTCGAGTCCCCTTGGTCTACCCTTCAGCGCCACCTTCGTGCTCCTGAGCTCCTTGGAGGTGACAGCTCCATCGCCAGCTCCTCAGCCAAGGCGTTCGAAGTCGAGGGAGCCTCCACCACCTCCGCCAACAGCCGGCGTCGAGGTACCTTTCTTCCCTCTGGCTCCGGCCATCGAGGGCTCGCCCCACCTTCTTGTTTATCTCATTAGGTTCTTGTTAGCTGTAGCTTCAAAAACCCCAAAAAATTTCTAAGTCCCATCGCTTATTTCGCCCATCCAAGCATCCTCGCCGGAGCGCACCTCCGGCCACCGACGACCACTTCCCCTCGCGCATCGATTAGGTCCACCCCAGGTCCAGGCACTTTGCCCTGGACCTTCTGACTCTTCGTGCAGGTCAAAGACAACTTGAAAGCGCCTGGAGGCGAGTTTTGACGCTCGCCGGACCGTGGCCAAGCTCCCCAGCTCCGCCACCTTCGCCTGAGCACCTCGGCCGCCGCCGCGGTATTTTGACGCCCCCAGGAGATAGACGAAGACCTGAGGAGCCTCCCGTCCCATTTTGAAGCCAAAAAGCTCATCGGAGACGGAGCTTGACCTCGGAGAACTTCGGCTCGCCGGAGTTCGTCGCGGTTCTTGCTCCGGCCTTCATCACCGTTGGATCGAGGTGGAGCTCCAGATCGCGCGTCGACCGTCCGATCTTCCACGCCCAGCCACCGTTGGATCTCTTTTTTTGAGATCTAATCTCAGACGTCGACGCCAACCGTCATCGGACGCCCTCGTGCTGCCACGTGGATAAGTGGCTCGCTCCCGGCCGCTGGATCGCGCATCGCTGCCAGCCGTTGGATTCGCGCCACGCGTCATCGTCGGAGCGCCCGAGCGTGGGTATTTTGCATCCTGACCCTCGCACTTTTTGTAGTCAATATTTAGTATTTAAACTTTTGTCTGTAGTGTAAAAGTTTTGTAATATTTGCACAAAGACCCTCGAACTTTGTTTATTTGCATCTAGGTCCTTCGCCACGTCACCTCACGTGACCTGTACACGTGAGGGGGTGGGCATTTTGCAAGGACACCCTCGGTCATTTGTGTGTTATATTTTGGTCCCGAAACTTTCATATCAAGTGTAAACTTTTTGGACATTTTGCAAGTAGGCCCCAGGGTTTGAAAAATCACATTTCAGTCCTCGCCAGGCGCGTGCAAGTCACGCGCCCTGGTGGGAAAATTGCTACCGTACCCAGGCGGGTTCTGTAATTGTATTTTGGTGCTAAAAATTAAATATTCAGTTCAATATTTTGTGGAAAATTGCGTGCATGCCCCTGGATGTTTTGTAAATTGCATAAATACCCCTGCCAAGATTGTTTAGTGTTTGGATGCTTGTTGTCATTATTTAAAATATCATTTTAAGTCCAAAAATTCCACAAAAATAGACTTAAGCTCCTGGACACTTGCACTTGCACGCCATATTTTCACATTGCATATTTATTGCATTTTCACATAGATTAAAAATCAAAAACATGAATTTATTTCACTGTTTGCTTTAGAAAACCCATAAAAATTATAAATACGTTTTGAAAAAATTCCAAAAAATTACCTAGTGTCTATTTTATTCTACTTTAGTGTCAGTCCAAAAATCACTAAAAATCTCAAAAGAAAAACACTAAAAATTCAAAAAGTCTCAAAAACTTCAAAAAAATCTAAAAAGTCAAGGAAAACTCTAAAAAATACAAACTCAGGTTCTGTGTGTTCCTTATTTTGTTCCTTTTATTCGAAAAATAGTGTGAAAAATTTTGGTTACTGGTTGCTATTATTAATTCTCAGTTTACTCACAGCCAGCACTTTTTCCACTGTTTTCCCTCATTTCAGCATTTTAAAATACCAAAAACACCTTGAAAAATCCCCAAAAATCACAAAAACAGTAGAAAACCACAAAAATACCAAAAAGATTTTCTTTCTGAATTTTTGGTCATTTTTGCACCTTTTAATAAATACTTCATCTTGTCTTTTATTCCATTGTCTTTAAATTCCAATTTTGAAAAAAAATATAAAAAATATAAAATATAAAAAAATCAGAAAAGTAAAAATCAAAATACAAAATTAAAAATTAAAATAAAAAAATTAAAAATTAAAAACCCACAAAAATTTCCTTGCTTGCTTAGTGTAGACACATCATACACACACTTGTGCACACACTTTTGTGAATTGCCCTACTTGCTCCCTGTGTTCGAACTCTCTGCATACTTGTCACTATACACCATTTGTGCAGAGTTAAAAATAAATTTTAAATCCACATTATTTCTAATTTATTGATCTTTAGTGTGGGTTAATTGTTGATTAAATTCAGGTTTCATTTGAGAGTCGCCACAGCGACGGTTGTCTCCGCCTTGCGTGAGACACCATTTAGGCTCTCTTGAAATCTGCGTTTATCAGTGATCAATGCTTCGCTCTCGTCAGCAGGACGGAAGCGAATCTCTCCTGATCCGTAATCAATAACGACCCTCGCAGAGGCGAGGAATGGTCGTCCCAGGATGATTGGAGAGTGCTCCCCTGTGGAGGTCTCCATGGGCAAAACAACAAAGTCAACATGGTAGCTCGTGCCCTGAATCGAGATGACGGCATTTTCTAGGATACCCTTCGGCCTCTTAATAGATCCATCAGCAAACTGAACTATCATCCTGGTCTTCTTGAGAGGCCCTAAGTGAAGAGACTGTACCAGCGAGAAGGGTATGATGCTAATCGAAGCACCGCCGTCGAGGAGAGTATGATCACAAGTATGGTCAGAGATAGTGCAGCTAATGAAAGGTGTGGCAGTGTTCCTCTTCTTAGGAATGGGATGGTGTGTGATGGCGTGGGCAGTGGCCATGGTCAAGATATGACGCTCAGATCTGCTCCTCCGCTTTCTCTTCTTGAGAAGAGGAGCAGATAAATCAGTCATGGCCTGCTGAAGTGGGGCACGGATAATCTCATGTATGGTGGCCACCACTTCGGGTTCAGTCAATATTTTTTTGAATTTTTGGACCTCCTCCATACAAGGGAGGAAGTCGGAATCAGCATATACACGAGGCATGCCAAGAGCAGTCTGTACAGCGGCATCCTCGGGGTCAAAGGTGGGACTGGATGTGAATGGGTGTGTGGTCAAGGGTTCTGGCAAGTGGACTCTCTCCTCAAAATCTTGATCAACCAAGTGTCTCCCAAAATCTTTTTGGATTTTTAAAATTTTCTCATTTTTTGTATTTTTGGCGATTGCAAGCTCTCATGGAAATCCTCGAATGAACCCATATCATCAAATGGTGGAACATCATGGTCGCTCTTATTTGTGCTAGTGAGGTGGTCAATCCTCTGTCTCAGATGATCCATCATCTAGGTCAAGTGCTCAAGGGTGGATTCCATGAAAGGTGACTCCAACAGATCAGTCTCGGGTGAATGTGAAGGTGGAAAATACGGAGGTGGAGGTGGGTATGGGTAGAAATCCGAGTCCTGATGCTGCGGCTGAGGCGGATATGTACAAAAATCAGGAGCAAAGTCCTCCTGGAAAAAAGGAGGTGGACCGGCTGGAGTGAACGAGGGATCCGCAAAGTCCGGATAAAATACGCTCCAGGGGTCCATCTTGAAAACAAAAGACAAGATCGGGAGAGCACGATGGTCAAGTCAAGAGAAGTGGGAAGAAAGGCGCAAGTGCGCAGAAGCAATCTAGGACACACACAAAACAATCACAAACAAAAATGAAACAATCAAACCCTCAATTCACCTACTAAACTCGGTAGAGACCACAAGAGCGGTCTTTTTATCTTGTCTGTTTTAGAGTTAGGTGAGAAGTCCAAAAGTTTCACAAACACTTAGGGGCTTAATGGGATTTGGGCACTAATCCTTAGTGTATGCGCGAGCAAGTAAAAGCGAATTTAATGAGGGGATTACTCGCCCCAATACAAGTTTTTCTTTTGATCGATTTTAGGGTCAAGTAAAATTAGCAAACCCAGTTTTATTAATTATCACTTTTTTTGGATTTTTAATAAGAAATGCACTGACCTAACGGGGAGTCAATTCTTTTAAGCACCTAGGTGATCAAAATCAGAGGTAGAGAGTCGGAAAAGCAATGCAAGCGACAAAACGATGATGTATGCTAAAGCGTAAATGCTCACCTTGCCTCCAGCACTCTACATGCAGGGATGCTCAGCAGAATTGAAACCTAATCTATGTGCAAATGCAAAGCCGATGAAATCGCCCTAAGTTTCAGAAATTGCTATTATCGTGAAGAACCACAAGTCGGCCACTTATCTTTAACCTAAGAGTCCGGTCTTGGCTTACCCCTCCTCTTCTCGACACACTCGAGTTCAGGAGTAGCGCTTGATGGGGCTCGCTCACGGCACACGGGTTAGAAGATGATGACGCGACTGTTTAAATTTGACTAAGTCCAAAACGCACTATAGGTACATGCAATGGTTATTATTGTGTTTGGACCTAAGTCTATCGCAAGCAACTCCTAAATCTAAGGGCTCAATCACACAAAGTGAAGAAAACAAAACCGAGAAACAAAATGAAAAAGGCGGTGAAAACCGATAAAAACGCGGTGAGCCCCCAAGTGAACAATCACTTGGGAATTGGGCCCGAAAGTCCAGTCCTGAGTACCTGTATTATTACAATATAGTGGTCTCTCTCTCACAAAAATTACAAAAATAAGTGCAGGAAATGAATTCTACAACTAAAGTAGAGCTCAGTCTTCAAAATTTCCTCTTCGTCTCCTCGGTGCTTGGCTGGCAGATGCCGGCTTCACGTGGGTGCGTAGGCGCCTAGGGTGGAACGCCTCCCTCGATCCGCGGTTCCTCGCACGAAGTCAACAAAAGAGAAGGTTAGACAGCTCAATAGATATAAAAATAGAGAAAATAAAATAGCAAAAATGAAAGCCGCAAAATAGACAATAAATCACAATCACAAACAAGAACCCGAACTACGCGATGTTGCTCCCCGGCAACGGCGCCATTTGATAACTCGGATTTTGCGAGGGTCAAAATAGTCCACACAAGGCGGGACTACAGTGTCGCTGAGCGACCGCTCACGAAACCCGAATTAATCAACAATTAACCCACGACAAATATATCAAGCAATGAAAGTAAATGTGCGGAGTTAAAATTTATTATAACTCTACAACAAGATGTGTATAGGTGCAAGTATGTGTAGAGGTCGAACACAGGGAGCAGACAGGTAGAACGGGGCAAAAATGCTCAAAATGTGTGTGTATGTGATCAAGTGTCTACTAAGCTATTTTTTGTGGGTTTTAATTTTTATATTTTTTTATTTAATTTTTAATTTTATATATTTTTTTTTGTATTTTGATTTTTAATTTTCTGATTTTATATTTTCTTTTTAGATTTTATAGTTTTTTTATTTTCTTTTTCAATATTGGAATATAAAAACAATGTAATAAAAGGGAGAAATAGATATTTATAAAAATAGATAAAAATGATCAAAAATTAGCAAATAAAGTCTTTTTGGTCTTTTTATACTTTTTTACTGTTTTTTTGTGATTTTTGGGAATTTTTAAGAATGTTTTTGGTATTTTTAATTAGCAAAATAAAGCAAACAATGAATAAAATGCAAGACTGAAACTAAAATGGAGAAATAAAATAGAAAACAGTAACAAAAATTCTCCAAATTAATTTTCACTTAAAGATAATAAAATAAGGAAAATTTAGGCACAAAGTTTGTATTTTTAGGGATTTTGTAGAATTTTTAATATTTTTATAAATGTTTTTGGGGTTTTGCAATTTTTAGGAGTTTGGTTTTGTACTTTTTAATGATTTTTGGCCTGGAGCTAAGACACACCAAAGGGAACAAAATATATTTTTTTGGGATTTTTCTGGAGTGTTTTATATTTTTTTGGTATTTTATAATGAAAACAGTGCTGAAAATAGCTATTTTTGATTTTTTTATAAATATTAAAATGCAATACTATGAAAAATATAAATATGTCGTTAATCTACTATGCAACAGGACACTAAAATGATTTTTGTGGATTTTTTTAGCAATTTATAGGTGCATGCAAAAATACTAGACGCAAAAAGAAAAGGCACATGTGCAGGGGTATTTATGTAATAGGCAATAAGTCTGAGGTCTACAATGTAATTTGTCCGATAATTTAAAACTCAATTCAAAACTCTGCGGACTCAAAACAAATATTCAGAAGCCTGCGGGTAGTAATGCAAAAACGCCAGGGCCACGTGCGTAAGCACGCGCCTGGCAGGGACTAAATTGTTAATGTCCAAAACTCCAGGGGCTTTGTAGCAAAATCTTACAAAACTATTATAACAACAGGCGAAAGTTTATAAACTAATAAACAATTAGCAAAAATGGCTGGGTTGGGCGCGCAAAATACCCAGCAGGGGGGCGATCCGACGGCGTGGCAAAAGCCACTTAACACGTGTCAGCACAGTAGGGCCCGATGCCCCTTCGATTCCTACGGCCACGATTGGATCCTTGCACGAGATCAGACGGCTGTAGCTTGCAGGGATCCAACGGCTGATAGAAGAACTGGAATGGGGGCCGATCCAACGGGTGCGGAGCAACCAGCAAGAACAACGAAGAACTCGAGCTTGGCGAGCTTCAATCGGCCAAAGCTCGAGCTTCCCCGCACCTGCGATTTCTCCGACACCACTGGAAGATCCCCGCGGCTGCTCCCCGGCGAATGATGGCTTCAGCAGGTGCGATGGAGCAGCGGTGTCGGCCGTCGAGCACGGAGCAGCGCCGAGCTCCAGGTGCTTCCGGTCTTAGCAAAACTCGACCCCTCCTGGGATCTCGACCACCAGGATCTGCACAAAGCGTTAGCACACACGAAAATAGAGAACCTGGGGCCGTGTGGGCGGAGATGGGTGGATATTCGCGTAGGGAATGGTGGTGGTCAGAGTCGCGCTCCGGCGTGGAGATTAGGAGTGATTTACTCGATGAACGGACCAGCTAGATGCGTGAATCAACGCCTAATCTTAACAGCGAATAAAATAGCAAAAAAATGGGCAAAAAGATGAAGAAGACAGTGGACCTCGAGGGTTGAAAAACCCAAGGTTGGACCTCGACGGCGGAGCCGGAGATGGGGGTGGTGGAGCCACCTCTCGATCCTCGCCTGGGCTCCTCCTGCTCGCTGGAGGAGGCCTGTCACGCCTCCAGTCCTGAGCGTCGCAAGGTTGAAGCCAGACAAGGGTAAGAGGGTTCAAAGGGGAAATGGAGGAGATGGGTTTCTTTTGAAACATGGCCGAGGCGCGATTTTCAAGGGAAGATTGCGAGCAGACGAAGAAGATCTGGTAGGATCTAAGAGGTCGGCGGGAATCGCGGATGTACAGGGTACAAATCTTATGAAGGAAGCGGCTGCCCGCCTCAACGGCGAAAAAATCGAGAAGAGAGGGGCGCAGCGGCTTCTGACAAGGCACATGGCTAGGACTAGGGAGTTGACTGGCTGGTCAACATCCCAGTCCACCTGGTTGGTCCACGTGGACCAACCAGGAAAAAGCCCCAAAAAAAGTTTTATAAATTCGATTTAAAATAATAAATAAATTATTTAGATTTAGGTTACTTAATAAAAAATATTTATTATTTTATAAATTATTTTATTGTGATTTTTATTTATTTTTATGAAATGTATTTTTACAAGTTGCTTTTATACCCCTGTATAGGTATAATGTTTATATATTGTATTCTTTTATTTTTATTTTGTGATTTTGATTTATTTATTTTTGGTTATTATTTTCTAAAATTATAAAACACTTTTATATACACCAATATATTTTTATTTTAATTTTCTGGTATATGTTATACACTTAATAAAATGAAAGTGTTATTTGTATAGGTATAGATACATGTATTATACCTATGCACTATAATACATACAAGTATTTTTAATTGAGTTTTATTTATGTTTTTATTCTGATTTTAATGTACAAATATATTATAAGTAATATTTACAATATTATAAAAATATAAAAATATAAAAATAATAAATAAATAATAAATTGAATATTTTAATCTGTACAATGTACAATGTGGGGTCCAAAACTCAACTTTCAAACCGTAGCTCCGAAAAATACGAAACCACTTCCATTAAATAGATTAGTTTATTCTATATACAATTAAAGGTGAGTTTGATGCATTTGGAGTTTTCATTTGTGAGATACGGGTCTGGGAAGTTGGGATTCTGGATTTTTATTCAGACCATAACTTTTTATTTGTACATTATTTTTCAGTGAAATCAATTTTGTATTTTTCTTTATTAAATTAATTACAACTTTCATGGACAAAGTTTCTTTATTTGATGTATAAAAAGTGAAACCAAAAATAGGTCCCAAAATGAATAAAGAATGAAATAGAGAATATAGGTCTTTAATCTGTATTTTGGCCCTTATCTCCCCCTACTTTATTCTTTGTCGACCTATTCATCAAGATGCCTAGGTCTCGGGGTTTCAGGTCATAAAATATTTACAATATTTTATTCTTTTTCTTTTCTTTTCTTTATTCTATAATTTTGGCTTTTAAAAACCGTATTTTATACAGTATTTACACACTTATGCATGAATGCTAAAATGCATGAATTAATGCTATTTACACGCATTTACTAGGGTTTTTAAGGCCAAAATGATAGAATAAAGATGATGAAACGTAGCTTCATCAACTATAGATCAATTTTGTTGTAGTGTGTCCAAGTTAGGTCATTATCGACAAGTGTCATGTATGTGCTCCAAAATACTCTACTAAGGCAGTCAAGTATCCATCGAACCAAGTCTCGTGATTCACAAAGAATTAAGTCAACAACAACGGAAGTACCTCTATTCCAATTTCTATAAGGTTCCTGTGATTAGGTAGATTTAAGGTCTCACCAAGCTCCAATCTTCAGATTTTACTTAGACTTGTTCAATTATCAAACTCAATCCAAAAAATGTGCATGCTATGCAAATGCTATGCAGAAAATATTTTTGATGCAATTTTCAAACTTTGAGCTTTTTATGGATTTTTGAAAAATGTGTACATGCAATTTTTGTATTTTTCAAAAAAATTTTGCAAATGTTTTTGGATTTTAGTTTTTGCAAATGGTTTGTGATTTTTGGAAATAAAAGTTTTTGACGTAAAAACTAGGTACAAATATTTAAATGGGGATGCTTCTTAGATTTACAAGAATTAAGGTTTAAAGAATTTACAAGGGATAAGTGATTAATTTTATCAATATATATATATATATATATATACAGTTTAATAAAGAATTTTTGTGTGATATATATATATATATCTCAAAATTATTTAAAAATATATTACAAATAAATTTGAAAACTATTGTCTAAAATAAAATTTTGCAAATAATTTTTAGAAAAATTTACACATATTTGAAAATCAATTTGCAAAAGATTTTCAAACAGACTATATAGATTTTTCAAAATACTTTTGCAACCATTTTCCAAACTATTTGCAAATCGTTTTCCAAACACTTTTATTATTCACAAAGAAAGAACTTTTTTAAACTAAATATTTTTGCAAAGATTGAAAATATTTAACAAAACATTTTCCAAATAGTTTTTCAAAAGTTTTTTTTTCAAAAAGATTTTCAAACTATTTTTCAAACATTTTGTAAAAATGTTTTCACCTGATTATTTAATAAGTAAATACAAAAATAATTTGAGGAATATTAAACATCTTTTTATTAAGTGTTTTGATGAATTTAATAGCATTTGTAGTATTTTTAGCCATATTTATTATTAAAAATACAAAGTACGAGTTATGGCTTAAAGTATATATGGAGTATATACGACCCCCCTGTACTTAGCTTGAGTTATGTTCTCATAGATCAGAGAGAAAAAGAGAAGACATAACTCATACTAAGTATAGAAAAGTCTAAAGAATAAATGAATAAGGAATGAATGAACGAATGAGAAGTTGACCATCCACCCTATACTTAGGATCAAATAATCGTAAGTATAACAGATTGTACACAAAGAAGGGAGGGTCAAGGGTGGGAATGAAAATATCGTACTCAGACTGTCTCCCCCTATACTTAGGGTAAGATATCCCTAAGTATAGATAAGAAGAGGAGACAATGGAGAGGATCAAAGAATGAAATAATTCGGGGTGCACCCCCCATACTTAGGACAAAGTACGTCCTAAGTATAGAAGACTGACAAAAAGGGACGACACCTTTTCTGTAGAAAAGGGAAAATGAAAAGGAAAAGAAGAAAAGAGAGATGAGGATGGAGGAAGACAGAAGAGAATGTACACATCACTCCCCCTATATTTAGGGTAAAATAAGCTCTAAGTATTAAAAACAACATGAGTGATGAAACAGAATGAAGAAAGAATCACTCGGTTCGTCCACCCCCTATACTTAGGACAAAGTACATCCTAAGTGAGGCACACACGAGAATGTGGTGGATAAGCAAAACGGTAGATGGACACAGGTACATGAAAGAAAATATACAATAGAGTAGATATACAAAGGTCAAGAAGGTAGAAAGAGAACCTTCTTGTGGGACAGCTGAGAAATGGATCCGATAAGGTGTAGGTCGATATCGGGGTTCAAAGTGGACGGAAGCCGATCAGGATAGACTTGATAAAGATCCTCAGTGGTCGTGGAGTGTGAAGGCATAGACGGGTTAGTGGAAGTATTGTGGCTAGGTCCAACCTTGAGTGTCTCGCAAATGTTAAAGTGAAAAGGGATGAACTCATTATCTGAAGAAGTAAGGTCAAGGTCATCTTGTAAGGTCTCTCCTACGTAAAAATCAAAAGGAACGAACTCATTTGTGGAAGAATTTGAATCATGTTTATCCTCAAAAATCTCAATTGGATCATCATTCTCATCAAAAGGCCTGAATTCTTGAATAAAATCAACAAGATCGAATTCCGCCTTAGTCTCATCAATGTTTGCTCTCTACTCAAAGGTGTCAATCGTGAAAATCTCGCGGATGTCATTAACATATCGTCAAGTACCAGAAGAAGGAACGCCAATGCTTTCCGAGTCATCCTCCTTGGAGAGGAATTCTCAGGTCTCAGTGGAATCCAACATGCAGCAAAAATCTATGATTGTCTCATCAATGTCATAGTCCTCAGAGTCAGCTAAGATAGGTGAAGTCACATAAGATGCATGTCTCTGGTCGGCAATGAGTGCAGTGATGATCACGTCTCTTTTATCAACAGGACGGAAGTGAATCTCTCCTGATCCATAGTTAATAACGACCCTCACTGAGGCTAGAAAGGGTCGTCCCAGGATGATTGGAGAGTGCTCCCCTGTGGAGGTCTCCATGGGCAATACAACAAAATCAACAGTGTACCTCATGCCCTGAATCCAAATGACAGCATTCTCTAGAATACCCTTCGACCTCTTTATTGATCCATCGACAAATTGAACGATCATCCTGATTTCTTGAGAGGCCCTAAGTGAAGAGACTGTACCAGCGAGAAGGATGTGATGCTAATCAAAGCACCGTCGTCAAGGAGAATGTGATCACATGTGTGGCCAGAGATAGTGCAATTGATGAATGGTGTAGTTGTGTTCCTTTTCCTAGAAATTGGGCGGTGAGTCACGACGTAGGCAGTGGTCATGGTCAGGATATGACGCTTAGATCTGCTCCTCCTCTTTCCCTTCTTGGGAAGATGAACAAATAATTTGGTCATGGCCTGGTGAAGTGGAGCTTGAATGATCTCATGAATGGTGACCACCACTTCAGGTTCAGTCAAATATTTTATTGAATTTTTGGATCTCCTCCATACAAGGGAGATTGGAATCATCATCTACACGAGGATGATGAAGAGCAGTCTGTACAGTGTCGTTCTCGAGGTCAAGGATGGAACAAGGTGTGAGTGAATGTATGGGTAAATGGTCTGGCATGTGGGCCCTCTCCTCACATTCTGAATCAAACATATGTCTCATGAAATCTTTGTGTTTTTATTTTTTTTGTAAATGTTAAAAAATGATGATTATCCATTCAATTTTTCATTGAATTTTATAGAAACCTCTATGTATTTAGCAATTATTAGAAAAACATCAATTTAACCATCGGTATATGATTTTGTGGTTAGGAATATACCGATAAGTACGATTTTTCATTAGAATTTTAAAACCAAATATAATTGTAACAAATAATATTTGTTTTTATGCATTTTTCTACAAAGGAAAGGCAATGATTAAACTATTTGTTATGCATCTTTTCACAAAAAGAAAGACAAAGAATATTAAACTATCTGTCGTCACAAATCAATTTTGCCGTAATTACGTCTACATTAGTTTTATAATTACGTGATGTTTCAAGAATAAGGAATTATAAAATGAAACCGATCGGTTAGTATAACACGGAGATGTTAATATCAAGTATATAAGAAGATATGTTTTATGTCTAAAACATCATAAAAGTTGTTACATATCGACTAACAATTTTTATAACTATATTTTAAAACATAATTTATTGATATTTAAACATAAATATTTAATTTAAAGATGTATTATATAAATGATGATCCTCAGTGCAATGTATTTATTATAATAATCCATTTATTATCTTACTTTTTATATGATAGCATGATGTCATCATAACTCATTGCAGCGCACGGAGTATGCAGTAGTTCTAGTAATCTCAATGGTAAAGGTTGATTTAGTAGAGGGTTATGGATCTGAATAATCACTATTCCCCTCTCTCCTTATTCCTCTTTATCCACTAACTTACAAACTTTTTTCATTATCCATCATGTGTGAGAATAATACCTAATTACCATAATCCTTCTTATTTCCATTACAAAACAAGAGAAAGACACAAGGATAGAAAGTAATTAAATTTCCATTAGAGTATTTTAATTCATTAACCCGGGCAGTATTATCATAAGAATCTAGAACATGAAAAACGTGATATGTGCTTTGTGTGGAATTGGTGGAGATTGTTGTGCGTGGAATTGGTGGATAGGAGACCTAACTGACAATAATTGAAGAGTTCAAGGGTAAAACTGGAATTTCCGGGAGGAAAAATTAATGGAATGGATTGGTGACAGGGATCCTTTCCCCGGATAAAAGGAAGGGAAGACGAGGACTGCACTGCACCAGTGTTTTGAAAACCGGACCGGACCGGCCGGTTCGACCGGTTCGACCGGTCCGACCGGTGAATCGGGCCTGGACCGGTCCGGTTAACCGGTTTATAGCGGTTCGGTTCAAACATTCAAATTCTGGTTAATCCGTCCGGTTCAATCTATTTTTTTAGCCCGGTTTAACCATGTTCAACCGAAGTTGAACCGCATTTAATTTTTTTAAAAATAATCCTGGAGGTGGGAGTTGAACCCATGACCTTTGATTGCTTATTTCAAACTCTTAACCAACTACACTAGCACAACTTTTTGCATATATTGCGTTTTAAATATAATTATACTATTATTATATTATAGAGTAACTAGTCCAAATAATGTATATATGATGTGTATGGTATTTGATGGTGTATATGAACAATATTTTATGTATAGTGTGAAATATATACATTTTCTATGTATTTTATTTATATTTAAGTATATATTATATATATTTTTATTTCATTTCAGTTTGATTAACCGGTTCAACCACTTTTTTCTCATCGGTCCGGTTTAATCCGATTTTAAATAATGATGATGTCATCATCCGGTTGAACCGGTTTAATTACATGGTTCAACCCGATCCGACCATTTTGACAAGATTTCCGGTTCGGTATCCGGTTCGGTTTTAAAAACATTGCACGCACTGCACGAGAGAGAGAGAGAGAGAGAGCTGAAGCTTCACCACATGGCTTCTTCTTCCTCCCCGCACGTAGCCTTCCTTGCCTTCCCCTTTGCCTCTCATGCCAAAACCCTCCACCACCTCGCGCGCCTCCTCGCCGCTGCCGCCCCCGGAGTTACCTTCTCCTTCCTCTGCTCCAACCGCGCAAACGCCCCGTTTGCTCACCTCCCGTCCCCGGGTAACCTCGCCCTCTACAACGTCTCAGATGGGTGTGACGGCTGGACGGGGGACATACCCCCGGCTCCTGAGGAGGCGGTGGCTTGCTTCCTGGACTTGTGCCCCGGAAACTACGCGGCTGGCATGCGCACCGCGGTGGCCAGCCGGGGCGGCATGCCGATCAGCTGCATAGTGTGCGACTGTTTATTGACGCCGGCGGCGGCGGAGTTGGCGGAGGAGATGGCCGTGCCGTGGGTGGTCTTCCGCACCGGTGGAGGCAGTGCACTCTTGTCCCACTTTTATACGGACGAGATCCGTCGGAAGGTTGGAGTTGGAGAAGAAGGTACTTTAACTAATTGGTATGCATGCATGTTTTTATTTATCGTGGATGGTCATTCTTACTTGTGTAAGCAGCATCTGGTGACGAGAAGCTGGACTTCATACCGAGCATGTCAGCTTTCCACGTCTCCGACCTCCCGGAGGGCGTACTCCACGGCAACCTCCACTCTCCGTTCTACCGATACCTCCACCGCATGGGCACCCTCCTCCCGCGCGCCACCGCCGTCGCCCTCAACACCTCCCCCGCACTCGAGGGTCCTGTGGTCGCCGACTTCTGCGCAAAGCTCTCCAAGTGTCTCCCTCTCGGCCCCCTCGACCTCCTAACCCCTACGGTCCTGCAACACCAACCTCCCCCTCAGGACTCCTCCGGCTGCCTCGCATGGCTCGACCAACAACCAACAGCCTCCGTTGCCTACATCGCCTTCGGCACCCTCTTCTACCTCGAGGAAGCGGAGGTCGTGGCTGTGGCGGAGGCCCTGGAGGAGACTGGGCACTACAACAAAATGCACTTGGGGCCACCAACTTTGGCTACGAATTCTGTCACTTGTGCCTACGAAATCAGTTTTGGCTACGACATATTCAAGGCTAGTTTTCGTGGCCACAAGTCCCGTTGGCAGAGGTTGTAGCTACGATAATGTCATAGTCAATTGTATTGCCCCGACTATTTCGTAGCCACAGTGAACATAAAGCTTTTATTTGTGACTACGAAATTTTCGTAGCCACAATTACGATGACGTGGCAATAAAAATAACATCATGTGGATTTCAGAATATCAGCATTATTCCTTCTCCAAAACCTGTCAACCACCTCACCCTGCATAATTTATATAGAGGTATATAATATATAGAAATTTAATGAATTTTAGAGCAGGATCAAGCCAACAACGTGCATTAGTGTCTACAAATCAGAATTATCAATTGCAACAAAATAAGAAGAATATAAACAATGGTGAAGATGTGAACAAGACTCATCAATCAACAATAGAGAGCTATCAACCATCCAAGAACATATAAAACTAAAACAAAAGGAAATTTTGATAAACCAAAATAAACGGAACATGAAGTGCAAATTACATGCAAGTTGGTCAACAATTTAAAAGTCTGGTAAAAAAGACTAATTGAAAGATAGTTTGATGGAGATGTTCCGTCATCTATATGATAGAATTGGCGTCCAAGAAATTATCCATGAGGTGGTGTGCTTCACATATCAGCATGCCAAAACGAAGCCGCCAGTCCATGATCATCCTTCACAAGGCAAATGGAACATGGACACCATGCTCAGAAAGATGAAAGGAAACATGAATTCTACATGAAAGAAATAATAAACCACCAATAAGATTAACCGCAACCATAATACATCCATATATGGAGGTAGGGATACAAAATAATACCATCAAGATTTAATGTAATTTTGAGGGATAATTACCTGATTAAGATAAAAATCAAGGCAATCTTTTTACTTTCTATGCAAATGAACCTTGATTTGGATCCTACAACAAAATAAAAAAGTAACATGTATAAAAAATATTTTAAATAAAAATTAATATGACATTATTTCTTTCACCACTGTTGTGAATACTTCTTCCACTCATTTGGGGGAAATCCGAAACATTCTAAACAAAAAGAACATATATAAATACTATAAATTACAGTTATTGAACAATTTAATTAAAATAATCTTACTTGTGGATATGGGAAAGGACATGTCAATCCAACACGTTGGCTAACGCAATGCATCCAAAGAGCGTATTGTTGCATCCAATGCTTTTTGTTGTTGAATCAATGTAGCTTGGGATGCAACAACATTTTCCAACCTTTTTATACTTTCCTGAAATAAACCACTTATTAATAAAACGCATGCTAGAAGAAAACCAAAATTAATTATTGATTGTATTACCTATTCACCTCTATTCCTTTGCAGGGATGCTTGCAACTTCTCATATTCCAATCTCTTGTGAGATCTTTCATGTCCTATACCAAGAAAATGGATGTAATTATCTGTCTTAGCACCAACAACATCCAAATAAGCTTTAGACATTATATCTTCCGATGACAAATGTGGATTATCTTGGCGGGATCTTTCAATATATTTTTCTATTTCAACCTGTTGCAAATAAAAAAATATAAGTCAATATGTGTGTATATAACTATTACAAGATTAACAATTTTACCACTTTTTCCTCCTTTGGGTACATAATCTTCATCATCTCTATATCCGTAGGTTCTCTTTGATTCTCCTTTTCATAAAAGAATCAAAAGTTAAAAGATATCAAATAAAGACCCATGATTGTCTTAATTAAAACTTACAAAACCGTGATGTTTAGCAGCCAGGGGACATCGTCCACATCTATGACGCAAGATCCTCCCTTTGCAATTATTTTTATTAATCAATGCCTTTGCCTATAAATAATGTTAAAATCAATGATATGATCTACAGAGAATTTAGAAGGAACAGGTTATACAAAAGATATAGACATCTAACTTCTACCTACTTCATGTTAAATTTCTATTCCCAAGGAAAACAAGGAGGAACAAGAAGTAACACATGGACTTGGCAGAATTCTACCAACAAACACAAGCAGAAAAGTGAGAAGGAAAATATAAAAACGGCCTCATCTCACATGCCAACCTTTACGACTCGAACCTACTTATATATGCTAGCATCAGATCCGATCAACAAACGCAAGCAGAAATGTGAGAAGGAAAATAAACAAGTAAAAATAGACATGATGAATTGCCTGTGTCGACTGCTCACGAAAAGATAAAAGTATACTGAAGAGAAGCCCTCATTGCCAACCTCAAAACACTGCAGTTGGATCAGCAGAGTTGCCCCAACTGCACAGTACTAAGATTTCCCGACGCAAGACAGTAGCTAGCCCTCCTCTCTATACATATTTAGACAGCTTTGTAAAAGCAAGACGCATTTTGAAATATACAATCGTTCTTGAATATTTTTTGCATTTTCCTTGAATAGAGATTGATACCTAACTGACATCTTATTTTCTATTTTATAACATACATCCACAAGTAATGATTTTTAGATCTATACGCTCCATTCTTTCCTTGATGTCAATACTTGAGATGCAAATGCCCATAACCACAATATTTATAACTTTCCCAAGAGATAATATTTGAGAGTAGTACAGTACATGAACTAGTACACTTTTTTTGAATCCTCACCATCCCCGAGTTTATGAAGGGTTTAAATGCAGTAGAAATTCTTCAATCTTCATCGAGCAAAAGAGCAGAAAGAATCACAGCACAAAGGCAACCATATAAATATTTGGTCCATCACAAGTACGAATGAGATATATCATGTTTTGGACATCAGTGAGCATTGGCAAATATCGTTGTTCGCAAAAGTAAGATACGTTTGACAAGAATAATAAATTTTCTGAGGATTCTAATCCTGTAGCACCTACCACCTATGTTAGTAGTAATAGAATAAATATCTGTAAAATACACGTGCGTGGAATTATGTACCTTATAACCCAACAAATAAAGAAGGAATGGCACTTTTCTGTTCATTGCATGATACGCTATCTCAGTCGCTATGACAGAGGAATATTGCTCATTTGCAAGGAGATTCTCTCAGACGCAAGTAATTTTACAGCAGGGGATGTTGTGACGATCTTGATGAGAGGGATAATTTGTCAATTAAGAAGAATGTACCCTAAACATAAATAGCACTCTAAATAACAACTGTGTAAATACTCTTTATGAGAACAAGTTATTGTCAGAGATTGCAACAATCACAATAATTCATATCCGCTGCATTAAACAAGAAATTCAATGTAAAATACGTTCCAAAACACAGGAGACACAAGTTTTAAAAAGAAATAGCAATTGTTGTTTTAAAATACCATCTTTTTTCAAACAAACCCCCCAGGATCTTACAAGTTTAGGTCTATAATGCCAAAATCTTCTCTCAGAGATGAATACTGCAAGGCTACAACTTTATGCTCACCACCCTACGATAGTCCCAACCTCCAACAATAGATTTTTTAAAGATCAATCAATAGATTTTGGAGATGAGTTATTTCTTAAAATAAATGTAAGATGAGAGCTTCTAGGAGGGCACACATCCTAATAGTACTCAGAACCATGCATTTCTTTAACGACATATCCTAATAGATCTTGTATATTGTATCACTGAGAAAATTCCCTCTTGATGTCCAAAAACCCGCAACTAAGATCCACGTAACGACATGATGTCTCAAGGGAAATCCATACCTTAGATTCATTTGTGGCCCATTCTTTAACGGCATTTGAAAATTGACTTGCATCGATACGGGGATCCTTCAAAAGTTCATCCTTTAGACGTTCCGAATTCTTTTCCTGAGTCGTCCATATTGACTTCACCGTGCTCTTCCAATCTTTGTGACGATCTTGGATGATACCAAAGATAAAATTAAAGGCATTTGGGTGCCCATCCAAATGAAAATCATCCTGTTAAAAATTAGATTAACTTCAAATTTACAATAAAGTATGAAAATTTGCATACTAATTGATAAAATACAACCTTTAAAAGCTCCCACGTATCCGACCATGCACTTTTAGGCATCTGTTTCCACTTTTTATCGATTGGCCACAACCAATGACAGCGTGCATAGTATGCACATGCAGCACGCAGTCGTGATGCATTCTCTCCTATTACTTGACCATATTTATTCCATTCAAGATTGTGAATGTTTTCACCTTTATGCTTGAAGAACTCTAGTTTATTAAACCCACGTCCTTTTTTCTTGGCGTGCATCATATCAACATGTACATCAGATGCTTCTTCTATAGGAGTTGAAGGATGATCATGTCTATTCTCAGATTCAAACACTTCATTATCTCCTGTCACTGTTCTACTTGGTAAAAAGATATGCAAATCATTAATGGTCAATCATGCATTTGCGAAAACTGTATTTATGAGCCAGCATTAAGTCACCAAAAATATTGAAAATTTTCAAGTAGCCATAAGAAAATGCAAGCAGATTACAAAAACAATCATTAGTCATCTCACTTGCACTAGCAATGTAGTGTTTTGTAGATAGGTGCTTATGGATAGATAGGTGCTTATGGAGGATGCATGCGCATCTATCGCCGATATTTTGGAGATGATTTTAAAGAGCAGTTACTAGGGGTAATATATTTTGGAGATGATTTTAAAAGAGCAATTAGTGAAATTCTAAATTCGAAGCGCACTGTTCTTCTTGGGGATAATAGTAATGACCCCATAGTTTGCTTTAAAAGTAATATGGGGTTCGTCAATTTTGCTTTTGCAGTCAAATATATTAATGAAATTGAAATAATCAAGAAAAATCACATCCGAGAAAATCCTAATAAAAATTGAAGGAAAAACCATCAGGGTCAGGTGTTTTAGCTCTTTTCAATCTGAAAACCGTCAACTTTATCTCGTTCAAGGTAAAATCTGCATCATATACATCCCAAAAGCATGTCTCGTTAGAAGGAAATTAGAAGGGCAAGGTGGAAGGTCTACCTTGGAGAAAAGAATGACAAAATAAGAGAAGATGTGATTTTCGGTCAGTCTAGATAATGAGATATAGTATCACCAATATACATGGAAGCTATTCGATTATGCGCTCTTCTCTTGAAATTTTGTATTTTTCTCACATAACTTTTTCGAGTCTTGTTGAATTAGAGAGCAAAGACTCCACCAAGGAACAATTTATTTGAGTATCCTAAAGTTCCTGAGCAATGAATAGATCATAGGGATAAAGCTGCTCTTTTTATATGGAGTTGAGAGACCCGCATTTCAAGATCATCAAGTTGTAACTTGATCTTCGGGACATTCTCTTTTTCTCCAGAGGTTAATTACACCCTTTGATGTCCAAATCTTATCTGAAAGCATAACAAAATTCGTGCACCGAGTAGCAAGTCTCAAAGCTCTATTGCAGTAGCTCTACTTGTAAACTCATTAATATGCATAAGAACTCAAGTAGAATATATTTTCAAAGAGAAAATTACAAAAATAGTAAGGTTAGAAAAATAAATACTAATAATGATTTTCATACTATCTTTCATTGGGCCAATGACATCAACAATGGAAACAAATGGCTATAGCATATTTGAATCTAAAAGGTAAGAAAAAATCAATACCTTTCGCTGCTCTCACATTCCACCCTTTGAACATCTCCCTCGCATTCAGTGCGCTATCTACCTCCTCCAAGATCTGTCATAAGATAATCACCTTCTGCGAGCCTACAGTCTGTGAGCAGCAACAATACAACAATGCATATCATAAAATTCAACATAATTTAACTAACAAAAGTTGAATGAAATCATACTTTTACTTGTTAATATACTTTAAATTGCAATGTAGCTTAACAGTTCCACCATGACATGAGCTATCAAAGGAGATAATTCTATTAAATTTGGAATGAAAGTGGGAATGAAATGTTATTCTACAACTGTAAATGGCCTTTGATTTTCTAAGCGTCTTAAATTTCCACATTATTCCGTTAAATATTATGAAAATATTGTAAAAAGCCATAAACACAGAGTTTGGATATTAGATCAAAATTCTGAAAGGAATTATGCTTATTCTTGATCCAACCCATTTCATATTAATCACATATTTATAGTGTACATGATGCCCCTCTTTGCTCATCACAACTAGTGACCACCATAAATTTTGATGGAAGTTACCTGAAATTTTAGTTTGGTGGATAAAAATTTACACATAGAAAATACCCCAAGTTATGACCCGCATTCTAATGGGTCAACCGATAGTCTAATGGGTGCCCCTCATTGGATCCAAGTTGATACCAATGATACCATTAGAGTAAAATTAAACAACACCCTATATGAAATCAAAGTATATCTAATTGCATTTCTGAAAAAATTATGCACACACTATTATTAATAGCCAAAGAGATATGTCCCATAGGAAATCAGTATAATGATTTCAACTATTGTTTACATATGCATGCAGGTCACGGACATAAAAATAAGTAAAAACATACACATGTAGGTGGAACTATACTTTTGCAATTTGAAACGAGTATTTAAACGTCATGTACACTATAAATATGTGATTGGAATCAAATAACAAATAACCTATTGATGAATATATTGCTCTAATATCCCATCATGTACACTATAAATATGTGATTCACTTGGAAAACTACCTGCCATCGAGCTCCATCGGCCACCCAATGCCACCCCTCTTTGTCCATCACCATAGTAGTCATGATCCACCGATTGCTCATATCTATCACAATCTTTTCGTCGATTCTCGTGATCAACTTCAGACCATTTATCCTCTTCCTCCACCATTTTCCTTGGACTCCACCAATGCCTTTGCCGGCACCACTGCCAACATCATCCCCCTCCCATCACCATCTGCCATTGACCTTGTCCTAGACCGCTGCCATTTTCATCAGAGCGACCGCCACCATCATAGCCACTGCCACCACTACAAGTTCCATCTCCCATCCCCGATCTCAGCCATTGTCCCCTGCCTCTACCACCTACCATCTCATTGCAGTAGCTAGCACCATCACATACCCTCGGCCTTTGCCATTTTCCCTGACCTCTGCCACGGTTAGATCCATCACCAACGTCAAATCCATCATCACCGCCGCTAACATCGCCAGATCCACCGCCGCTTCCAACACCAGTATGATCCGCTGCCATCATCATCAGCCGTTGTTTTCGACCTCCGCTAGTGTCATTGGATCCGTCACCCGCACCATCCCATACCCTCAGCCTCCGCCGAAGTCCTCGACCTCGGTCACATTCAAAGCCATCGTCAACTATAGATTTACCACCAACACAAAAGCTAGCATCATCCCTAACCTTTGTCCTCAACCATTGCCCTCGGCCTCTACTAGAGTCGTTGCCGCCAATGTTGTCCTCCATCCTCGCCCTCTGCCGTTGCCCTCAGCCTCCGCCAATGTCAGCACCACCAGTGTTGCCATCACCTGTGCCACCAGTGCCGCCATTGCTAGCCCTATCGAGCCCCACCATCGTGAGAACAGAGATGATACGCGAGATCGGGAGTATATATGGCGGCGGAGAATAGGGATGGGTGTGGTTTACGAAGGTTTTGCCCTAATTCTATATTTGGATAAATATGCAAGACGCTCTAGTAGAAATCCTTTATTATAATTTTATAAGGGTTATTTGTGGGCACGAAATATTGTGGTGGAGAGGTGTACTGGTTTTAGCTACGAAATAAGCGTAGACTACATATTCCGTGGTTACTGTTTCGTAGCTAGAACCGTGTATTCTTGTAGTGGGGGTACCCTTTCTCTGGTCCTTGAAGGCGGAGAGGCGGAAGGGTCTCCCTAGTGGGTTCGGGACGGGGAAGGGGAGGGGGAAGGTGGTGGAATGGGCCCCTCAGCCGGAGGTGCTGCGGCACGAGGCTGTAGGAGTGCACGTGACGCACGGCGGGTGGAAGTCGGTGACGGAGAGCGTGGCCGGAGGGGTGCCCATGATACTTAGGCCCTTCTTATCGGACCAGAGGCTCAATGCAAGGCAGGTGGCGCACGTCTGGGAGGCGGGCGTGTGGGTGGAGGGCGGTGTCCTCACGAGGGAAGGGGTGGCGGGAGAGCTGAGGAAAGTGTTGGATTCGGAGGAAGGGAGGAGGATGAGAGAGATGGCCAGGGAGGTGTGCAAGCGGGCGGAGGAGGCCGTTGCTGAAGGCGGGAGCTCCGCTCAGAGCTTCAGGGACCTCGTGGAGATGGTGACGTCGACGTGAGATCGAGGTGTTTGCTGCAGTATGTAATGTGGGTATCGTGCATGTCTGAGATCCATGAGCTCGCTTCTTTGTTACTCTTACAATAAAAGAAATAAATGGATCATAACTATCGTTTTCCTTGCAGCCCTTGAAAGGCCAATGATTTAATGACTACAAGCGAATATTAACAATATAACGTTCGAATTCTAATGAAATAAATCATATGTTCAATACCTAATTTCGTGGAATTTCTTTTGATGCATTCCTTAAAGTGAGATTTTCAATGCGTATGTCATTGCCAAAAATCTTTCACAGCATATCAAGGTCATGCATATTTCTCATACATATCTTCCTGTATGCTTATTTCCAATCTCGCATAGGATTATGTATCTTATTCAAGACATAAGAACAAGCATTTGAATTCTCAATCAAATTAAAATTTTCCTACAAGTTATATAAAAGCACTACGGTAAAAAAGAGTGCTTATTAAAAAGGGATATATAGATCCATAACTATGTATACTTATGTATTTATGTACATAACCATTAATAATTACACCCAAAACCACAAATAATTGTTAATCCTAACATGACATAACCCTATGTTAACTTCTATCAATTTCTCAATTATCTTTGATGGAATCTGACATATTTTTACCACTTTACCCCTTAACTTAATCACATTTGTAAAAGATGTCATGCCTCCCATGAACACAACAAACCTTGTTATCCCTTCAACCGTTACAACCTAAACTACTATCACAACCATCATTGGGATGACCTAAACACGCTAGCACGACTGCAACCAACCTACGAAGAATGACACCACCTCTCTCTCCAATTAGCGGATCCCAAACTCCATCGCTTGAAGCATAGAAATTAATCCTATGGTAGTTAACCAGATCTTCATGCGTTGTTGCCAATGCTTGAAGTTCTGACCACCGAATTTCTCAAACATACCTGTCATATCCACCCTCGATTTGAACATTGTTTCTGACATATTTTTAAAACCAGTTCTGTATATCCTCTCTAAAATGGTTGGAAACGGGATTATGAAGGCATGTTTTAAAGAATAATTACACAGATACAAATGAATTAGAAGAAAAGCATTCCACCTTAACAGCAGTATAATCATGCATTTTCATCCATTATCCGATTACATAATGCAAACAGGAAGATAACCATATTAGATTAGAAGTCACCGAAGCATCCATGTAATGGACTGTCCTTAAAGAGGATATTGCCTCCATAATACCGATGCGAAGGGTACAGGCGGTACAGGTGATCCGCTCGCAGGATATGACGTCACACAATCTTTGTATGCACACACCAATGAGATTGACCACGAATGTACCTCAGAGAACTGCAACCGAAAGAAAAAGAACCAGGTTCGCCTGTAAGAGAGGAAGAACGAGAACAGAGCAAAAACCGCGTGATAGGGTTCTTCTTGCGAGTGAAGAAAACAACGTCGTGGGAGGAGTATAAAAAGAAGGTCGCGTGCCCTAGCGTGCAGTACCTATTGATTTCCAAAAATGCCCATCAACGGACATGTCCCTTCAGATTTTTAAACCGCGGCTAAAACAAGTCATTTTGGGTCGAGTCAGATTCCCATTGCGTTCGAATCCAAATTAGTCCGTCTGATTAATTTAATCGACCAATAAATGAAACCAACAACAAAAGTATCGAGATCCGAATTGGCTCTCCCAAGCCAGAGCCGAAGCCGGTGCTGGAGCGAAGCGCGCACGCATGTGTGGTCCTCCATTCCTCCTCTCTACTATTGCTACGAAGGCTTGGGATGTGAACTCTTATATAAGCCCACCAAAAGTTTAGAAATACTAGATGTGGTACTAAAATTTCTCACAAGTTTTTTTGATGTTTCAATTTTGGAATCCACAACTTTCCCTTGAAGCAATTTGATTTCCAATTGAATCAAATTGACTCTTATAGTAATTGCATAGGTTTTCAAATTAAAACTCAAATTACTTACTTTAAATACAACACTTACATATCCTTCAACTAGAAGTGGTAATTTTAACGGTCTTAAAATTGATGTAATTGACACACATGACATTGCCTCAGTGCAAGTAACAATGATGACGATCGTTCGTTGTAAGATTAGTGGGATGGCAGTTTTAACTTCTAGGTCGACATTACATCGTTATTTTTGTTTAAATTTTGAAACCACGTTATTTTTAATGTAAATTCTGAAAGTAAATTTGTCATTCAGCCAAACGATAATTTAGTAAAATTTTAATCACCATAAATATATTATTTTGCTTATATATATAAAGTTAGCAATAATATCGGAGTATATATATATAAATGCTATCATCGAAGGTTACTTTGTCTTCCAATATAACTCTCATTTGTTGAAAAAATGTGTAGGTTAAATTGTTAGTCTTCCTTTATTACATTATTGTAAATAGACTATAATTCAGTTGATTTAATGATTATACTCATTGAAAAAAATGTTATTTTATGAAATTTTATAAGAAAAACTGTAATAGAGACAAATATATTAAAAAATAAAGACTCTGAGGATATAATTTTGTTTCGCTATTTTTTAAGCTTGTAATAGTATTGAGATATATAAAACCATCAAATAACGGAGGATATTATTTTGTTTATTTAAATAAATCTCAATTGTTTGACTGAGCTAAATATTTAGTCTTCCTTTATTTGATAATTGCGCATAGATTTTGAACAGGTCACGCGTTCAAATTTAATTAATTGAATGATCAAACACAGTGAATGGCTGACATAAACCTTTTTCTTAAATTATTGGAGAGATAATTGTTTATTTAACAATAATTAAAAGGAAAAAAATAACGAACAATAGTTATTATATGAATTCTAGCTAACAATATCACAACAAATACAATTTCTTATATGAATTTAAAGAACAAGACATAATTTTGCAACTACTAAATTCATTATATAGTTGGGATATTTACACCTATAACACTGAGTAATTTCGTAATTACAATTATAACCCAGCATAATCATGAATTACACCCAAGACCCTGAATAGTATTTAACTCCTACACCAATAACCACATGTTAACTTCCATCCAATATTCCGTTAACTATGATGGTATCCGTCAAACATTTTACATTTATACCCTTTAAGTTCTCATTATATGCAAAAGAGACCCATCGCCTTCCTCCTCCAGCCAAGCCCCTGGCCCCGTCGTGCCACTCGTCGAACACCTTTTCTCCCATTCCTCCAGCCAGCCCCACAACCCGATCGTCGACCTCCTCCCCTTCCTCCAGGTAGCCGCGCGCCGAGCTTCTCTCCTTCCTCTAGCCAACCTCGCAACCCAACGTCGAGCTCCTCCTGCTCCCCTACCTCCAGCCAGCCCCACCACCTCACTGTCAAGCTCCTCCCCTTCCTCCCCACCCCCCCCCACCCCATGCGTCGAGCTCCTCTTGCTCCCCCCTCCCTTTCCTCTATGCGGCGAGCTCCCCCTTCCCCTTACTCTAGCCCACCTCCACCCCCAGTCCTCCCCACCTGTGCGGCGAGCTCCCCCCTTCCCCATCCTCTAGCCCGCCTCTACCCCCCCTTCCTCGCCTGTGCGGTGCGCTCCCCCTTCCCCTTCCTCCAGCCCACCCACCCCCCGCACGGCGAGCTCCTTCCCTTCCAAATCCTCCAGCCCGACTCCCATGAGATGAGTGCCCGTCGCTGGCCGCCTACGCTCCAAGTGCCACCCTCCACCCCAAGGGTCTGCCCACCCCTCCCTTCCCCACTCCCATCCCCTATCCCTTCCCCTTTCACATATCTGTCTTCCTCCCCCAACCTGCTCCGTCTCCGCCCTCTCCTCCTCCTCCTCAAGGAGTGCCTCATCAGCATGCACAACCCTGGCGGTAAACCCAACCGCGGAAAGGTCACGGGCAGCACGAATGCCAAGTGCATCTATATGTTCTACTGCAGATCCGTCCAGAAGTGGCGCTAGAGGATGTGGAATTTGTCGTCCTCCACCCTTGTCACCTGCAAGCCGCCACTATCCCCACCAACTTCAAAGCTCCCTCCCCCGGCCTGCAAGCCCCACATCAACCTCCCCCCCCCCCCCAATCATCAAAGATTCAGCCACGATCTGATTTTTTTTCTTTTTTTTCTTTTGATTAATCACAACCGGCATATCACATATTAGTTAGATTAACTCAATCATCTGGTTGAGTTTATGAACTAAACTAAAGGAGGGTTATGCAAGTAAAATAGAGCATTATTGGGGGTCTTGAGTTTACGTAGGGTTATGATTGTAATTACGAAATTACTCAGGGTTATAGGAGTAAATATCCCTATGTATTTAGCTAAAATGATATCTCAATGAAAATTAATTATTCTTTTAATCTATATTAATTATTATTTGTTTAGCTTTCCTGAAAATTTAGATTAATAAATATTAATTTATCGATGAATAAAAGAAAAATTAATGGAAAATCGTTGTTACATGATTCTTGCTAGCGATATAACAACGAATAAGATTTTTTTGCAAATTTAAATAATGATGATATAACTTCAACGAATGATATTCATTATCATAGATTTAACTACAAAAGATACGACGACAGATATGAAATTATTTTAGTCTATATTTATCCATTTTTTATAAAATTTTGATCACACAATTGTTAATTTTTTCATAAAAAGGAAAAAAATGATTAATAATCGTTGTTATATGATTTGTTGCTAGCTATATAGCAATGAATATGAGTTTTATTTTGAATCCAAGAATCAGACATGATTTTATAATGAATTGTTGTTGTTATATATGTAACTATATGTCAACTGTATATTAAAATATTTTCATATTCGTTACTAAATATTATGATGATTTTCCATTCATTTTTTCATTGAATTTTATAGAAATCACTATGTATTTAGCAGCTATTAAAAAAATCAATTTGACCCTCAGTGTATGATTTGTGGCTAGACACAGCAATGAGTATGATATTTTCGGAGAATTTTAAAATGAAGTATAATATTGTAACAAATAATATTTTTTGTTATGATTTTTCCAAAGAAAATGAATATTAAAATATTTATTGTCATGAATCAATTTTGTTGTAATTATATCAAGATTAATTTTATAATTACGTGATTACATGTGCTAAAGTTTCAAGAATAAATAATTATAAAATGAAACCAATAAGTTAGTATAACATGGAAATATTAATATCAAGTATATAAGAAGACATGTGTTATGTTCAAAACATCATAAAAGTTGTTACATATCCATGCAACAATTTTTAAACTATATTTTTAAACATAATTTATTGATATTTAAACATAAAAATTTAATTTAAGATGTATTATGAAAATGATGATCCTCAATGCAATGTATTTATTATGATAGTCCTTTTATTATCTTACATTTTATATGATAGCATGATGTCATTGTAACTCATTGCAACGCAAGGAGTATGTAATAGTTCTAGTAATCTGGATGGTAAGGGTTCATTTAGTAGAGCAATGTGGATCGGAATAAGTCATTATTCACTTCTTTCCTTATTTCTTTTTTTTCTCTTGTGAATAATCTTCTGCAATCTATAACAGAAGTTACATAGAAATTGATGAGAGACGGGAAACAAGCTGCGCCGCCTAACTTACAAATCTTATTCATTATCCATCAAGTGTCAACTGAACGGAGAATAATACCTAATTATCATAATCCTCCTTATTTCCCTTATTCATATTCTCCAACTAAGCCTCATCCCTCACCCTTGTTCTTCTAAAATAAGAGAAAGACACAAGGATAGAAAGTAATTAAATTTCCATTAGAGTATTTTATTCCATTAACCAGAGCAGTTTTCTCATAAGAATCTAGAACATGAAAAACGTTTTATGTGCTGTGTACGGAATTGGTGGAGAGTGCTGTGCGTGGAATTGGTGGAGAGGAGACCTAACCGACAATAATTGAACTGTTCAAGGGCAAAACTGGAATTTCAGGGAGGAAAAATTAATGGAATGGATTGGGATAAATGGAAGGGAAGACGAGGAGGACTGCACGAGAGAGAGAGAGAGAGAGAGAAAGAGAGAGAGCTGAAGCGTTCACCACATGGCTTCTTCTTCCTCCCCGCACGTAGCCTTCCTCGCCTTCCCCTTCGCCTCCCATGCCAAAACCCTCCACCACCTCGCGCGCCTCCTCGCCTCTGCCGCCCCCGGAGTTCACTTCTCCTTCCTCTGCTCCAACCGCGCAAACGCCCCGTTCGCTCACCTCCCGTCCCCGGGTAACCTCGCCCTCTACAACGTCTCAGATGGGTGTGACGGCTGGACGGGGGACATACCCCCGGCTCCTGAGGAGGCGGTGGCTTGCTTCCTGGACTTGTGCCCCGGAAACTACGCGGCTGGCATGCGCACCGCAACGGCCAGCCGGGGCGGCGTGCCGATCAGCTGCATAGTTTGCGACTGTTTCTTGACGCCGCCAACGGCGGAGTTGGCGGAGGAGATGGCCGTGCCGTGGGTGGTCTTCCGCACTGGTGGAAGCAGTGCACTCCTGTCCCACTTTTATACGGACGAGATCCGTGGGAAGGTTGGAGTTGGAGAAGAAGGTACGTTAACTAATTGGTATGCATGCATAGTTTTTATTTATCGTGAATGGTCGTTCTTACTTGTGTAAGCAGCATCTGGTGACGAGAAGCTGGATTTCATACGGAGCATGTCAGCTTTCCACGTCTCCGACCTCCCGGAGGGCGTCGTTCACGGCAACCTCCACTCTCCGTTCTACCAATACGTCCACCGCATGGGCAACCTCCTCCCGCGCGCCACCGCCGTCGCCCTCAACACCTCCGCGGCACTCTAGGGTCCCGTGGTCGCCGACTTCTGCGCCAAGCTCTCCAGGTGTCTCCCTCTGGGCCCCCTCGACCTCCTAACCCCCACGGTCCTGCCACACCAACCTCCCCCTCAGGACTCCTCCGGCTGCCTCGCATGGCTCGACCAACAGCCAACAGCCTCCGTTGCCTACGTCGCCTTCGGCACCCTCTTCTACCTCGAGGAAGCGGAGGTCGTGGCTGTGGCGGAGGCCCTGGAGGAGACTGGGGTACCCTTTCTCTGGTCCTTGAAGGCGGAGAGGCGGAAGGGCCTCCCTAGGGGGTTCGGGACAGGGAAGGGGAGGGGAAAGGTGGTGGAATGGGCCCCTCAGCCGGAGGTGCTGCGGCACGAGGCTGTAGGAGCGCACGTGACGCACGGCGGGTGGAAGTCGGTGACGGAGAGCGTGGCCGGAGGGGTGCCCATGATACTTAGGCCCTTCTTCACGGACCAGAGGCTCAATGCCAGGCAGGTGGCGCACGTGTGGGAGGCGGGCGTGTGGTTGGAAGGCGGCATCCTCACCAGGGAAGGGGTGGCAAAGGCTTTAACGAAGGTGTTGGGTTCGGAGGAAGGGAGGAGGATGAGAGAGATGGCAAGGGAGGTGTGCAAGCGGGCTGAGGAGGCCGTTGCTGAAGGCGGGAGCTCCGCTCAGAGCTTCAGGGACCTCGTGGAGATGGTGACGTCGACGTGAGGTTGAGGTGTTTGCTGCAGTATGTAATGTATGAGAGCCATGAGGTCGCTGCTTTGTTGCTCTTACAATAAAAGAAAGAAATGGATCATACGCTTTCCTTGCAGCCCTTGAAAGACCATAACTATCTTCCATCCTCCAAAACTCTACGGGACTCCTTGCAAAGCATAAGCTTACAAGTTTATAAAGGTGTTAAAAATGTATTACTACCAAGCGAATATTAACAATATAGTGTTCGAATTCTAATGAAATAAACCAA
Organism: Ottelia alismoides; assembly: GCA_037367405.1. Classification (NCBI taxonomy): domain Eukaryota; kingdom Viridiplantae; phylum Streptophyta; class Magnoliopsida; order Alismatales; family Hydrocharitaceae; genus Ottelia; species Ottelia alismoides. The sequence continues at coordinate 934,974 of JAZKJV010009169.1, forward strand.
ATGTTCAATACCTAATATCATGGAATTTCTCATTGTTTGATGCATCCCTTAGATTTTCAATGCGTATGTCATTGTTAAAATTCTTCCCCAGCATATCAACGTCATGCCTATTTCTCGTACATATCTTCATTTATGCTTGTTTCCAATCTCGCATAGGCTAATTAAAAATTTCCTACAAGTTATATAAAAGCACTACGGTAAAAAAGAGTGCTTATTAGAAAGGAATATTTACATCCATGAGGGTCGACCTTATGAGATGGGATTTTGGTGAGATGATGAGATGGGAGATTCTGGACCACTAGTTTCAACCAGGAGAGAGACGGTCGAGGGAGAGAAGACAGAAACTAGTGGTCCAGAATCCCCCATCTCACCATCTCACAAAATCTCATCTCATAGGATCACTCCTCTACATCCATAACTATGTATACTTATGTATTTATGTACATAACCCTTCATGATTAATACTTACGTCCAGAACCACAAATAATTGTTAACCCTTACATGACATAACCCTGTGTTAACTCCCATCAATTTTCTCAATTATCTTTGATGGAATCTGTCAAATTTTGACCAATTTACCCCTTAACTCAATCACAATTGTGCGAGATTTTGTTGGAGGAGATACTGGAGAGAGGCAGTCACTTGGGCGAGATTTTGTTGGAGGACAAGAAAGATGAGGTGATCTGGAGGCAAAGATCGAGGCAGAAATGGCTAAGGGAAGGAGATGCGAATACGAGATTTTTCCATGCCATGTCCAGTGGGAGGAGACGCAAAAATTTGATACAGTCCATTGTGGTAGATGATGTGAGGGTAGAGGGAGACCGGGAGGTGGGAGCTGCATTGCGATCCCATTTTCAGAATTTTGGCAGGCGGCAGCCGCGATCGGGTTGGGGTTGGCAGGGGAAAGGTCTCTCACAGTTATCTGTTGAGGAGGCGGAGGAATTGGTTCGTCCGATTACTATGGAGGAGGCTAAGAGAGCTTTATTTCAGCTTAATGCGGATGGAGCACCGGGGCCCGACGGATTTCCAATTTGCTTCTATAGAGAATTTTGGGAAGTGATTAAAGATGATGTCATGGAGGTGCTTCGGGAGTTCCAAGGAGGTAATATGGGGTTCGAAAGATTAAATAAGGCACTCATTTCCTGCTACCCAAGAAAAGTGCGCCAAGCAGGGCTGATGATTTTAGACCTATTGCATTATCGAATGCCATATATCTTTTGGTTTCTAAGATTTTGGCTAACCGGATGAGGAGGGTGTTGCACAACATCATTTCGCCTGAGCAGACTGCATTCATACCTGGGAGAGCTATGGCTGATGGGCTGGTTTTGGCTTCGGAGATGGTGTCAGAATGGAAAGGAGGGGGGTTAAAGGGGTGCTCTGGAAGGTTGACTTCTCTAAGGCATATGACTGCGTGGATTGGAGATTCTTGTGGGCATCGTTGGAAAAAAGGGGATTCCCTAGGATGTGGATTGCTTGGATCAAGCGATGTGTTACTTCTTCTTCTCATGCTGTGTTGGTTAATGGCAGGCCGGAGGGGGGTTACTTTCAACCGCAACGGGGAATCAGGCAGGGATGCCCCTTGGCTCCCCTGCTCTTTGTTTTGGTTTCGGATGCTATGGCAGTACTTATGAGGCTGGCGGTGGCTGATAACTGGTGTTCTGGATTTTTAAAGGATGACATCTCCATCCCTTTACTTCAATATGCAGATGATACTGTACTATTCCTTGGCGCAGAACCGGAAAAGATTAGGCGTGCTTCGGTCATCATGGACATTTTTGGGATGGTGTCTGGCTTGCGAGTTAATAGAGATAAGTATGTGGTGGTTCCTTTCGGTCTTTCGGAAATGGAGCAGCAGAATATGTCTGAGATGTTGGGTTGCTCATTATCATCTTTGCCGATTACTTACTTGGATCTTCCTCTTGTGGCGGGGAAGCCAAAGGCAGGGGACTGGAGGATATTGTTAGAGAGGCTGGAAGCTAGGCTGGCTGGATGGAAGGCGAATGTACTCTCTAAGGGGGGGAAGCTAGTACTATTGAAGCATGTACTCTCGGCAATCCCCATCTTCTTTTGCTCTACGAGATTGATACCTGTGGGAGTTCGAAATAGGATCGAGGTGTTGATGAGAAGATTCTTTTGGGCAGACGGTCGACAGAGCAAGAAAGGCATTCACCTCATGGATTGGGCCAAGGTGACAAGCTCGAAAAGGAAGGGTGGTTTGGGGGTTTTGCGTATGGAGGAGATGAATAAGGCTTTTATGGCAAAATGGTTGGTTCGGATTTGGGGCAACTCAGAGGAATTGGTTTGTCGCTTGATGAGGAAGATTTATGGGGTGAACCTATCTTTGGAGGTTACTCCGGGACGGATGCCGTCGTCGCTGTGGAAAGGGATTACTGCGGTGATGCCAGAGATTTCGTCCAAGCTAAGGCCGGTGCTCGGGGACGGTGCAGGATTTCGCTTCTGGTTAGATGACTGGACGGGAGATGGTCTTTTGTGTGAGAGGTACCCGCGTCTGTTTAGATTGGCGGGTGACAGTAAGGTCACGGTGCAGCAGGCATGGGGCAATGGGACGTGGTCTCCAACTTTCACCTCGACATTTTCAGAGCGGAGGATGGAGGATCTATTAGCGCTTCAGATGGAGCTATTGCAGCGTACGGGGCCGTCTACGGGTAGGGACCACTTGGAGTGGAGAGATGGAAAATTTTCAATTAGGAAAGCATATCGTTTTTTGGTGGATGATGGGGCGGTGGTGCAGGATGAGATGAGGGTTGACATGGGGATGATTTGGAGGAGTAAGGTGCCTAATCGAGTTAAAATCTTCCTTTGGTTGTTCAGGATGGGGAGGATTCTCTCGAAGAGTCGTCGGGGACTTCTGCTGGGCGTGGAGGACGTCTCCTGTGATCGTTGCAATATGGCAATTGAGGACGCGGACCATTTATTCTTTACATGTCAGTATTCGACGGAGGTGTGGGATAGGGCCAATGTGACATGGTTGGTGAGCCGAGATTTTGACGCTTTTTGGAGTAGCATGAGATCGGTTTGCGGTGTTGGCCAGGAGGACAGCTTTTTTCCTTTTGTTGTGGTTTGGTCCATCTGGTGTGCTAGGAATGAGCTTATATTTAGGGGGCAAAGGTTTTATTCTGAAAATGTGTTTGAACAATGTAGGGCATTATGTTCATCATGGCAGGTATAACATGATGTAATCCTTTTCTTGTAATATTTATATATAATTATATATATTTTGAGGTGGTTCCCTTTTGGGAGGCCACCCTTTTTACTCTAAAAAAACTCAATCACAATTGTAAAACATGTCATGCCTCCAATGAACACAATACACCATGTTATCCCTTCGATCGTTCCAACCTAAACTACTGTCGCAACCATCATTGGGATGACCTAAACATCCTAGCATGACTGCAACCAACCTTCGAAGAATGACACCACCTCTCTCTCCAATTATCGGATCCCAAACTCCATCGCTTGAAGCATAGAAATTAATCCTATGGTAGTTAATCAGATCTTCATACGTTGTTGCCAACGCTTGAAGTTCTGACCACCGAATTTGTCAGACATGCCTATCATATCCACCCTCGATTTGAACATTGTTTCTGACATATTTTTAAAATCGGTTCAGGATATCCTCTCTAAGATTGTTGGAAACAGGATTATGAAGGTATGTTTTAAAGAGTAATTACACAGATACAAATGAATTAGAAGAAAACCATTCCAGATTAACAGCAGTATAACCATTCATTTTTCATCCATTATCCGATTATATAATGCAAACAGGAAGATAAACAGGTTAGATTAGAAGTCATCGAAGTGTCCATGTAATGGACTGTCTTTAAAGAGGATATTGCCCCTACAATACAGATACAAAGGGTACAGGCGATCCGCTCGCAGGATATGACATCACACAATCTTCGTATGCGCAAACCGACGAGATTGACCTCGAATGTACCTTAGAGAACTACAACCGAGAGAAAAAGAACCAGGTTCGTCTGTAAAAGAGGAAGAACGAGAACGTAGCAAAAATCGCGTGATAGGGTTCTTCTTGCGAGCGAAGAAAAGAGCGTCGTGGGAGAAGTATAAAAAGAAGGTCGCATGCCGTAGCGTGCGGTACCTATTGATTTCCAAAAATGCCCATCAACGGACATGTCCCTTCAAATTTTGAAACCGTGGCTAAAATGAGTTGTTTTGGGTCGAGTCAGATTCCCATTGCGTTTGAATCCAAATTAATCCGTCTGATTAATTTAATCGACCAACAAATGAAACCCACAACAAAAGTATCGAGATCCGAATTGACTCTCCGGAGCCGGTGTTGGAGCGAAGCACACACGCATGTGTGGTCCTCCATTCCTCCTCTCTACTATTGCTACGAAAACTTGGGATGTGAACTCATATATAAGCCCACCAAAAGTTTAGAAATACTAGATGCGGTACTAAAATTTCTCACAAGTTTTTTGATGTTTAAAATTTGGGAATTCATAACTTTTCCTTCAAGCCATTTGATTTCCAATTGAAACCAAATTGACTCTTATAGTAATTTCATAGGTTTTCTAATTAATACCTAAATTACTTACTTTAAATACAACATTTACATATCTTCAACTAGAAGTGGTAATTTTAACGGTCTTAAGATTGATATAATCGACACACACGACATTGCCTCAGTGCAGGTAACGATGATGATGGTAGGTTGATTTGTTGGTCGTTGGTTGTAAGATTAGTAGGATGTCAGTTTTAACTTCTAGGTCGACATTACATCGTTATTTTTGTTTAAATTTTGAAACCACATTATTTTTAATGTAAATTCTGAAAGTAAATTTGTCATTTAGCCAAACGATAATTTAGTAATTTTTTAATCACCATCAATATATTATTTTGTTTATATATATATACACACAGTTAGCAATAATACCGTAGTATATAAACGCTATCATCGAAGGTTACTTTGTCTTCCAATATAACTCTCATTTGTTGAAAAAATGTGTAGGTTAAATTGTTAGTCTTCCTTTATTAGATTATTGTAAATAGACTATAATTCAGTTGATTTAATGATTATACTCGTTGATTGACTTGACGAGTTCAAATCCCCGAGGCCAAAAAATATTATTTTATGAAATATTTTAAGAAAAATTGTAATACAGACAAATATATTCAAAAATAAAGACTGAGGATATAATTTTGTTTCGCTATTTTTTAAGCTTGTAATAGTATTGAGATATATAAAACCATCAAATAACGGAGGATATTATTTTGTTTATCTAAATAAATCTCATTTGTTTGACTGAGCTAAATATTTAGTCTTCCTTTATTAGATAATTGCGCATAGATTTTAAATAGGTCACGCGTTCAAATTTAATTAATGAAATGATTAAACTCAGTGAAAGGCTGACATAATAAATCTGGCAAGATATAAACGTAGGTTAAAAAAGAGCAATAAATAACTTGAAAATCCATTGACCTTTTTCTTAAAGTATTACAGAGATAATTGTTTCTTTAACAATAATTAAAAGAAAAAAATAACAAACAATAATTATTGTATGAATTCTTGCTAACAATATAACAACAAATACTATTTCTTATATGAATTTAAAGAATAAGACAATTTTGCAACGACTAAATTCGTTATATGGTTGGGATATTTACACCCATAATACTGAGTAAATTCGTAATTACAATCATAACCCAGCATAATCATGAATTACACCCAAGACCCTGAAGAGTACTTAACTCTTACACCAATAACCACGTGTTAACTTCCATCCAATATCCCGTTAACTATGATGGTATCCGTCAAACATTTTACATTTATACCCTTTAAGTTCTCATTATTTGCAAAAGAGACCAATCCCCTTCCTCCTCCAACCAAGCCCCTGGCCCCGTCGTGCCACTCGTCGAACACCTCTTCTCCCATTCCTCCAGCTAGCCCCACAACCCGTCGTCGACCTCCTCCCCTTCCTCCAAGTAGCCGCACGCCGAGCTTCTCTCCTTCCACTAGCCAACCTCGCAACCCAACGCCGAGCTCCTCCTGCTCCCCTACCTCCAGCCAGCCCCACCACCTCACCGTCAAGCTCCTCCCCTTCCCCCAGCCAACTCCCCCTACCCCACCCCATGCGTCGAGCTCCTCTTGCTCCCCCCTCCCTTTCCTCTACATGGCGAGCTCCCCCTTCCCCTTAGTCCATCCCACCTCCACCACCAGTCCTCCGCACCTGTGCGGCGAGCTCCCCCCTTCCCCTTCCTCTAGCCCGCCTCTACCCCCTTCCTTGCATATGCGGTGAGCTCCCCCTTCCCCTTCCTCCAGCCCACCCCACCCCCCGCACGACGAGCTAGCTCCTTCCCTTCCAAATCCTCCAACCCGACTCCCATGAGATGAGTGTCTGCCGTTGGCTGCCTCCGCTCCAAGTGCCACCCTCCAACCCAAGGGTCTCCCCTCCCTTCCCCACTCCCATCCCCTATCCCTTCCCCTTTCACATATCTGTCTTCCTCCCCCAACCTGCTTCGTCTCCGCCCTCTGCTCCTCCTCAAGGAGTGCCTCATCAGCATGCACAACCCAGGCGATAAACCCAAGTGCGGAGAGGTCACGGGCAGCACGACTGCCAAGTGCATCTACGTGCTCTGCTGGAGATCCGTCCAGAAGTGGCGCTAGAGGAGGAGGAAGTTGCCGCCCTCCACCCTTATCATCTGCAAGCTACCACTATCCCCACCAACTTCAAAGCCCCATCCCCCGGCCTGCAAGCCCCACATCAAAACCCCCCTCCCCTACCCCCCATCATCAAAGATTCAACAACAACCCAACAGATGCTGATTTTTTTCCTTTTTTTACTTTTGATTAATCACAACCGTCATATCGCGTATTGGTTAGGTTAACTCAATCATCAAGTTGAGTTTATGAACTAAACTAAAGAAGGGTTATGCAAGTAAAATAGAGCATTATTGGGGGTCTTGAGTTTATGTAGGGTTATGATTGTAATTACGAAATTACTCAGGGTTATAGGTGTAAATATCCCTATATATTTAGCTAAAATGATATCTCAATGAAAATAAATTATTCTTTTAATCTATATTAATTATTATTTGTTTAGCTTTCTGAAAATTTAGATTAACCAATATTAATTTATTGATGATTAAAAGAAAAATCAATGATAACCGTTGTTACATGATTCTTCCTAGTGATATAACAACGAATATGATTTTTTTGCAAATATAAATAATGATTATATAACTTCAACGAATGATATTCATTATCATTGATATAACTACGAAAGATACGACGACAGATATGAAATTATTTTAGTCTACATTTATCCATTTTTTATAAAATTTTGCTCACACAATTGTTACTTTTGTTATTAAAAGGAAAAAATGATTAATAATCATTATTATATGATTTGTTGCTAGCTACATAGCAATGAATATGATTTTTATTTTGAATCTAAGAATCAGACATGATTTTATAATGAATTGTTGTTTTTATATATGTAACTATATGTCAACTGTATATTAAAATATTTTCATATTCGTTACTAAATATTACGATGATTTTCCATTCATTTTTTCATTGAATTTTATAGAAATCATTATCTATTTAGCAGCTATTAAAAAATCAATTTGACCCTCAGTGTATGATTTGTGGCTAGACACATAGCAATGAGTACGATATTTCCGGAGAATTTTAAAATGAAGTATAATATTGTAACAAATAATATTTTTTGTTATGCATTTTTCTAAAGAAAATGAATATTAAAATATTTATTGTCATGAATCAATTTTGTTGTAATTATGTCTAGATTAGTTTTATAATTACGTGATTACATGTGCTTAAGTTTCAAGAATAAAGAATTATAAAATGAACCCAATAAGTTAGTATAACTCGGAAATAATAATATCAAGTATATAAGAAGACATGTTTTATGTCCAAAAAATCATAAAAGTTGTTACATATCCATGCAATAATTTTTAAACTATATTTTTAAACATAATTTATTGATATTTAAACATAAAAATTTAATTTAAGATGTATTATGTAAATGATGATCCTCAATGCAATGTATTTATTATGATAATCCTTTTATTATCTTACGTTTTATATGATAGCATGATGTCATTGTAACTCATTGCAACGCACGGAGTATGTAATAGTTCTAGTAATCTCGTTGATAAGGGTTCATTTAGTAGAGCAGTGTGGATCGGAATAAGTCATTATTCACTTCTTTCCTTATTTCTTTTTATCCACTAACTTACAAATCTTATTCATTATCATCAAGTGTCAACTGAACGGAGAATAATACCTAATTATCATAATCCTCCTTATTTCCCTTATTCATATTCTCCAACTAAGCCTCATCCCTCACCCTTGTTCTTCTAAAATAAGAGAAAGACACAAGGATAGAAAGTAATTAAATTTCCATTAGAGTATTTTATTCCATTAACCAGAGCAGTTTTCTCATAAGAATCTAGAACATGAAAAACGTTTTATGTGCTGTGTACGGAATTGGTGGAGAGTGCTGTGCGTGGAATTGGTGGAGAGGAGACCTAACCGACAATAATTGAACTGTTCAAGGGCAAAACTGGAATTTCAGGGAGGAAAAATTAATGGAATGGATTGGGATAAATGGAAGGGAAGACGAGGAGGACTGCACGAGAGAGAGAGAGAGAGAGAGAAAGAGAGAGAGCTGAAGCGTTCACCACATGGCTTCTTCTTCCTCCCCGCACGTAGCCTTCCTCGCCTTCCCCTTCGCCTCCCATGCCAAAACCCTCCACCACCTCGCGCGCCTCCTCGCCTCTGCCGCCCCCGGAGTTCACTTCTCCTTCCTCTGCTCCAACCGCGCAAACGCCCCGTTCGCTCACCTCCCGTCCCCGGATAACCTCGTCCTCTACGACGTCTCAGATGGGTGTGACGGCTGGTCGGGGGACATACCCCCGGCTCCTGAGGAGGCGTTGGCTTGCTTCCTGGACTTGTGCCCCGGAAACTACGCGGCTGGCATGCGCACCGCAACGGCCAGCCGGGGCGGCGTGCCGATCAGCTGCATAGTTTGCGACTGTTTCTTGACGCCGCCAACGGCGGAGTTGGCGGAGGAGATGGCCGTGCCGTGGGCGGTCTTCCGCACTGGTGGAAGCAGTGCACTCCTGTCCCACTTTTATACGGACGAGATCCGTGGGAAGGTTGGAGTTGGAGAAGAAGGTACGTTAACTAATTGGTATGCATGCATAGTTTTTATTTATCGTGAATGGTCGTTCTTACTTGTGTAAGCAGCATCTGGTGACGAGAAGCTGGATTTCATACCGAGCATGTCAGCTTTCCACGTCTCCGACCTCCCGGAGGGCGTCGTTCACGGCAACCTCCACTCTCCGTTCTACCAATACGTCCACCGCATGGGCAACCTCCTCCCGCGCGCCACCGCCGTCGCCCTCAACACCTCCGCGGCACTCGAGGGTCCCGTGGTCGCCGACTTCTGCGCCAAGCTCTCCAGGTGTCTCCCTCTGGGCCCCCTCGACCTCCTAACCCCCACGGTCCTGCCACACCAACCTCCCCCTCAGGACTCCTCCGGCTGCCTCGCATGGCTCGACCAACAGCCAACAGCCTCCGTTGCCTACGTCGCCTTCGGCACCCTCTTCTACCTCGAGGAAGCGGAGGTCGTTGCTGTGGCGGAGGCCCTGGAGGAGACTGGGGTACCCTTTCTCTGGTCCTTGAAGGCGGAGAGGCGGAAGGGCCTCCCTAGGGGGTTCGGGACAGGGAAGGGGAGGGGGAAGGTGGTGGAATGGGCCCCTCAGCCGGAGGTGCTGCGGCACGAGGCTGTAGGAGTGCACGTGACGCACGGCGGGTGGAAGTCGGTGACGGAGAGCGTGGCCGGAGGGGTGCCCATGATACTTAGGCCCTTCTTCTCGGACCAGAGGCTCAATGCCAGGCAGGTGGCGCACGTGTGGGAGGCGGGCGTGTGGGTGGAGGGCGGTGTCCTCACCAGGGAAGGGGTGGCGGGAGCGCTGAGGAAAGTGTTGGATTCGGAGGAAGGGAGGAGGATGAGAGAGATAGCCAGGGAGGTTTGCAAGCGGGCGGAGGAGGCCGTTGCTGAAGGCGGGAGCTCCGCTCAGAGCTTCAGGGACCTCGTGGAGATGGTGACGTCGACGTGAGGTTGAGGTGTTTGCTGCAGCATGTAATGTCTGAGAGCGATGAGCTTGCTGCTTTGTTGCTATGACAATAACATGAAGAAATGGACCATAAATAAATATGGACATGATCTTGTGTTGTAGTGATGTCCCTGATGTAGGAGTGTGAGTCGCTCGATTTTGATGAACCGGTTCACACAATTTTCTTCATGTAGACTTATAAAAAGCACAAAATCGTACGAACCATTCGATTAAGATTGAGCGGGTCACACGGCCACTCTGCTGCACTTTCTCTTGCAACCAACGATCCACTGTGCATAAATATGGCTTTCCATAAGGTCCTTGAAAGGTCACAACAAACTTCCATACTCCCAAATTCTACGGGACCCCTTGCAAGGCATATGCTTAAAACTTTATAAAGATTATAAAAAAAGATTTTATGACTACCAAACGAATATTAACAATATAATGTACATCATACGTTTGATCCAAATTCCTCAAGTTGGGATTTGTAAATGTCTGTCGCCAACAATCTTCCACTGCATATAAGGTCATACTTATCTCTCATCCATACCTTCCTTTATGCTTATTTCCAATCTCGAGTACAATCATGCATCTTATTCAAGGTATAAAATCATCTATTTGGATTCTCATTCAAATTAAAATTTTCCTACCAGTTATATAAAAGAATTATGTTAAAAAAGAGTGCATATTAAAAAGGGATATTTACATCCATAACTATGTATATTTCGGTATTTATGTGCATAATCCACCATGATCAATAATTACACCCAGAACAATGAATAGTTGTTAACCTTTACACGGTATAACCCTATGTTAAATTCCATCAATTTTCTCAATTATATTTGATGGAATCTGTCAAATTTTGACCACTTTACCCTTAACTCAATCACATTTCTAAAAGATGTTATGCCTCCAATGAACACAACAAACCTCGTTATCCCTTCAATCGTTCCAACCTAAACTATTGTTGCGACCATCATTGGGATGACCTAAACACCCTAGCATGGCTGCAACCAACCCATGAACAATGACCCCACCTCTCTCTCCAATTATCAGATCCCAAACTCCATCGCTTACATCCAATAAACCAAACCAACCTTCATCTCTCCTATAAAAACCACCACACTAAAACATGCATAATCATCCGTTATGAATCCTAGTTCATCTACTTATTATTGAACTCTCAACCCTCTATTTAGACCAATTCAAAAAATAATCTTTCTATGTAAGGATAATTAACAATGCATACTACGAAAATAGTTAATGCTTATTTAAGACCTAATTATGTTGTAAATCACATACACATTTAGCCACGTGTTCTCTTCGATTTTATATGTTTTTATTAAATTATAAAAGTCAACAAAAATTGGAATAATAATGAACACAAGGTGGTTTAAATATATTCAAATTTAGAACACCAAAAAATAAGAAAACAATTGAATGTTTACCTAAAAAATATTAGTATGTAAACATGATGTATTTTTCTGAGTTTTACATGAAAGTTGTAGATCTGAAAAAGATATTAAAAATATGTTAGCTCTTGTTATCTAAAAGAGATAGACAACGTAGTGGTGTTGACCGAACGGTATTTACAAAAAAAGAATTTTGTAGATTTTATTTATACTCCTAAACTCAAATGCATAGCGTGAAGTGTGAGAGTGTTGAACTCAAGAAGGCAAACTGTGGAAACTAAGGTAAAAAATAAAGTAAACTAAGGTATAATGTTTTCCCATTTTTTATTGATTTTAATTAATTTTATCTTTTCAATTTGTTTTAAGATTTGTATTACTTTTAGAGTTGTTTTATATACGTATATATAAAGAAGCAAATTGTTTTATATTTTTATTTTATTTTATCTTTTTTACTTTTTTATGCCATATATTTGTTTTATTATTTTTAGGCACTTTTAAGGTAATTTTTAGGCCTTTTGTGAAATGTAAAATTGGTTTTAAAGTGAAAAAAAGTTTTTATATAAAGTAAAGAAGTATTTTGTATTTTAAAAACAATAAACAATGTGAAAACTATTTGATTTTATTTTTTGCTCTATAGGTAATGAAAATATATATGTATATAAACAAAGGTATTTTATATATTTTTCGATTTTTTTGAAGTTGTTATGATTTTTTTATGTATTTTTAGTTTTTGAAGTGTTTAAATATTTGATTTTTATGTCTTTTTGGTTTGTTATTTATAATATAGTAAAATATAGCTAATATAGTTTTTGTAGAATTTTTAGAGTTATATTTATACTTTTTATGTATTTTTGAAATATGTTGTATTTTTGTAGTTGATTTTTTATTTATGGAAAATATGAAGTGTATTTAATTTTCAAAACTAATTTTAAACAATATATAATATAGTACTAAGTATTTTTGTATATTTTTATAATGTGTTTATCTTTTGTATTTGGCTTTTATATGTATTTTATACAATATATTTAATATACTAGATATAGGAATTTTGTTTAATAAAGAAAAGTTATAGCAGTTCTATGCGCAAAACTTCCAGTACAGTAAGGCATGTCATGAATCATGTAAGGAAATATCGCGATATATATCGCCAATATATCAATATTGAGATGAGACTGATATCGGTACCGATATGACGATATTTCCTCCTTTTCAGGTATTTCATTCACAAAAGTACATTGATATGGAAGATATTTAGATGATATATCATCAAAATATCGTCGAAATATCATATCGATACGATATCGAAATCGATATGACTTTCCATGGTCATGATCACATGCAGCAGCCTTCCCTATACCTGTCTGCAAATGGAATAAATATAAGGGATCGATTCCACAAATAAAAAAAGAAAAAAACTCTAATAATGTTTCATGTATATATATGTATATATGTATAATAAAACTTTGCCGATTTTTAAAAATTTCATGTGTTTAAAGTGAAACCACCCATTTTATGCACAAATAGCTGATTATAATCAATGGAAAATACAAAAAATGCTGATGTTCATGGTAAATGATCGATATATTGCGAGATATTGATCGATATCCTAGAAAAGAATATACATCGATATATTGATATTCTCGACATATCATGTATTGGAGAATAGATTTTATTTTCTCCAACTTGTTCCATCTAAGTATTTTAAAAAAATTGTAAAAGCTCTTAGAATTCCACAAAATACCTTGAAAAAAATATTTTTTTTAAGAAGTTGAGAAAAAATACAGTATGATTCTAGCAGTAATTAAGGATCATTCTCTCCCTTTGAATCCTTCATATGACATGTGTTGAATATTCGTTGTAATTCAAACTCCCCGATTTTCAAAGTTTGCTAGTGAGTTCCAGTGATGATCGATTTGGAGGAGAAAAATCGGATTTTATTTGATTTACTAGTGATTAGCTAATTAAAACGCAAAAACTAATTTGTTAAAGATCCAGTTAATAAGAAACATTTTTAACAAAAAAATATCCATTTCAATCATTCAAATAACAATGACCCATCTAAAAAAAGTCGCAGCATACCTATCCCTCCGACAATATAGCACTACACAAATATTTAAATCATGGGATGATGGATAAGGAATAAGTTGAGATAACTGATAAATGTTGGTTACATTTCGCTTGGGAAGGCCGTATCGCCGTATCGATATCGATATCGTTTCGATATCGTGTCAATACGATATTTCGACGATATATCGTCGAAATATCATCTATATCGACGAGTCTTTGTGAAGAAAATGCCTGAAAATCGGGATATATCGTCATATCGGTGCTTATATCAGTCCCATGTCGATATCGATATATCGGCGATATATCGCTGATATATCACGATATTTCCTTCCATGAGACAAGGTAAGCAGATATATATCAAATGATCAGTGCCGTTCCTGATATTTCGTGGGCTGTAGGCAAAAGAAAAGATGAATTCTTAACAATCTTTCATGGAACATGTGCCCGGAATCCAGTTGAATTTTGAGCTTTACATTGAATTGTTCAACTTCCATTCCATAAGAACTCATTTTCGGTGACTTGTTTCATCGAAAATTTGATTTTATAATGGCCTATTTTCGGTGAGTTATTTTACCAAAAATTCAATTTTATAAGAGTGCAATAGGACTGAAACTATTTTTTTCCTAAACTAAAGATTGAAGAACATGTAAAAAAGAGCCCCTAAAATTGATGGACCCAAGGCAATTGCACTCATAAACTACCCTTAGGTCGTGTTCGGTACAAGGTTTAAGGGGAATGGAATAAGGGGAATAAGCCCCCATTTTCCTCCCAACACGGTTCCCCGTGGTACGACTATTCCCCATTATTTCATCTTATTTCACTCGTATTCCTATTTTTATCTCACCTTACCTACATTTATTTCACCTTATTCTCCTTATTCTTATCCTCCAGCCGAACGGAGAATAGACCCTTATTCCCCTTATTATCCATCCTTATTCCTGCTTATTCTCTCGGTTCGGGAATAAGCATAAGGATTGGGAATAAGGAGAATAAGGGTCTATTCTTTGTTCGGCTGAAGGATAGGAATAAGGAGAATAAGGTGAAATAAATGTAGGTAAGGTGCGTTAAAGAAATGAATAAGAGTGAAATAAGATGAAATAATAGGGAATAGTCGTACCACGGGAAACCGTGATGGGAGGAAAATGGCCCCTTATTCTCCTCTATTCCCAATCCTTATGCTTCTACCGAACATGGCCTTAGGGTCGGTACTGCAAATGATGTAATCATAATGTGATATCCCAATATTAATTGTAGGGTTTTTTATCACTTGTTCCCCTCCTAATTTACGTAATATCAATTATGTAAATCCTTTTTTTCTCACAACTCTCCTATTTTTAGAAAGAGTTATGCCCTTGGTTTTACCTGAACTGAAAAGTAGGGGAAAAGAGAGATCTAAAGTAATTATTTTGAATTAAAAAAACACGGATTGCAGTCCAGGTAATTAGTTTGGAAAAAATGGGGCTGGCCCCTTAGGGGTAGCCAACATGGCTACCCCCACCTTATTTTTTGTAATTTTTTTATTTTTTTGCAAAAATATCATCATGCATATTCATCCCTATATCCCTCTTATATATCATTCAAATTTCGTCAGAAACAGAGACTCCTACAACCTCCATCTAGACGTCATTTTTTCAACGGTGCCGGATTTTTTAAATCGACCCTGTCTGGATGGAGGCCGTAGGAGTCTCTGTTTCTAACGAAATTCGAATGACATATAGAAAGAATAGAGATGAATATACATGACGATATTTTTCAAAAAAATAAAAAAAATTGCTAAAAAAATAGGATGGGGCAGCCCCGTAAACCCCAATTAGTTTATACTCGAACAAGTGGGTAATTAATCCATCTCATATAAAAGTGACATGACAACATAGCCACAAACAACCACATTACTACTATAGCTGAACACAAGTACATGCAACAAAAAGGAGGCGTGCCTCCCGACCATTATATATCGACTCAGATCTATTCTATCATCACATGAAAAAATCCCTCAAAAGATGAGCAACTATGGTGATTGGATTATAGTGACGTGTCACAAAATTGAGGTATAGCGATGATTTTTTCAAAATCCGTCGCTAAATTAGCTTTTGTTAAATATATAACGATGATATTATTTGTTGCGAAACGAGTTTTCGTACTCAAAAATAGGAACAAATATTATGTTTTTCATTATGTCATTAGCAGCGTTACATATAATAACGCTTATCCGTTGTTATTTTTCAAAATATCAATTAATCGTCGCTATATTTTTAGTTCAAAATTTAGCGAGAATTAAGTAAAAGTTAGAAAAATAACAACGAATAACCATTGTTATGTGGACTGTTGCTAATGATATAATGACATATATGATATTCGTTGCTGATTTCGAGTACGAAAAAATATTTCGCAACAAATAATATCATCGTTATATATTTAACAACGACTAATTTAACGACAGAATTTGGAAAAAAAACCGTCATTATAAAGAAAATTCTAGCATGTGATTTTAAATACATATACAGATATATGCTGATAATGCAAAATAGATTCACTAATACACATTTGGATTCGGATTCGTTTAAAAACAATACTACGTTGAAATATGATGCAGTAATTCTTCAAATAATAAAAACATATACCAGTAATTACTGAGAGTGATCCAAATATAAGGAAGAGCTGCGCGCACAGAGTGCCGAAGCGTTCACTACATGGCTTCTTCCTCCTCCTCGCACACAGCCCTCCTCGCCTTCCCCTTCGCCTCCCATGCAGCCACCCTCCACCACCTCGCGCGCCTCCTCGCCACCGCCGCCCCCGGAGTTGCATTCTCCTTCGTCAGCTCCAGACGCGCAAACGAGCCCCTCGCTCGCGTTCCGTCTCCTGATAACCTCGTTCTCTACGCCGTCTCAGACGGGTGTGACGACTGGTCAGGGGACATACCCCCTGGGCCTGAGGAAACGGTGGCTCGTTTTTTGAAGGTGTGCCCCGGAAACTACGCGGGTGGCTTGCGCGCCGCGGTGGTCGGCCGTGGTGGTGTGCCGATCAGCTGCATAGTGTGCGATTGCCTGTTGACGCCACTGGTGGTGGAGTTGGCAGAGGAGATGGCCGTGCCGTGGGTGGCCTTCCGCACTGGAGGCAGCAGTGCACTCCTGTCACACCTTTACACCGACGAAATCCGTCGCAAAGTCGGAGTTGGAGAAGAAGGTATTTTAACTACTTCAGATCATCGGCATGCGTGCATGGTTTTTGGGATGGATCTCTATCATTCTTGTTGTGTTCTGTAAGCAGCATCTGGTGACGAGAAGCTGGACTTCATACCGAGCATGTCAGCCTTTTACGTCTCCGACCTCCCGGAAGGCGTCGTCCACGGCAACCTCAGCTCTCCGTTCTTCCAACTCCTCCACCACATGGGCACCCTCCTCCCGCGCGCCACCGCCGTCGCCCTCAACACATCTCCTGCACTCGAGGGTCCCGTGGTCGCTGACTTCTGCACCAAGCTCTCCAGGTGTCTCCCTCTCGGCCCACTCGACCTTCTAACCCCTAAGGTCCTCCCGCACCAATCTCCCCCTCAGGACCCCTCTGGCTGCCTAACATGGCTCGACCAACATCCAACAGCGTCCGTTGCCTACGTCGCCTTAGGCACCGTCTTCTCTCTCGAGGAAACGGAGCTCGTGGCGATGGCGGAGGCCCTGGAGGAAACCGGGGTACCGTTTCTCTGGTCCTTGAAGGCGGAGAGGCGGAAGGGCCTCCCCAGGGGGTTTGCGACGGGGAACGGGATGGGAAAGATGGTGGAATGGGCCCCGCAGGCGGAGGTGCTGCGGCACGAGGCGGTGGGAGTGTACGTGACGCACGGCGGGTGGAAATCGGTGACGGAGAGCGTGGCAGGTGGGGTGCCCATGATATGCAGGCCTTTCTTCGGCGACCAGAGGCTGAACGCCAGGCAGGTGGCGAACGTGTGGGAGGCGGGCGTGTCGATGGAGGGCGGCGTCCTCACCAGGGAAGGGGTGGCGGGAGCGCTGAGGAAAGTGTTGGATACGGAGGAAGGGAGGAGGATGAGAGAGATGGCGAGGGAGGTGTGCAAGCGGGCGGAGGAGGCCGTTGCTGATGGCGGGAGCTCCGTTCAGAGCTTCATGGACCTCGTGGAGATGGTGACGTCGGCGTGAGGTTGAGGTGTTTGCTGCAGTACGTAATGTATGAGAGCCAAGAGCTCGCTGCTTTGTTGCTCTTAAAACAAGGGAGCTTAATTAATCAATTTTAGTATTATAAGAAGTAAATTTTAAATAATATATTTTTATATTTTTCTTAAATAACCACAAACACACGTATGGGTGTATATTTTAGTGTATGTTCTTCCCTTATCCGGATATATATCAATGCCTTCTACTATTTAACGGGGACATTAGGAGGATAATTTGTCAAAAGGGTCTCAAGTTATTTAAACAAGTTACTCACATGCATGTCTTTAATGATGAAAAACAAGTTACTTTACTTAGTCGGATCTTCAGATGACCTAAATGTTTGCGCAGTAATTCTGCGCCATGTCGTAGGGTCAGAACATCCATAGCTGGGTCGCGATCCCATGAAAAACTAGACAGAAAAAATAATGGATGGAAGAAGTGGTTATTTTAATTATAGATGAACAAAAACTTTACAAATTTAACTTGTTAGTTTTAATTACCTCCAAATCATGAAGATTGGCATCTTTGATTGGATGTCCTCTAAATGCCAATCTGTCATATGTATGGGAACCCGAGCATTACGCAACTACCCCAGGTATCTCTGAAAAACAATCGAGTTCTCCCCCACTGCATCACCTCCAACTATACGTACCCTCAGAATATCATCGGGATGCAAACGGTCCAAGACTCAAAACTATGATGGATCTCTCCGTCTAGCAAATTCCCATGAACCTGCAGGATCGAAGGAGTCACTACTTGTATGGAATGCAGGCGGTGCATCCTGAATGCGTGTAGGACATTGAGTCATATCTGTATAAATAATGAAACATTTAAATGATTTAGTAAACAATTAATATATCATGTATAAAATCAAATAATTTGGGAAAAAATACTGATGAGATGATTATAAACACACTACAAAAAAGGCGGGATTGGCGTGCACATAAGAGCTCGTTATGTGCACGCCTAGTGCACGCCATGTGCACGCCTGACGTGTGGGCGAGCACATGTGCTCGTTAAGGGCGTGCTCGCTGATCTGAGAGTCGCCACGGCTGGTGGGCGAGCACCATGGGACGCTATGTGCTCGCCCGTCCGTCGGGCGTGCACATATGTCCTCGCCGGTGTGATCGCCTTCTCTATAATCTGCGATTACACACGGAGCACCGGGCGAGCACATGTGCTCGCCCAAAGTGATTTCCAGGAAAAAAAATATACAGGTTCGACAGGGTTTTGACGCCCCATCGAACCTGTATACCCTGCCAATAAACCACTGCAGGTATCTTCTTAAGGATATATGTATTATAGCAGATCGTAGATTAAGATAACTAGCACTAAAAATTTAGAAGAACGCAAATATACATGAATTCAGAAATAAACAATCTAATTTAATAATCTAAATATTACAAACAAGTCAACGCCAACAAAGTTCATATAAATTAAAAGATGTTCTAAAAGTTTAAAAGAAAATACAGGTACAAACCACCAAAAAATTACTTCTTCTTTGATCTAAAATATTTGGACACTAAACCCTGCTTTGATTTCTTTTTTTCTTTCTCCTTTTCTTTGAACCTCGCATACATGCGTGCCTCTTCTTCAGGGTCGTTCTCCTCTCCTCTTCGTGATCAGATTCAATCTCTTCAGGTTGAGATGCACGCCCTTGTGACCTATATTATATATGGAAGATATTTATCTATTAAATGCATTTTGTAGATATAGAAATTTAATTGTATTACTCATTCTATAAGAAGAATACTTACATGTACGCCGTGAACTCCTTCGGAGCTTCGTCACCTGCTCCACCATCATCGCCATCTGCGACTCCATTGGAACTGTTGATTGGGAGGATGTGGTTGCGTATACGACGACTGAGAGTATGCAGAATAGGAGTGACGATGTTCCTCCACATAATATGGAGGAAGACCACCAAGCGTCTGCTTCCTATTCGCCACAACGTCCCTCTCCTCCAACACCTTATAAGTTTTTCAATTTTTAATATAAAAGTATATATTAGAAATGAATATAGTAAGATAATATTTATCCATATATACCTGCTTCCAGATCGTTTTATCAAATGGTGGTTGCTCTCCAGTTGGATCGACACCCCATTTATCTGCAGATAGTGCCAGATAACGATCCTGAAATACAAAGTTTACAATATATATAAATATGTTATAATATATCAATTAATTGTAAATAAATTGATAGACTTACCAACAATTGTCCGGCTTCAGGAGTGGACCATTGCGACTCTCCTTCTCTTCCACTCATGTGTGACCTCGACCACCACTCCTGAAAAGGAGGGTTCCCTTTCCAACCTAGCAGCCTGAATTTTTTTTAAGATCTATTAAAACATTGCATTATATTAAAGTAGATCTCCAAAAATAATTTTAAATCGTAATACCATCTCCGCTCTAATCTGATTGTGGCTTTTAGAGCCACTGGTAGACTTGATCCTTTGTTTTTGGCGGTTTGTCTTTCCCGCCGAAGATCTTCGTCCAAACTCATCATCCGCAACGGAATGCATCACAGAAATCGGCCCATCTGCAAGGATTACGTTATGATAATTGATTATTTTAAAAAGTGTAATATAAATTATTTGACAAGTATAATACCTATCCTCCGTACACCATGACGGCGGGAACCTCTTCATCTCCTCAAAATTCATCTCCTCGCATCCCGTCTTCGCATGCGAGTCTCTCCTTGCCTTGAAAAATGTATCGCTCATTCTCTTTTCTGCCAAACGAATGAAGGCTCTACGATAAACCTCCTTCCCAGACCAGTGCCAAGGCGAAACCTACTCTGAAAAATAATAACAATTTATAAGATATAAAAAACTTGATCAAAAAATTCTGTATCACTTCTAAGAAACATTTCTTACCAGAAACATGTCAAAAAGTCTCTCCTGCTCTGCAGCAGGGATGCGACACCACCTAAATTGCATGGAAGTCAAGTGTGTCTTTATTATGTTGGTTATCTCCTTTGCCACCCTGTTGCTGTTCAAAAAATCCCTGCATTTACTAAAAATTTAACTTCCATACAATTTAAAAAAATTTGGAAAATATTTAAAGATAAAATCTATAAAATTTTTACCTCCCATCAGCCGTAACCTCCAACAAAGGGTGGGACGCCGACGTCTGTCCAACTACAGTGGGTAAAGGCACGGATGTGCTCGGCCGTTCAGAAGAAGGGAGAGTCAGAACCCATCGATGTCCGGGCTGGTATGGGACCTGGACTGGGAATCCTGTAGGGGCTGCTGAGGTAGATGGCTCTCCATAGCCTCCTACGTAAAAGGGTGGCGGAGGATAACCAAGAGACTCGTAGTAAGCTATCACCCGGCGAACCTCGTCGGACTGTGAATCAGGAGCAACATCTGGGGTGGGCTGCCTACTGGAAGAAGGGTGTGTCTGAGGAAGAAGGACGATTGGATCTATGTGATCCATGCGACCCGCCACGTCCAAAACCTGCCATGACTGTAATAATGATGCATTACATAGTTATTATTTAAAATTTTAGTTAATTCAATTATAATTGTATACTAAAATTTACAACTAATCTTCATCACTTATTTCGGTGGGATTAAATGATATTTCTTCATTTTCTGAGTTTTCTGAAAAATCATTACTGGAGTCCGTATCATCTTGTAAGTCAACACACAAAACTTCATTATCAGCCAATCGAATCGATTCAATAACTGGGACTTCTTCTGTTAAGTCTATTCTTTCATTTGTCGGTGTAAATGCTTCATCTATGTCATCTTCCTGATTATGGAATCATTGGAGATATAACTTCGAGAATTTATCTTCACAACAGTTACTATTTCAATGCCCTTTCTCTTCTTTGATATTTGTGGTAGATAACATACTTGATCCGCTTGAGATGCTAAGACGAATGGTTCAAATCTGCGTATAAATTTCCTTTGCACCACGTCGACAATGTTATTTCTTTTATCAAGTACTACACCTCCATTGGGTTCATACCAATCACACAAGAAAAGAACTAATTTATTCAAGCCTGGTATACTATATTCCACTTCTATAATCTCCTTTAAAATTCCGTAATAATTCAGATGATCTTCCTCATAACAAGATCCGCGAACCATCACTCCATGATTTTGAGTTGTCAAATATTTACCGGAATTTAAGGTATGAAACGATACCCATTACTGTAACATGAGTTGTACGATCGGACCTTATAAACAGGTCCTTCTCCAAAATATTTTAGAATATGAGAATAGAAATCACCACCGTCCAACTGTTTTGATCGGTCTTTAAACCACGCTGGAAATTGATTTCTATAAGTGCTCAAAAC
The DNA here is from genome assembly GCA_037367405.1 of Ottelia alismoides. Taxonomy (NCBI): domain Eukaryota; kingdom Viridiplantae; phylum Streptophyta; class Magnoliopsida; order Alismatales; family Hydrocharitaceae; genus Ottelia; species Ottelia alismoides. Next base: position 957,049 of record JAZKJV010009169.1, read on the forward strand.
TTCATCATCTGAATACATAGGATTTTCCTCCATAATTTTCTGTCTAAATTCCTACAATTTATAAGAGAAAAATATTCATTACTTGTAATGAATATATACATAAAGCAATTCAAATACTTACTGAACATATGGTGTTATTTCCTCGCAATTGTCTAATACGTATAACTCTGCAGCATCCTTCTCTTGTTTCGATAAGAAATGTTCAGTTGCTTTGCCTATTAGATGAGTGGATGGCCGAAAGATACTGATACAAGGTTCTTCATCAGAAGAAATTGTCTCATTCCTCCGCATCTATTGTGGATAGTCTCCACATCTTCTGGAAGATATCTTGTGCAGAATGTTGCGACTTCCTCATATATATATTGTGAACTTATAGATCCTTCAACTTTACTTTTGTTTCGGACCTTTCTTTTAAGAAAGAACATAAACCTATAAGAAAATATGTTAAACATTTAGACCAAATAGTAAAGAAGGAATGACATTCTAATACATTTATTTACCTTTCAAACGGATCACCTTTTAGTAAATATGAATCCTTACGGACCCCCTTAGTCCGCACCTCCGAACTAAGGAAAGCTAATATAAATGTAATACTTTAAGATCATTTTACGTCATACATTTGTAAGTGCTACAAATGAGACTATAAAATAATCTTAAAATATTTATTCATTTATATTAGCCGGGCATTTACGTATATTTGGCTGATTAACGATGGGGATAGGGATAAGTGTGATCCTTATTTAGTGCCTAATACAGTGCTTGGGTCACTAAAAGTAAATGGGCACCTGCAAAAAAAATTCGAACCTGCATACATCAAAATCCACGACCATTGGTCTGGGATAAACATCCCAAAGTGAGTCCAATAGTGCTGTGAAAAAATAAAAAAATATAACACAGTTAGAGGTGATCAAATCCTCTAACGTGTTGCACACGCCACCCATTGTGCAGGGCCACACACCACCCGGTGTGGAAGGACGCACTGTGTGTGAAGAATTTTGTGGAATTTTCTAATAATTACTAAATCATATTTTGGACTATTATAAACCTATGTATAAGTTAATGTGATATAATTGGTCATATTAACTAAAATTTAATGTGATAATAAATTATCACAAAATAAACAATGGTGTAGATCATATCTCATATCAAAACGATATGAAATTTTAAAAACTGTTATTAATGATGTTGATAATATCTAGTATCTACATTATTGAAGTTGAGTAACTAAAGTTATTCACAAATTTCATAACTAATCATTTTCGAACATAATGTTTGTTGAGGCATTTTATCTACATTATTCCGAGGCATTACAAAAGTTGAGTAACTAATCTTTTCTGAGCATAACTAATCTTAACTAATCATATAAGCATTTTGTCATTTAAAATTTACAAAATTTAAAAATAATGTTCGTTGAGGCATTTTATCGAACATCTACAGGGCATACAATTATACATATTATTTAGACAATCAAATTCGAAATAACAATACTATAGTGATCTACTATTATCCTTAATATGTAAAACACATATAAACTATCAAAATACTACACTACATTCAACAAAAATTTTAAACCCTAATCTATCCAAACAATACAACTACGTAATGAAATCAAATAGAAAAAAGGATTAAATATTATACTGAGTGGTAGATGTAGATCTACTCAAAACACGAAAACCACGGACGTCGGGGTCGGGGCGGAGGGCTGGCGGGTCGCCGGAGGGGAGGAAATGGGAGAGGGTTGCGTGAGAATGAGGAAGAAGAGCCTCGCAGGTTCTGTTTACGGGCTTGGGCGAGCACACTTAAGTGCTCGCCAGGCCGTCGCCCGGTGCTCGCCCAAAATTTCCAGCCACTAAAATTATCCGCGCAAGGAAATTCAAGTGGGCGAGCACACTTGAGCGAGCACATGGGCGAGCACATGTGCTCCTCAATACTGGTAATTGTGCCTCTCCGCAAAATTCAAACCAGCGACCCTCATGGGCGAGCACATGTGCTCTTCGTGTGCTCGCCCGTTACGGGGCGAGCACATGTGCACGCCAGGTGCACGCCGAGCTGTGCACGCTAATCCCGCCTTTTTTTGTAGTGACATCTTGAATACGTCAATAACATCAAACAACTCAAAATCAATATTGTTCATAGTTTGCATAATGGTTTGTACATCAACATCTTTATCGTCATCCATTCTTACCAGCTCTTTAACCTCTCCATGTTCAGTCCGACGGAGTGATGCAATCAAAATCTGTCGAGTATGAGATGATTATAAACTTCCTCTTTATCGTTACATTTTATATTCTTACATCTCACACATGTACAATATAGTTTGTCACCGAAAAATCATTCATTAACATTCTCCAATGAAAATGTTCAATCTAAAAACTTCAATATTCCTCTCTTATATGTCTGGAAATCGTCATATCTCTTATCCATCCATGTCTTATCTATTTTGTTGAACTAAAAGAACATTGAGTTTTAATCTTAGATTATGTATCCAATCCATAGGTATACTATACTAATATATCAAAATGTATTAGTTATCATGACACAATATTATATATGGGTATACACAATCCCATATCATTGTTAGAAATACAACCTACCGGTATCGTCTTCTCTCGGATACCAGACCCCTGGATACGGAAGCATGTGTAGATATGGATGCTGATACGCAATCGACCACCATCACAAAAGTACATGAAAAAAAGAACAGTATAACAGTAGTCGGTCACCTCTCACGACCACCAGAGAAGAAAACTCACTAAAAGAAGAATGAACACAACTCTCTTCGTTCTCTCGCTCTCTTTCTCTTTTATCTCCCTCTCCCCCTTTCTCCGAGGGGTTATATTGCGGTTGTGGTGATTTGAGGCAATGCCTCCACCGCCCCTCCTTATGTAGCTCAAATACAACCCCGTGGTCATATTCTCAATAGGACTATAAATAAAATACAACTCAACTATTATTAGGGTCAGGAGTCCAATCTCAATAAGACTCCTGATTCTAATATTACTCTAATCCTAAAAATCTCCAGCTTGAGTTGAATTCCATCATGATCTCTTCATCATCTTGGGCATTGATAAACGCAGATTTCAAGAGAGCCTAAATGGTGTCTCACACAAGGCGGAGACACCCGTCGCTGTGGCGACTCTCAATTGAAACCTGAATTTAATCAACAATTAACCCACACTAAAGATCAACAAATTAGAAATAATGTGGAGTTAAAATTTATTTTTAACTCTGCACAAATGGTGTATAGTGACAAGTATGCAGAGAGTTCGAACACAGGGAGCAAGTAGGGTAATTCAAACAATTGTGCTCAAGTGAATGTGTGATGTGTCTACACTAAGCAAGCAAGGAAATTTTTGTGGTTTTTAATTTTTAAATTTTTTTTTAGTTTTTAATTTTGTATTTTGATTTTTAATTTTCTGATTTCTTTTTTTATTTTATATTTTATATATTTTTTTTCTTTTTTCAAAATTGGAATTTAAAGACAACGGAATAAAAGACAAGATGAAGTATTTATTAAAAGGTGCAAAAATATCCAAAGTTTCCGAAATAAAGTCTTTTTGGTATTTTTGTGGTTTTCTACTGTTTTTGTGATTTTTGGGGATTTTTCAAGGTGTTTTTGGTATTTTTAAATACTGAAATAAGAGAAACAGTGGAAAATATGCTGGCTGTGAGCAAAATGGAAGTTAAAAATATCAGACAGCAACAAAAATTTTTCACACTATTTTTCGAATAAAAAGAACAAAATGAGGAACAAACAGAACCTGAGTTTGTATTTTTTAGAGTTTTCTTTGATTTTATATATTTTTGAAGTTTTTGGGTGTTTTTTAATTTTTTTAGTGTTTTTTCTTTTGAGATTTTTAGTGGTTTTTGGACTGACACTAAAATAGGGTAAAATAGACACTAAGTAATTTTTTTGGAATTTTTCAAAACGTTTTTATAATTTTTATGGGTATTCTAATGCAAACAGTGAAATAAATGCATATTTTCGATTTTTAATAAATGTGAAAATGTAATAAGAATGCAATGTGAAAATATGGCGTGCAAGTACAAGTGTCCAGGAGCTTAAATCTATTTTTGTGGAATTTTTGGACTTAAAATGATGATTTAAATAATTAGAGCAAGCATCCAAACATTAAACAGTCCTGGCAAGGGTATATATGCAATTTAACAAAATCCCAGGGGCATATACAAAATTTCCACGCAAAAATTTGAACTGCATACAATATTTTCTGGACTAAATGTTAATAACAAAACCCGCAACCTTCTCCCGCAAAATCACCAAGGCCACGTGCTAGAGCACGCGCCCCAGTCAGGGGTATAAATGTAATATGCAAAAGATCGGAGGGTGTAAAAGCAAAATGGCCAGAAATTTTCAAACTGCAATGGAACGTTTTGGAATTAAACTTTAATCAGCAAAACCCCGGGGGGTATCCTGCAAAAACGCCAAGGTCACGCGCGCTGCGCACGTGACCTGGCGAGGACCCCTTGGCAATATGGCAAAGTTCTGGGGGCTAAAAGTGTAATTAATACAGAAGTTTTTAAAGGCAAATAAAAGTTTTAAGTTCTAATAGATAATACAAAAATCTGCAGGGCGGAGATTGCAAAATACCCAACAGGCGGACGATCGAATGGTGGAGCGCGCTCCACTTGACCACGTGTCAGCACGGGGGCCCGCGATACCCCTTCGATTATAACGGCTCAGATTAGATCTCCTCTTGAAGATCGGACGGTGGCAGTTGGAGGAGATCCAACGGATGCTGTAGCGCTGGAGGATCAAGGCTTCATCGGACGGCAGGGGGACGGCGAGGAAGAACGGCCGAAGAACCCAACCGGGGTGACTTTGTATCTCCAAAATCTCGTCGTCTCGAGCAGAGGAAACTTGTCTAGCAGCCTCCGGACCTTCCTGGAAGCTTCCCTAATGGGAGGGTGATGAGCGCTCCCGCACCCTTAGTTAATTCGGGCAAATTAATGGTCCAAATCAATTTTAAGTGTTCGTTGCAGTCGGATACGGGAGGTTTGATCAAAAACCACTTAAGTCAGATGTTGGTCAATTTTTAAGCGGTGATATTTTTTTACTTGGTGGAGTCCAAGGTCGATCTCAGGGAGGCAACTGTCTCCTTAGGTTGATTACAACAATTTACAAGTGTTTGATATTCGGGGAACAATTTTTTTGGTATTTTTAATTTTCAATGCAGACACATGCAAAAATCCAGCCAAGTTGAGATTAAATCAATTTAAGATATCAAATGAAGTCCAAAAATTATGAAACTTGGTCAGATTATGAAATGGAATGAAATTAAGCTACACTAATTTTTTTGGAATTTTTCGACTCAAAATAAATTTTCTGTGAATTAACTAAACAGACAGAGTGATTTTCAGTGTTTAATTTTTAATAAATATCAAATCACAATTTTTTCAAGAACTAAAATTATCCTAGGAAGGTCTAATGATTAGGGACCTAGGAAAATTGACAGAACCTAAATTTGTTGTGAGATGAATTAATTAAAATTAATTAAAGAAAATCACTAAACTATTTATTGAGGCCTCGTTATGCGTGCAAATGCCATGAAATTTTTATGGAGTGTTGAAAATAATGTCCTTAAGCTACTGTGAATTTTTGGTGATTTTTGAAGGCACTGATATTTAATTAAAAATCAAAAGGCATCACTGGGCAAAATATGTCACAAATGAACCAATTAATTTATTGATAATTCAATAAAGCCAACAAAAATCAAACACGTGTACAAACTGATAGAGGACAAAATTCTCAACAACTTGCAATTTTTAGAATTTCAAAATGATGAAAAATGCATGCTATGGACACGTGCAAACACAAGGGTATAAATGCAATACTGGAAAATAAAATTTCAAATAAGTAAACGTGCTGACAGGGACTAAAATGCAATTACCAATAGTATGCAGGACTTGGATGCAATTTCTCCACGAACCACGTGCTCCTCACGTGGGGTCTGCTTCACAGGGGCCTTTTTGCAATTTGTGAAAGCTCCAGGGGCGTCGGTGCAAATAACCCAGGCCGCACGTGCTCCTCACGTGGGGCGGCCTAGGTTCGGAGGGCGTCGGAGGCTCGGAGTGAGGTTCGGGTCTTCTGGAGGCTCGGGGTAGCCTTGGATCAGCTTCGGGGTACCCGAGCCTAGGCTTGGGAGGCCGAGGCTCGGATAGGGCGACGTGGCGGACTGGAGGCCCTTGGATCAAGATGGATCCAAGGGTTGTCGATGAAGACGCGTGGCAGCTAGTGAGGCGTCCGATCTGAGGTGTGATCGACGGTCGAGGACGATGGCGGCGAAGGGATACGTGGCTGGACGTGGGCCGTTCGATCGAATGATCGAACGGCGACTGCTTCTTCTCCTCAACGGGTCCTCCGCCGCCTGCGGAGGAGATGGCTGCGCTCCGGTGAAGGCTGCTGAGCTCCGCCTCGGCTGCCAAGCTCAGGTGATGAGCTCCGTCAGCTCCCACCGAGCTCGGAAGATTCGGAAGTGTACGGCGAGCTCTCCGGTGGTCTCTGGATGACTGGAGGAGGACTGGAGCTCTGAGTCGATGAAGCTCGAGGACAGCTCCGACGAGGCTCCGGCCAGTGATGAATTGAGTCCCTGCAAAAGGTTAGAAGGATAGCCGAGGCGTGCAGGTGTTCGTGGAGGTGAGGTGAGTGAGCGGCGAGGCCTACGGTGGAGTGCGGTGGTCTGGCGAATAAGCTCCGGCCAAACGGCGGAGCTACAGTCGGAGGAAGGTGGTATGCGTCGTCGGAAGGTGCGGAGGGGTCAGCGAATAAAAATAGAGAAAAAGCAAGAAAAAGAAGAAGAAGATCGGAGATCGATGGAGGAAGTTACCTGGGGATTGGAGCTCGGATTTGAGTTCCAGGGTCGTCGCTCGAGGGATCGGTACGGTCCCGAGCTCGTGCAGCGTCACGGAAGGCAGCTGCGACACGGCGGAGATGCCGTGGATCTCGCCGGAGAAGACGCCTGTCTTCGCTCGAAGATAAGGCCAATTGCTGTCACCAATTGAGAGCTCTGAGCTCGGGGGTTTCTCCTGGAGTGGCGGATGCGGATGAAGGTGGCCGGAGGTGACGTATTTATAAGATGGAGGTGACGGCTGGAGTGGGTGAGTGGCGAAGTTGGTGGCTGTCGTGGGGCGAATATGGTGGAGGTGGTGGCGATTGTGGGTGCTGGCGAGGGAGAGGGACGAGTGGGGAGCGTAGTGGCGAGGTCAGCGGCCGGCGAGGGTGGCTGACGCGTGCCCAGAAAAGGAAAGGGGGCGCCCCTCCCGCAAGGCAAGGAACGTGGGGGAGAGGGGCGCCTGGAGGTAGGAGACGAAGTCTTGGCCGTTGGATCTTGTGATCCAACGGCCCAGATCCAATCACTAGGGAGCGGGCGAGATCAGATCGAGGGGAGGCGATCTGAGGGTCGTGGAGCCACCACGTGGCGTGATGTGAGCGAAGCGTGTGCGAGTGGTGTGGATGAGATTAGGGTTTAGATCGGAGGGTCGAGACTCGCTGGAAGATGGGCGGCTGTGATGAGAGGATCGGGGGCGCGATCGAGTGGCGTAGATGCCGCCACGTGGAAGGCTGAGAGCGCGGCGCTAATGGAGGGATTAGATGAAGCGAGGTGAGGATCGGACGGCAAGGAGAAGGGAAGCGTGTGGAAAGGCCTGGGCCGTTGGATCTGAAGCGCGATCCAACGGTGGAGGGCGCGGGCGGACGAGGCGAAGGGAAGCGGGCCGCGTGGCGCAATCAGAGGGCGCCACGTGGCCTGCTGTGAATGGCTGGAAGGAAAAACACGTGTAGAGAGAAGAGGAGGCCGAATTTGGAAAAACTCAAAACATGAAAGTTGTAGATCTTGATGAGATCTACAAGTTTCATGTTGACCAAAGACGGAGATGAGGTCAAATATGGTACATAAATACAAGGATACATAAATATACATACGTAGTATACAAAATGACCCAAAAACCCAAGTTTCTCATACAAGCTCCAATTTCAATGAAATTAGTCTCATTTTGAAGGTCTTTTGATATGTAATATTCTAAGAGTGAGTAGACCTAAATAGGGGTTTGTATGCGGGCTTTGTGTGTGTTTTAATGTACAAGGACTCTCAGGACAATTGGGCTATTTTACAAGGGTGGTTTTTGGCATTCTTCCCTATATTATTAAGGAATATATACATATATATAGAGAGGAAGTTATTTGATGAAGAAGTATTTTACAGGGGATTTCTGGCTTCTTATTTAAATGCAGATGGGCTGCTAAAATGCATGAATTATGGATGCATGCATGAGTGTTATTTATGCAAGATAAAAGGAAACATGCCTCTATTTTCTCGGGAACAAGGCTCTATTTTTGACTTTTGATGTGATGAATCACAGATTCATCAACCCCCTATACTTAAACCTTGCTCGTCCCCGAGCAACTAAATGAAATGCAAGAGTGAAATGATTTTGGGTTCCATACCAAGGTCATGAACAAAAGTTGAAAATGGAGCCTGACTCGACCTTTGGATTAATTGTGTGGCGGAACCTTATTGGGACCTGAACTTAAGACCTAACAGACTTCAAGTTCCACAAGTCTTCTATTCAAGACGCCTTAACAGTCAGGTCAGAATAATTCCTCAAACGCAAATTTCTGATGACTATGATTCTTACTTGTACTGTGTAAGTGAGATATAGCTCTCCATATCAGAAATGACTCAGAACCAGCCTCCTCTAACAAGGTAACTCAATAACCTGGTCCAGTAACTCTTTCCTCGAGGAGCGGGGTATTCCCTTCTAAGTTCAAGTGCGACCAACTCAAGAGGAGGGGGTAGAGAAAAGAATGGACGGTGGCCAGTGTAGCCACCTATCCCGGGATGCCTGACCAGTGTAGTCAAGTCATCCAGCTGCATTTTCCTTGCTAATATACATACTCCGACAGGTATTATTCTTTTTCTTGGACCTGTCTGATTTTTTTGGAGTTCTTTCTTGCATTTTTTTTTTTTTGGAACTATATTCAAGGTGCAGCATATACATCAGGAGTTTTTCCTCTTGAGCCAGTAGACTATCCCTCTTTTGAAGCATTATTGCAACCCACAGCATCCCGTCCTTAGCCTTCATCACCACTAGACCAAGTTGAGACGCACTTCCTTCACTATAAGAAGAAGAGAGGTTCCGCCTAGAAGTACTACCCTCATATGCTACCCCAAGTCAAAGGAAACTACTTCCTCAACACCTCATCAATGAAGAGCTATGTGCATTGTGCTTGTCCAAGTTAGGTCATTATCTAAAAGAATCCTGCGTATGCACGAGATATTCTACTTAGACTAATTAAGATGACATGTGAACATAGACTCGCGGACTCAAAGAATTAAGTCTCTTGACCTGAGAAATCTTAACTCCAGTTCCTATAAGGTTCCTCTGAAATTAGGTGGATTAAGGTCAAATCAAGTCCATCCTCAATATCTACTCATAACTTGGTTCAGAACCCACTAGCTTTTCACTTTGCATATGCAGAAATATGCAGATGAGATGAGATGTCATGCTATGAAAATGCAGGATTATTTTTTTATGCAGGGATGATATGCAAGAGTAAATAAGAAGCCTTTATTTTTGTTTTATTTTTCTGGTATACAAAAATTATTTACAAAAGTATGTTTTACAAGAATTTTACAACTTTTTATACAAGTATTATTCATATAGTACATATTATACAAGTATACCAAAAAAAATTTTTTGTTTTTTCGATTTTTACCCACCCGTAATTATTGCAAAATATATACAACAGTACGCGAAAGTACGAGCTATGGGTAAAGTATATATGTAATATATACACGCCCCCCTATACTTAGCGTGTGCTATGTCCTCAGAGCACGAAAGCGACTAAAAAGACATAGCTCGGACTAAGCGTAGGAGAGCTAAAAAAACAAAAAGTATAGAAATCGTCCCGCCCCCCTATACTTAGGTTCTGGTAGCCTAAGTGTAGAAGAAGGTCAGAAATGGGCGGACGAGGAAAAGAGGGGAAATAAATGAATATATACACGGTGGGCATCGGTCCCCCTATACTTAGGCTCTGGTCAGCCTAAGTATAGGACAAGAGTGAGTAAGAGGACCAATGTGATCTGGAGAATGTACAATGAATCGACTCGGGTGACCCCTTCCCCCTATACTTAGGATCTGGTTATCCTAAGTACAGTCCGAGATAATGATTCGATGATGTGGGGATGGGTTACTAGAATCGTGAAGGTAAGGATAGGATATACAGGAAGAATGATATATATACAGCTGAGTCGGTCTGAATCTTTTGAAGATGCTGCTGATGGCTGGAGTTCATTGTTGCAAGGTCTCATATGCGGCTTGAGATGTATCTGCTGTATCTGTCTCGCATATGAATACAATCTCCTCCACATGGACTAACTGTTCATTGGATTCGACGAAGTGCTTCAACAGCTGCCCATTTACTAGGAATGTTGGTGCGTCATCTGCGAGATCAGAGATCTCGACACATCCACTATCATGCACCGTTCGGACAATGAATGGTCCCGTCCACTTAGACTTTAGTTTGCCTTGGAAAGTCTTCAGCCTGGCATTGAACAACCATACCTTCTGTCCAGGAACAAAGGTCTTTCGTCTGATATATCTATCGTGCCAACGCTTCACCTTGTCTTTGTACACCACACTGTTGTCGTATGCTCGGTTTCTGACTTCCACAAGCTCATTCAGATCCATGTCTCTCTGTTTCTGGCCTAGGTGTGTGTTCCAGTTGACCTTCTTTATTGCCCATTCTGATTTGTGCACTAACTCTGCGGGCAAATGGCACGGCTTTCCGAATACCATTCGGAATGGGGAGGTGCCTAACGGAGTCTTGTAAGCCGTCCTATACGCCCAGAGGACTTGATCCAAGATCTGAGACCAGTCCTTCCTGTCTGGGCGGACGAGCTTTTGCAATATGGTTTTCACCTCCCTATTCGACACCTCAGCCATACCATTGGTTTGTGGGTGGTAAGGGCTAGCGACACGGTGTTCGATGCCGTAGTCCTTCAGGAGTTTCTTCACCCCCCCGATTCACAAAGTGGCTACCCCCATCTGATATCATCATTTTGGGGATCCCGAACCTAGAGATTATGTGCTCTCTGATAAATTTACAGACAGTCTTGCTGTCTGCGGCTCGGGTCGGGATAGCCTCCACCCATCTGGACAGATAGTCAACCGCAAGAAGGATGTATTCAAACCCGTGGCTGACAGGGAATGGGCCCATGAAATCGATGCCCCAGGCGTCAAAGACATCACAAATGATGACTGGCTGCATTGGCATCTCATCCTTGGAACCAACGGTTCCTCCCATCCTCTGGCAAACTGGGCACGACTTCGCGAAGGCGGTGGCATCGCGAAACAGAGTCGGCCAGTAAAAGCCACATTGAAGTACCTTCCATGCGGTCCTCTTCCCGGAGTGGTGTCCTCCTGCCTCTAAGCTATGGCATAAAGAGAGGACACTCTGGTATTCCTCCTGAGGAATACAACGTCTCCAGACACAATCCGGTCCTTCAAAGAAAAGGATCGGATCCTCCCAATGGTAGTGTCTAGCGTCCGACTTTAATCGGTCAATTTGGCTCTTGGGCCAATCCTCGGGAACTTTCTTGGAGACAAGATAGTTCACGATATTGGCATACCATGGGAGTGAGTCGATAACAAAAATCGACTCGTCAGGGAAGGAGTCTCGAATCGGGGAAACCTCGGAAGTATTAAGATCTTCGAGACGAGAGAGATGATCGGCTACTACGTTCTTCTTTCCAGGTTTATCACGGATGTCCAAATCAAACTCCTGGAGAAGTAAAATCCAACGAAGAAGACGCGCCTTCGCGTCCTTCTTCTCCATTAAATATCGTAGTGCCGTGTGGTCTGTGAACACAGTTACCTTGGATCCGATTAAATGAGATCTGAATTTGTCCAAGGCAAACACTACCGCCAGCATTTCCTTTTCGGTAACTGTATAGTTACGCTGAGCAGAATCAAGCACTTTGCTTGCGTAGTGAATTGCAAACGGGACGCCATCTCTTCTTTGTCCCAATACAGCCCCCACAGCATAATCTGAGGCGTCCGTCATGATCTCAAAAGGGAGAGACCAATCTGGGGCTTGTAAGATGGGTGCGTCCATGATCATTCCTTGTAACCGCTTAAAGGCCTCAAGACACTTGTGATCGACAATAAACTCCGCGTCTTTGCCTAAAAGCTCAGTTAGCGGTCGGGCAATCTTAGAAAAATCCTTTATAAATCTCCGATAAAATCCGACATGCCCGAGGAACGACCGCAACTGCCTTACGTTGGTTGGTGGCTGGAGTCGTCTGATCACGTCCACCTTGGCAGGGTCAACCTCCATTCCTCTCTTGGAGATGACATGCCCCAACACTATGCCCTCCGTCACCATAAAGTGACTTTTATCCCAGGAGAGCACCAGATTGACCTCACAACATCTTTTGAGGACTCGGTCCAGATTCCTAAGGCAGGAATCAAAAGAGTCGCCGTGGACCGAGAAGTCATCCATGAAGACTTCCAGGAATTCGCCGACCATTTCGGCGAATACAGCAATCATGCACCTTTGGAAAGTACCTGGAGCATTGCATAGCCCAAAAGGCATGCGCCTGAAAGCATAGGTACCAAAGGGGCATGTGAACGTGGTTTTTTCCTGGTCCTCCGGAGATATGGCTACTTGATTGTAGCCCGAGAACCCATCAAGAAAACAAAAGAATTCTTTCCCCGCTAGTCTTTCTAAAATCTGATCAATAAATGGCAGGGGGAAATGATCCTTTTTCGTCGCGGCATTCAGGCGTCTGTAATCCACACAGACGCGCCACGACGTGGGTACTCTTGTCACGATCTCCTCTCCGTCTTCATTGGTGGTCGTCTGAATTCCCGACTTTTTCGGGACAACATGGATTGGGGCCACCCACTTAGAATCGGAGATTGGGTAAATGAAACCCGCGTCGCACCATTTTTCTATCTCTTTCTTCACAACCTCTCGTAGATTTGGATTTAACCGACGTTGGAATTCACGAGAGGGTTTGGCTTCATTCTCCAAATATATATGGTGCGAACACAGAGCGGGATTTATCCCGTGGAGATCGGAAATGCTCCAGCCTATTGCCTTGCGGTTCTTCTCCAGGATCTCTAGCAAGCGAGATTCCTGCTCCTCGGTCAATTGCGAACTGATAATGACCGGAAATTTCTTGTCTTGGCCCGCAAGGAAGGCATATTTCAGTGTTGTGGGTAAGGGTTTGAGCTCAGGGATGGTATGATCGTCTAAGAAGTCTGGCTCAATCCGATCTGGTTCGGTGTTGGACGTGGCTGGATCCTGTTCTGCAGCGGCTGCCACCAAGCTCGGCTCTGGAGTCGGATCGTCAAAGGTCTCCATGCAATCGGCAAACGCCTCGTCCGACTCGTCATCCTCATCTTCCGATTGTCTTAAGGATGTAAGGACTGACAGGCCCACTTGGGCCTCTGTGTCATCGAAGATGTAGGGCGATGCAGGCTCAGAGCTGTACTCGTTCCTGAGGATCTCGCAGACTGACTCATGCACTGGATCATCTTCAAAGGAGATGGACACATCGGTGCTGGCTGGGTTCTGTCTCCATGGCCCAACTAAGTCTACATGTTCATGGTCTGTTTCGAGAGAAGAGTACTCGGTGCTGGATTCGGAGTCTGGTCTCTGCCATCTCGTCTGCTTCATCTCTAATTCCTCATCTCCGCCTGGAGTTTGGAACTGAATTTTCCCATTCTTATAATCGAATAAGGCCCCTGCTGTTCTGAGGAAGGGCCTACCCAAAATGATCTGGGAATCTCTCCAATTACGAGGGGTTTCCATATCGAGGACAGTAAAGTCCACCATGTATTCTTGCCCCTCGACTTTGATCACAATGTTCCTTAACTCTCCTTGGGACTTCTTAGTGGATTTGTCCGCGAACTGAAGAATAGCTCTAGATTTCCTAAGAGGTCCGAGATTGAGCCGCTCATAGAGGGCTGTGGGCATCAAGTTGATCGAGGAACCATTGTCCAGGAGAGTGCGTGCAAACGCGATGTCATCAACATGACTCACTACATAGTGTGCACCCATGTCACTTCGTTTCCGAGGAAACGAGTTCTTTATTGCACAAGTCGTGGCTACGGATAGAACGTGTTTCTCAACACGGCTTTTGGTTTTCCTGCTAACCCTAGTAGGTGTGCATCTCACCTTAAGGTATTTTTGGAATGCAGGGGTCATTTCCACGAACTTGTCAAAGGGGATTGTGACCTTGATATGTTTGTTACAAAACTCAGCCATCTCAGGGTCATCTTTTTGAATTTTTTTGTTTTTCTTCTTCCCACCCTTGAGAGCTTGGGGGAAAGGGATTATTAACTCAGGTTCTGGAACTGAAATATCTTCATTAGCTGCTGAAACTGAGTTCTGAACAAGACTCTGACTCGGACTTTTATACAGACTCTGACTCTGACTCTGACGAAAAGGGAAATGCTTGGGCGAAACCGGTGATGCTTCTTCCGCTTCTTCTGGCTGGTCCTCCTCAGATGGAGGTGCGGGCTCATCGGTGTCGTCGGACTCTGGATGACTACGGGGCTGGTGCTTCGAGGACTCAGATGTCCTCTTCTTCTGCTGGTGGTGGTGGTGCTCCTCATCTTCCTCCTCCGAATTCTCCTCAGGTCGAATTTCGGAGGTTCCTTCCTGTTGTGCCCGTGCCCGATCAGGTATGGTCACGGTCCTTCCGCTCCTGAGGGACATATGGTTAACATTATCATACGAAGGGATCTCATGTTCAGATAAATAATTATCTGAATAGTATACCTGATCTCGGGGTCGGTTCTGGCCTTGATGTATGCTATTTGGGTTGGCCTGAACCTGTGCGGGAATTGGAGTCCTTGGCGCCATTTGTTGGTCCTGAGCACGAGAGACCCGATTGATGTCGGTTCTCATGTCCAGGTAGTCGTTCTGCATCTGCTGGACCCTATCAGACAGGGTCTGGATCGCCAAGGTGAGGGACTCCAATTCGGTGGGCTGGGCTGGCTGCTGAGTGGATGCGGTCCTGAACTGGCCCTGCTGGCCGTGCCGATACTGCTGCTGATGGGGCGGTGCTGGCCCCTGCTGGTAGGTGCGCTGCTGCGGCTGGTACCCTTGTTCTGGCCTGGACTGATATCGCGGGATTGTGACGGGCCTGGTCTCTTGGTAGACTGGGGTTGGGCGGTGTGCCTGGTCCTTCCCCATCTCGATTTGCCGGACTAGTGGGTCGCGGCTATACCAGAGCCCGTTGATTTCGTAAACGGGCGGAGGCTCCTCGTACTCTGTCTCCACTGGTGGGGGTGCATGATGGTTCTGCTGGGTGTAAGTCTGATCCCAGCTGCTCTGAGACCCCGGTGCCTGTTCCTGTACAAGATGGACTCGATGTACAGGTACAGGTGGTGCAGAAGGGGTGGGTAGCTTAATCTTGGCTACCTTTTCAGAGAGTTCCTCCACCTTCTTGGGAAGGCTCGAAAGAGACTCCATCTCCGCGACTCTCTTGTGGATCTGCTCGACCATAGTAAGCTTGTCTGCAATCATCCCCATGCTGGGAATGAGGTCCTCTGTCAGATCTGCAACAGTCCTTCTAGTCGTCTCATTGGATAGAATCGAGGGAGACGACTGATAGGCCCTTGTGGCCTGCGACCTGCCGGTTTCTGCCATCTGCTCTAGAATTTTCCATACGGCGTGCTCGTTCTTGTTCAGGTAGCTTCCTCCACAGGCGGCGCTGACTAACCCCTGCATCTCTGGGGTTAGGCCGCAGAACAAGGTCTGGACTAGGATCGCCTTAGAAATGCCGTGGCACGGGCATTTCTGTACTAAGTCATTGAACCTGTCCCACGCCTCGTGGAACGGTTCGCAGGGTCCTTGGGCGAAGCTGGCAATCTTTGTTCGCATCTGATTGGTTCTACTGAGTGGGTAGAACTTCTTCAAGAAGAGGTCCTTGAACTGCATCCAGGTAGTACATACCACCCCTAGGTTTTTCAGCCAATGTGCAGCCTTATCTCCTAAGGCAAACGGGGTGGCTTTCAGCCGGATATAATCTTGGCCAACATTGGGATGGCTCAGATTATTGCAAACTAGTTCGAAGTCACGGAGGAAAGTGTACGGCTCTTCGCTTAGGTTTCCGTTGAACTTCGGCAGCAGGCTAAGGAAGTGGGGCTTCAGCTCGAATGCCTGGTCGGGAACTGCAGGTGCTAGCCAATTTTGGATTTCGTTCTCCGCCGGGTTATAGGTATCGACCATTGGTCGGTCGATCCCTTCAGCTACTATTATCCGCCCCATTCGTGCAGTGAGATCAGCATTTTTCTGTTCAGCTTCAGCAAGGCGTCTTAGAATCTGTCTCATCTGGTCCTCATCAGGCGGCATCTTTGGTGGCATTTCTTCCTCTACTTCTGGGGATTGGAAAATAAGGTCGGTGTTAGAGGTTGAATCAAGGAAGGGATAACCGAGGCAATGATCTTCCTCGGTAATCTCAGAGGAGATACAAGGGTTGGTTTGAGAGTAACCACCCTGAGCAGGAGGGAACCAGGACTCAAGAGGGTCATGAGTCATGGGTGGTCCAAGGTGCGCTCGGACCGGAAAAGACGAGTTACTTGGGGGACTCATAGAGAGATCAGTGAACGGTGCGTCGAGATCTCCCCAGTCACTCATCTTGGTGAAGCAAGAAGAAGATAGGATTTTACTCCTACCTGAAGCAAGCACAAGATCAATCCAAGACCCTGGATTCACACTCAACACAGTGAAGGACTCAAAGTTGAGTCCAATTTATCTTGTAGTTTTTTAAGTGTGATTTTCAAGCAAATCTAGCAAGGATTACGCGGCCTGGAGGGAAGTCGGCTCAGAGCCGGATGCGTCTTCCCTGTCTATCCTATCGTCTAAGATACCGCCGCTCCTTCCTTTCTTCGCTCCTATCCCAAGCCGATGGACTCAGTGACCATGCCCCTATCTACCTGCAAGCAGGCGGAGGCTGACAAGGCCGGAACTTCGCCCCGGAGGGTTACTGGCAGCTTGTCGCGAAGTACCGCAATTTCACCCCTATCTACCTGAGACAGGCGGAGGCTACTTGGTACTAGTCAAAGAATCTGAAAATATTCGGCTCGTGATATTTGCTCGGATCAGTTAGAACGTGATATGGAAGACGGGGATTTGGGCTCTACCTTAGGGTGTTCACACACACTCAGGTACCCTCACTCAGCCTGAAAACAAGGTCGGGGATTAGTCTCCCGCAAACAATTTTCAGCTTTTATTCCCTTTTTATGGTCAATACTGTTAGCAGTCCCAGTTTTAAAATTAGGTTATCACTGTAATTAGTCACCACAAAGCACGCCTATCGGACAGTCCCAATTTCCTTTTTAATTAAGTGAGAAAATCCGAGGGGGAAATCGAGAAAAGCCGATGCAAGTTGAAATCTCTGATGCGTATGCCAAGTAGAGAATACTTACAGTGGTCCTTCGCTTCTTGATGCAGGATGCTATACAGAATTGAAAACTCTACCCTACATGCAAATGCAAGCGATGAAAGCCGCTCCTAGACAGGCAGTTCTATTAACGTGAAGAACGGTTTAATTTGAACTAAGTCCTGCGGTCTAGGTGCGTCTATTAAGTGTGTTGTGTGGTCCTATTGATTACGAGCACAAACAAGTCCTAGAGTGGCTCGAGGAGCCGCTAGTGCATGCTAAATTACCATTCAACCACACAGCACACGGGACACAGTTTTCCACTATATTTACACGCGCGAGATCCCAAACGGGAACCGCTGGAAATAATGCAAAAGAAAAAAGAATACAATGCCTCTCTTTCTCTCCACACAATCTAAATGCTAAGTCCTCGAAGCGTCGCCGACTCCTCGCGGTCCTCGCACAAAAATTAAATGAAGGTCAGAGAGTGACACAAAAATAAATGCAAAGGAAATAAATGAGAGAAATAATCACAAGAAAAACCGGGGGTCAGACTACCCGGGGATTAGAAGATCAAACACTCAAAAATATGATGTAAATTAACCTAAGCCGTGCTTCCCCGGCAACGGCGCCATTTTGATGAGCGCTCCCGCACCCTTAGTTAATTCGGGCAAATTAATGGTCCAAATCAATTTTAAGTGTTCGTTGCAGTCGGATACGGGAGGTTTGATCAAAAACCACTTAAGTCAGATGTTGGTCAATTTTTAAGCGGTGATATTTTTTTACTTGGTGGAGTCCAAGGTCGATCTCAGGGAGGCAACTGTCTCCTTAGGTTGATTACAACAATTTACAAGTGTTTGATATTCGGGGAACAATTTTTTTGGTATTTTTAATTTTCAATGCAGACACATGCAAAAATCCAGCCAAGTTGAGATTAAATCAATTTAAGATATCAAATGAAGTCCAAAAATTATGAAACTTGGTCAGATTATGAAATGGAATGAAATTAAGCTACACTAATTTTTTGGAATTTTTCGACTCAAAATAAATTTTCTGTGAATTAACTAAACAGACAGAGTGATTTTCAGTGTTTAATTTTTAATAAATATCAAATCACAATTTTTTCAAGAACTAAAATTATCCTAGGAAGGTCTAATGATTAGGGACCTAGGAAAATTGACAGAACCTAAATTTGTTGTGAGATGAATTAATTAAAATTAATTAAAGAAAATCACTAAACTATTTATTGAGGCCTCGTTATGCGTGCAAATGCCATGAAATTTTTTATGGAGTGTTGAAAATATGTCCTTAAGCTACTGTGAATTTTTGGTGATTTTTGAAGGCACTGATATTTAATTAAAAATCAAAAGGCATCACTGGGCAAAATATGTCACAAATGAACCAATTAATTTATTGATAATTCAATAAAGCCAACAAAAATCAAACACGTGTACAAACTGATAGAGGACAAAATTCTCAACAACTTGCAATTTTTAGAATTTCAAAATGATGAAAAATGCATGCTATGGACACGTGCAAACACAAGGGTATAAATGCAATACTGGAAAATAAAATTTCAAATAAGTAAACGTGCTGACAGGGACTAAAATGCAATTACCAATAGTATGCAGGACTTGGATGCAATTTCTCCACGAACCACGTGCTCCTCACGTGGGGTCTGCTTCACAGGGGCCTTTTTGCAATTTGTGAAAGCTCCAGGGGCGTCGGTGCAAATAACCCAGGCCGCACGTGCTCCTCACGTGGGGCGGCCTAGGTTCGGAGGGCGTCGGAGGCTCGGAGTGAGGTTCGGGTCTTCTGGAGGCTCGGGGTAGCCTTGGATCAGCTTCGGGGTACCCGAGCCTAGGCTTGGGAGGCCGAGGCTCGGATAGGGCGACGTGGCGGACTGGAGGCCCTTGGATCAAGATGGATCCAAGGGTTGTCGATGAAGACGCGTGGCAGCTAGTGAGGCGTCCGATCTGAGGTGTGATCGACGGTCGAGGACGATGGCGGCGAAGGGATACGTGGCTGGACGTGGGCCGTTCGATCGAATGATCGAACGGCGACTGCTTCTTCTCCTCAACGGGTCCTCCGCCGCCTGCGGAGGAGATGGCTGCGCTCCGGTGAAGGCTGCTGAGCTCCGCCTCGGCTGCCAAGCTCAGGTGATGAGCTCCGTCAGCTCCCACCGAGCTCGGAAGATTCGGAAGTGTACGGCGAGCTCTCCGGTGGTCTCTGGATGACTGGAGGAGGACTGGAGCTCTGAGTCGATGAAGCTCGAGGACAGCTCCGACGAGGCTCCGGCCAGTGATGAATTGAGTCCCTGCAAAAGGTTAGAAGGATAGCCGAGGCGTGCAGGTGTTCGTGGAGGTGAGGTGAGTGAGCGGCGAGGCCTACGGTGGAGTGCGGTGGTCTGGCGAATAAGCTCCGGCCAAATGGCGGAGCTACAGTCGGAGGAAGGTGGTATGCGTCGTCGGAAGGTGCGGAGGGGTCAGCGAATAAAAATAGAGAAAAAGCAAGAAAAAGAAGAAGAAGATCGGAGATCGATGGAGGAAGTTACCTGGGGATTGGAGCTCGGATTTGAGTTCCAGGGTCGTCGCTCGAGGGATCGGTACGGTCCCGAGCTCGTGCAGCGTCACGGAAGGCAGCTGCGACACGGCGGAGATGCCGTGGATCTCGCCGGAGAAGACGCCTGTCTTCGCTCGAAGATAAGGCCAATTGCTGTCACCAATTGAGAGCTCTGAGCTCGGGGGTTTCTCCTGGAGTGGCGGATGCGGATGAAGGTGGCCGGAGGTGGCGTATTTATAAGATGGAGGTGACGGCTGGAGTGGGTGAGTGGCGAAGTTGGTGGCTGTCGTGGGGCGAATATGGTGGAGGTGGTGGCGATTGTGGGTGCTGGCGAGGGAGAGGGACGAGTGGGGAGCGTAGTGGCGAGGTCAGCGGCCGGCGAGGGTGGCTGACGCGTGCCCAGAAAAGGAAAGGGGGCGCCCCTCCCGCAAGGCAAGGAACGTGGGGGAGAGGGGCGCCTGGAGGTAGGAGACGAAGTCTTGGCCGTTGGATCTTGTGATCCAACGGCCCAGATCCAATCACTAGGGAGCGGGCGAGATCAGATCGAGGGGAGGCGATCTGAGGGTCGTGGAGCCACCACGTGGCGTGATGTGAGCGAAGCGTGTGCGAGTGGTGTGGATGAGATTAGGGTTTAGATCGGAGGGTCGAGACTCGCTGGAAGATGGGCGGCTGTGATGAGAGGATCGGGGGCGCGATCGAGTGGCGTAGATGCCGCCACGTGGAAGGCTGAGAGCGCGGCGCTAATGGAGGGATTAGATGAAGCGAGGTGAGGATCGGACGGCAAGGAGAAGGGAAGCGTGTGGAAAGGCCTGGGCCGTTGGATCTGAAGCGCGATCCAACGGTGGAGGGCGCGGGCGGACGAGGCGAAGGGAAGCGGGCCGCGTGGCGCAATCAGAGGGCGCCACGTGGCCTGCTGTGAATGGCTGGAAGGAAAAACACGTGTAGAGAGAAGAGGAGGCCGAATTTGGAAAAACTCAAAACATGAAAGTTGTAGATCTTGATGAGATCTACAAGTTTCATGTTGACCAAAGACGGAGATGAGGTCAAATATGGTACATAAATACAAGGATACATAAATATACATACGTAGTATACAAAATGACCCAAAAACCCAAGTTTCTCATACAAGCTCCAATTTCAATGAAATTAGTCTCATTTTGAAGGTCTTTTGATATGTAATATTCTAAGAGTGAGTAGACCTAAATAGGGGTTTGTATGCGGGCTTTGTGTGTGTTTTAATGTACAAGGACTCTCAGGACAATTGGGCTATTTTACAAGGGTGGTTTTTGGCATTCTTCCCTATATTATTAAGGAATATATACATATATATAGAGAGGAAGTTATTTGATGAAGAAGTATTTTACAGGGGATTTCTGGCTTCTTATTTAAATGCAGATGAGCTGCTAAAATGCATGAATTATGGATGCATGCATGAGTGTTATTTATGCAAGATAAAAGGAAACATGCCTCTATTTTCTCGGGAACAAGGCTCTATTTTTGACTTTTGATGTGATGAATCACAGATTCATCAGAGGGCAGCTA